>JAJIZL010019351.1:677301-732967 GCA_023969395.1 Amblyomma maculatum | reverse complement strand
ACCTGTTGCGACAACTCTCCGATAATACAGTGGGACAAGTAGTACAGGCACACTCCGAAAAGGAAATATATATGCGTATTATACACGCATTTCCGCCGAAATAGAAGCTTCAAAACGCTCTCTCTATAGACCGCCGCATTTCATATCGCAGTTGTGATAGGATCTTTTTTTGCTAAACAATTGTCAAGACAGAGGGATACGCAAATCCTGAGTGTCGGGTTTGCATTGAATGCGCTCGAAGCTTTTATCGCCCCAAGTCTGAAAGTAATGGGGAACGGTAAACATTACGTCAAACCGCGGAAACCTGGTGGAGTTCTCCACAACCTGGTGGATTTCTTCACGCTATTCGCGCTCCAGAACGACGACTGCATTTTAGGCGATGGGCTCAAAATATGAAACATATTTGTCCATCTTTCGGCCTCCTCTGTCATTCGCTTGCACATCAAATTGACAAGCGAGACATCGACTACCGAGCGTGTTCTTGCAAAACGTATCACTCATTCTCGACGTACGCAAGAGTGCAATTGATACGTGTCTCTCATATGAAAGACGGTGCCAAATCGATTCCTGCTGTTGAAGCCAACAATAGAGATCATATGTTGGACCCTCTTTCACGAAATAAATGTGTTTCCATGCTGCCACTTGCAAACACAAATTTCGATTCAGGCCGGTATCAAGATCGCGAAACGCAGTCATCGCTTTCAGAAATAGGCCAGGTAAGTGACGAAGGGCGGGTAATAGGGCGCGTAGAATGAAAATTCCCGATACAGTTCTCGCTCCATACTTTGGCGCCCAATGCTACAAGTGGAGGCCCTAACCACGTTGTGAGGGTATGTCGGATTGGGTGACAGAGGAAAAGAACGAAAAATAATAGAATTAGTATCGAACATGCACGAACCTGAGAGAAATAGGGACATGAGAAGGGAAAATGGGAAGGTAGAGAGAGCGGACCTCCCTCGCTGTCTCGTGTGTTCGAGTCGCCCTCGTCATCACGCAACTAGTCACGAGGATTGAAGATCCGGGGAGACATGCGAACACGAGCGAGCGCAGGATAAGGGAGAAAGGAAAGAGAAAGAGGAAAAGGAGACACGAAAGTGAAAGTGAAGAGGATTACCGGAGCCATGGAGAAGACTGAAGAGGAAGGAACAGGAAGAGGAGGAGAAGCTGTTGTAATAAGTAGGAGAAAGAGCAGTGAAAGAGCGCGCCCCGTGAGACGTGAGACGTGAGACGCGCGCGCGATGCACGCGGAGCGGCACGCGAGCCCTCAGAGAGAGCGCGTGGGCTTCAGAGAGCTGGAGAGAAGGAATAAGCGAGGGGCAGGTGAGGGAAAGGGAGCCCGCACGCGGGCTCCAGGCGCGGTTTATATAAAGGGCAGGTTAAAGCGCGCTCGGATCATCGTGGCTCCAACAGTCGCAGCGCAACACGCGTCCGTGCTCCATCGAAGCGCTGAAGACTTTCTGTGACATAGTGTTTCGCTCTTACCGCTCGAGTCTATACTTGTTTAAAATACTTGAGAGAAGAAAGAAAAGCGTGCTTTTCTAAAGTGGTCAAGAGACACCACAACGAGGGATATCAAAGTGGAGGCAAGAATCTGTGGACAGAAGAACCCTAAGATGGACAAGCGGAGCTCGGCACCTGGAAGAAAGAGCTCGGAATACAAGAGGACGATGCGCAACTATGATCACTACAAGAAAGAATCTGGTAAGAGTTGCATTCAATTTTGGCCCGCGTGGAGTTTCTACATACACTACAGCTTTGACAGCGCGTAGGATGCCGACTCAAAGAAGCGTAGCGACCAGACTCCACCCAAATAACGCAAAGATACTGAACACCTTGCGATCACTGCAACGTTTACTACGACTTTTCCGCTGCTGTAATTACTTAATGTCCTCAGATCAAATGCAGAATACGCATTTATCTAACGGAGGCGTGGTCGAGTTAAAGGAGAAAACAAAGTACCAAGTGCAGTGATAGATACGGGTGTTACCGCACTCATTCCGTTGTTGCGGGGAGAACTGAGGAAGCGTAGAGATTTCATCTTTGACTACTTGACCTGATTCCAGGACGCTCTCTTAATTCATTTTTCTTTTTGGTTAATTTAGCGCTACACACACGTTTCAAGACCGAACTTTGAATGAAGTTTGGCTGCTTCGTAGTGTGGCGCGCAAAATCATCCCAGGAACCGCAAAAGAGGGGATATGCTGTTTTGCTGAACAAAAATGAAAAGAAGCAATTGGAGGCAAGGGCAACGACGAAGCGTGCATGAGTAGATTTACTAATCTATCTGCGTCAAGAATTAATTGTTTCTGGTTCTATTGTTCGAGAACGATGCTGGTGACTACTGGTTTACGGCTGCTACATCGTACTATAATCGTATGCGTATTAGACTTGTGCTTTTGGGCTATCCTTTCCCTCTTTATGGACTGAGGCCGTGATGAGTGAACTACATGAAATGGGAGGGGACTCTAGGCTATGACTGATGTTCGTGGCTTGTAGCGCAGCTTCAATTTCTCGGGTGTGTCCTGTATTGAATCATTTTTATTGAGGTTATCGGTTTAAAGCAGTCCATTCCTATTCATCGCCAACATTGCAGTCGCTGACAAAATGTATTCAGCTTCTTATACTGCGATTAGCAGCCGTGCAATATTCATTCAGTGATTTTCGTTTACCGCTTTTGCGCATCTCGACGTTGTCGGCAGTGACTCACGGGATTCGCCTGTGCCGGCAGCTGTTCGCATAACCTACAGCACACGGCATTAAGTGCGGGGCTGCAGCTGCGTATGAACGCGGACGTGGTAGGCGCTGAGAAGGAAGAACGCCGTCTTATCGGCGACGATAAATTCGTCGTTAGCAAAATATGAACGATTAATTTAAGTGCGTAACGAGAGATTGAAGACGATAAGAGCTCTATATACATAGCTGAGAGTTGTGCGTAGGAAGGCATTCCAGAGCTCGTTTCAATTGCACCAATGAGAGGTGTAGTATTAGTACGAGCGGCCATCCATACAAAAATAGGATTTAAAAAGTGTAATACCGAAGCAGCAATTGCATAAGTTGTATTCGTTGAAAGCAATACAAGAGTTCTACTAAAGGACTCCGGGAATAGGAATACTAGTGGTATGATACTGAAATAGCAGTAGCAGTGCTGGTGTTGGGAGTAGTAGTAAGAGCAAATGCAAAATAAAATAAAAAACATGTAACTAAACCACAATGAAGGCACTATACATCCAAATCAATTTACCATCCTAACGACGAATGAATGCGCTAAATTGGGTGGTCTTCTGGGCCTGAGTGCGAAGCATTTCCTGGTGAATCGAGTGGAAGGTTGAAGTCAGCATACAGTTTTTAAGAGCAGCGACTCCAGCACCGATAGACGACATCTATTCACAGTGGGAGAAGTCGCAAAAATAACTAATCTTGCTATTACAGTCACCCAGCTTTCATTCAGGAGTTCGCGACAAGAGTGAACCATGTAGTGTCGTCTGAGATAACAGGGCTGTGAGTCACATGATGCGACATCAGCCTGTCACATTTCGGAGTGATTTATTACTCTCCAGCGCCAATGATATCACTGCTCAACACTTTCCAGTCATCGAAATACATAAAGGAGGTCGAAGCAGCGTGCAACGCCGGTGAGGTGTCATTCTGTTGCGTGCGCGTCGAAAAGCACGCCGTTCAAAACTCCAGCAAGCTCTAAACGCAGGCTTCGAGTAAGCGTCGCATTCCAACATCGTCGCCACTCAGACGGCTGCGGGGACTGCGGTTCGCTCGCCCTCTCCCATCGTTGGGAGAGGAAAAGAAGGAAAAGTAACAGCTGCTCTTTTCCAAGCTGGGGGCTTTGCTCGCGGACCCGAGCTGCCCATTTGGCCGCTACCGTTGTCAATAGCGAAGGAGGCATAGAGACAGCAGCCTTCACAGCTGTTGCATCAGCACAAGACGAAATAAGAGTAAGGGCGAGGATGGGGAAAGTGAGAGCGCGATCCGCGGCATATCTAAGTGTCGCGTCTTTCTCGTAGGAAACGAAAGAAGCAATCAAAACAAGATAAGACGACGCACCTCGAGGAAAGCGGCAGGTGTTATGATGATGCCGGCTGACAATGCCTCTTATGAAAACTAGTCATTCGATTGCTTGCTCATGGTTTGGTGCGTAGTTCACTAGCCCCTCGCTTCTTTGTTCTTCGCACACGGCTTGTGTTTATGTCTGAGTGAGCAGTGCACCTGTGCTTAGAATCTCGTTTTCAAGGGAGACCACAGACGCTTTCTTGCCAATCGTCTGGATGAGCATGGTTCGAAAATTCGTAGTGGGTCCAGCGCAGGGCGGGCGGAGTTCGCCTCCCACATCGTAGTTTGCGCGACAGATGCGAGGTGTGGTGCATTTGAACCACCGACTATGGTGGGTTTAGAAGCCGCCGATCGTTCTTACGTCTGTTATTTATTGCACCTCTGGGAATGGCGATATGTAGAAGCCGTTGATTGTGACCTCAGTGATGGCAGTGGAAGTGACGTGCGTTGATGAGTGCCCATTGCGTGTCGCAGAACAAGCAATCGTTGAGTGTTAAGTTTCCTGCTTGATTTCGAGACCCACCCAAGTTCGAAACTATAAGTTTCAGCACAAATACCTGGGCTAGGATTTTACATGGGTAACTGCTATGCCAACCCTTTCTGCGTGTAATTAGAGAGCTGTCCTCGGATACTTGACCAGGTGAAATAAGCAATGCAACAAAGTAAAATCTCGCCTAAAAATGATGATCTTGACAAGAGTAGATGCATGGTTTATGGGATACATCATCAGATCTGCAGTAGCTGAACTATAGGAATTTATATCATTCCTTATTACAAAAGATTCTTTTATTATTCCACTGCTTAAGCGTAGAAGCTCTCTTGGGGCTGTAATAATCTATATGAATGCAAAAGAGAGTTATTGAGATTATGGAAGCTTACCTCGGGAAGATTAAAACAAAGTTGTGAATATTTCTATATGATATTGAGGTTGCATGCTTTGATTCCTTGTAGCGACACATGCGTTTGGGTTTGGTCTGTTTGTTGATATGTTCGCCGCGTTATCCATATACTGCTTGGTTTTCAATGAATAAACTTTCGCTTGTGCGTCAACGCTCGCACACTGATTCCTCTGCTTCCGTCTTCACCTTCAGCGCTGTTTGCACTTAAGTTGGTGTTACCAACTCAACTGATTGCCTATACACTCTCCACGGTCGTGCCCTGAGTGGCCGTATGCATAAATATTCAATTAAACAAACTAAGAGATGGTGAACGTTTGCTATAACGATGCCATTGTTTTTCAGTGACTTTTAAGCAGCTATATAAAAGGTAACTTTTAAGCGGCTATATAACGAGAGCAAAGGCATTTTTGACATAATTATGAAATAATAGAGATATCCAGGGAGATGCATGGAACCACCGTGTCTAGCAAACGTACCGCCAGTGCTGGATAAGCCATAATTAAGGACGCTTTTTCTTCGACTTGACGCAATTAGCGCTGCGCATATACCTTAGTGTATAAATGTTCGAGTAGTAAGCAAGAAGAAACGCGCAATACATTACAGCCCAGCGATATGTCTCAAATTGCCTGGCATACAATGGCCTTTCGGTTTGCT
Source organism: Amblyomma maculatum (assembly GCA_023969395.1). Taxonomy (NCBI): domain Eukaryota; kingdom Metazoa; phylum Arthropoda; class Arachnida; order Ixodida; family Ixodidae; genus Amblyomma; species Amblyomma maculatum. The sequence goes on along the minus strand of JAJIZL010019351.1, from coordinate 727,352 downwards.
CTGAAATATAATCTTTGGAAAGCCTGGCTACAGAGCACAATCATTGTCTCTGGATGGTTGTGACACACAAATGGAACATAAGAAAAATACGCAGCAACAATGTGACTATTACGTCATATGACTGAAACACTCAGTGGCGCCGCCACCTGCAGGCCACCGGCATATTCGTATTGTACGAATATCGCGCAATCAAATGATTCCGTCTGAGCATCGGGGAAAAAACAAACATAACAAGTTGCACTCCCGCCGTTCTCCTACCGCTGGTTGTTCCGCCTTATAAGAGCTGATGACGTAAGGCCGAAGAAGGCTTCACAAGTCGCGGCCACCTGGGGAACATTAGCCCAGTGCTGTTACTGCGTAAATTGAAATGCAGCTATTTATCAGAAGGCAATAGCGGATAAGAATATGAACAAGGCATCATTATAAGAAAACAAAATAGTGGAAGAGGAATCCGATAGTACTTGTGTGCGTCATAGATTCGCAGTAAGGTACGATTGCCTATCTACCACGTCCAGGCAAAGAAAATTACCATTAATATATATATATGCAAGCAACCATCAGCACATCTTGGCAACGATCGTCAGGTTTTCTTTTCGCAGAGTTACAACGAAGCAACCGCAGCCGTAGACAAGTGCTTTTTTCTTCTCTAAACCTAGCATATAAGAAGCACGAGAGGAAGCGAATAATGTTCGCTAAATAGCTTAAAACTGGCTCATTGTAGCTTCATTTCTATTCCCTAGAGCTTTTGCTTTTACGCTACTATAACGATTTCATTAGGAAAAATGAGGTAAAGTTTTCTAAAGTGTCTTTTTTATGATATTCTGGAACAAAGTCATTCTCTGATGGAAAAAAAAAAAGAACCTATTTAAAGCGAAAATAAAGAAATGGAATTTAAATTAGAAAATAAATCATAACCTTGTATGAAAGTGACTCATGAGCAAATTAGCGCAAAGAAGTGACTTTATAACGGGAAACTAGCGTTACTCATCGAACGCAGCTTTCAAACGAGCTAGGCAGTAATAACAAGTGTGCCGGCCGAAACATTTGTTAAGGTTAATCGTTCATCACTATTTGGCATGTGCGTCAGTGACGTTCTTGTCATATGCCCTCTAGGGCAGTGAGATCGGGAAATTTTTTTCGCAGTAGGTCGAGGATAGAATTCTTCGAAATGAAATTTAATAAAGATGTTCAGACAAATGCCAGAATTGTTTGAATGCCATATGTTAGCCCTCTGTTAAGGTCACCTTATGTTTATCGTGATTTAACGTGTCTTGACCGCAAACTGACTTATATGGATCTTTGTCCGTATAGGCAATACCCGGTTTCTGAGATTCTGATTGCGACTCAAGTTTTCATGCTCTCTACAGTGATGTCTTACGCGCAGAGTTAGGTTTTATGTCATGTTAATTATCATTCAAAACACATTTGAAAGCTGTCAGGCATAAGGAAGCGCCTGACAGCAAATTAAGGCAGCATGAGCGTCACTGACATATTCCAAATCATATAATATTTCCGGATAAATATTCAGCTCTAGAATGTTATATATTCGCCTTACGGCAAAGCTACAGCGGAGAAGTCCCTATTAGCCACGGGAGATGGGCATGCCGCTGTTTCTATTTTGCTCCTTATAATCCGTTTCTTTGAGCGCAGCGCATGATAAAGACTTTTGACTAATTATTCATGCTTATATATAAGCAAGTGGTAATTGCTATGCATTTCATGTGTTAGGTTTTTTTTTTCTTAAAGCAAAAAGTGAGCAATTAGCATCATGAAACAGGAAGGATAATGAATGGGCTCGGAGTACATGAAAACGGAATATTTTGGGAAATTTTCCGACAATCCACTTCACATTCCCAGCACACGTGTACTACTGCGGTGGTCGCTTTTGCATTTTGTTTTGTTATTGTATTATTATTTCGAAAAACTCAGCACGTGTAATGTAATGACATAGTTACGGATGCTTTTTATTCGCATCTCACTGCTCCATACTTTTATTTTGCTGCGCATTGTGGCTAGGAAAACTTGTCTTGTTTCCTTGCTACAATTCTTGATAGAAGCTTGCACGTTCGATAGCTCCTGCGCGAAGTGCGACGTATTTCTTATTGGAGCCATACGTCAGGAACTATAATGTTTTCGGACTTATATGGAGGAAAAAGACTTGTCGATCTCAAAATACTCATTGTGGTATTTCTATGGTAATGAGCTAGGACTAGTGGCGTTGGGTTTGTTCTGCTCTACGTTTTCGATGAATACGCGAGGCTCAATTTGGTGCTACCAACGACGCTGGCGTCACAAAAAGAGACTAGTGCGTTCGAAACTCGGCGAAGTTCTGCAGGTGTTTGAGGCCGCGCGTGAAAGGAGTTCCCGAGAGGAACGCTGTCACATATATTCACGCTTTGACGAGGTCTGAGTCTTCGCCAGCTGCTTGGAGAGCGCGCTATGTCACGAGTGCGACGTTATGACTAGGTTGAGGGCAGTTGGTCTCTAGCCACGTCTCAGATATATCATAGGTTACAGTAAGGAATAAGAAAACGCTGGTTAAGGGCAACCATTTTCGGTCGAACAACCAGATAACACCAAGTAGAACATCTGAACATGCTTGGGCGCAGCAATGATAATAAGTGGTAAGGTTTTTGCATTGCCTGTCCCAGGCAACGGTACGATAATCTTTTTCATGATCTTTTGTCTTGGGGTTTGTTGCGACGTATCTGCTAGTAGACGGTGTGAACATTATTGGTATTTATTCTGCACAAACACTCATGTTAACACACGCATCAGTGTGTGAGACATGTTAATACTGGTCTCCCAGATAGAAGGGTTAAGGTGTGGCGTTTCTCAAATCAAACTTCACGCGGCATAAAGGACTGATTATGAATTGCGCTCAGGAGAAGGAAGCAATCTTCGCAATCGCTTTTTCGGTCCAAATTCACTGGCTGTTTAATGTATTCCATAGTAGCGTGTTAGAGGTGACCTCTGGAACAAAATCTTCTGTAGAACATGTCCAGTTATTATTGGCTGACTATTGGTCAGGTGTATTTTTTTTTAATTTTCTGCATTGCCTTGAGCTGTTTAACATGTATGTTTATCATTTTCCTTTTTTTCTTTGCCCACACAGTTGCGGCCAGTTGAGCCAAGAGTCAGTTGAACAGAGGCGAGCTTCCTGTTCTGCCTTCAGCAGTAACGCATCCAAGCGTAATCAACGCAAGAGCAGCAGCAAGGACCACGTTTCATTCCACACAACAATGCCTACGCTGAACGGACTTCACCTGCCTTCCTCGAGTCCCACCGGGAGCGGCGTCATCGCCGCCCCTTCCATGGGTCCTCAACCGTCTACGGCCGTGCGCATCGCGGTCATGGGTGCGGCTCGTGTGGGCAAATCTTCGCTCATTCACCAGTTCCTATACGGCCGGGTCCCCAAGCAGTACAGCCCCACGATAGAAGAGCTGCACAGGCGGGACTACGGGGCCGCTTCTGGAGGACGCCACAGGCTGACGCTGGAGCTACTGGATACGAGCGGCAGCTACCAGTTCCCGGCGATGAGGCAGCTGGCTATTACTACGGCGCAGGCCTTCATCTTGGTTTTTGCCATCGACGACACGGAGTCCTTTGAAGAGGTGAGTCTTGCAACCACTCATTAAAGCAGGAGTACAAGTGTAAATTTCATTTTGGTGCAGCTAACGTACGGTGGTATTTTTGGATGGCTAATGCAACACGAATTCGTTTGGGGCGCTTCCTTAAGGTATCATCTCATTGGATATATGTCATTTAGGCATTCAACCTGTCTTTTTCAAGAACACAGTTTAAAGCGCACCACGATAAACATTCCTTTAAGTTCGCAAACTTTTGCTTCGACGTACAACCACGAAAGAAAAGTTGACTATCTCCGGTTAATTACAACATTATTGACTATTCGACCTGAAGCATATAGTTATCAATTTGCATTGTATTGCACACTTAAAGTAAGTATGGTCTTTAAGCGAAATGGAATGAACTTTGTGCAAAAGCCATATAAGCAGAAAGGTTTGACGTTCCGCGTCATGTTCTTAACTGCAAAATCCATAAAGCAATACGGCAATAGACAATATTTCGCACAGCATTTTTTTTAGGTTCGAATTCAAACAATAAATTAAGTAAATGTCAATTTCCCCTTTTACCTGTCACCCCGCCGGGGCGGCGCAGTGGTTATGGCGCTCGACTACTGTTTCCAAGGGTGCGGAATCGAATCCCGGCCTCGGCGGCCGCTTTTCGATGGAGGAGAAAAGCAAGGCGCCCGTGTGCTATGCGATGTCGGTGCACGTTAAAGAACCCCAGTGGTCGAAAATTCCGTAGCCCTCCACCACGACGTCTCTCATAGCCAGAGTCGGTTTGGGACGCTAAACCCTAGAAACCAAACCAAACCTTTTACCTGTCGGAGGTAGGTCCGAGCCCGGACGACCTAAAACTCATGCTTTGCACGTGCCAATTTTGTTCAGTTTGTACCTAGCTTTCGAAAAACTTCAGATGCGCTTCAATCTCACACGTACTGCCTCTTTTCCCACTCAGGTTCGCAAGTTGCGAAGCGAAATCCTGGAAGCTCGCTCTCAGCGCGGCAAAGGCATGCCTCCCGTCGTGGTTGTCGGTAACAAGGCCGACCTCGCCTTCCGACGCACGGTGGGCTACGAAGTAGCAGAGACCGTGGCCACCATCGACTGGGAGCACGGCTACGTCGAGTGCTCCGCGCTAGAAGGCATCAACGTGCCGCAAGTGTTTCATGAGGTGCTCATGCAAAGCAAGCTGCCCGAGGTGCTCTGCCCCGTCAATCGGAGGAGACAGTCCTGTCCGGCTCAGGTCCACTCGCACAAGAAACTCTACGCGAACGGAGCTAAGAGGCACAGCTGTATCATCTCCTGAGGTGGACAAGCAATCTCGGCCAATTTGTGTTTTGTATGTGTTTTGAAATATTTGCAAAGTCCAAAAATGTCATCGTTTCAGTGATGACCGAACTGTTCCGGAAAGGACCGCAGGTCATCGCTTTTACCGCCCCTAAATGTAACATAAACAGCCACAAATGGGTCACATCTGGGAACAGAGCATTCTGCATGAACAATACAGGATGCATACCATGCAAATTTTCCAGTTTGCGACTTTGTTTTTGTGTTTCTGCGACTCCCTGTTACACTTGGATAGAAGATCTCAGAGAAAAAAGAAAGGGTCGTGCGACTATTAGGCTTGTATCTGGTATTTTACACAATGAATCTGGCGACCTTTCGTACAGTGGAGGCTGCAATTGCTCAGTAGCAGCTTACGTGAAACGTAAGTCAGTTTCATTGACGCCATGAGCAAAGTAAACTTTTTTGCCTGTGCCTGAGCCTACGAGGCTCCTTTGAAATGAAGATTCCCGGATAAACCAGGAAGTACAAAGGGCTAATAATAAGGATACGCGAGGCTGGGGCCCACTATTCTACATTTTGACCTACAGCACAGTATACCTTACGCAGATACGACATAATTTCAGTAGAAAGGGCGTAGATACGCACTGAGGTACGCGGTGAGAGGTAATCCTATTAATATAGCTGAAATACAAGACGCATCCTCAAGTTTCCACGTCCAGACGTACTTGTCTCCAGTTCAGTTACCAAATCGTCAAGCCAGAACTTCACCCCATATCCCAGTTTCGTAGTTCTGAGCTTGCTTTGACCCCTTTCGATAAGGGGTCAAGAATTATAGCCCTATTGACATGATTTGCCAGCTCATTCACGTTGTATCGTGACAGCCAATATGCCTCTACGGGACTCCAACCTCAGTCACAGCAATGCCTTGGTAAAAGGTCACTACAATGATCTAACCAAAGCTTTTTCTTTCTTGTGCCATTGTTCCAGCGCTTGGAAAACGTTTTGTGACTTGTAGTCGTCGAGATAATCAGCTGGAAATGCATTCTCTCATTGTATGAATATGGGGAGCATGCCAGCCAGCAGAACACAGCCACTCAACCTGCTTTACGTACAGCCTTCAAGGCACGCTTGTAATACTATGACCCGCGGTGCGATATGTGGGAATATATGCCGCGTGACTTTGCTTTCCGCATACGTTGTGAACTCTGTTGTATTTTAAGTGTGGGTATTTTCAGCGTAATGTGTTCCTCTGCCAAGATCAAAAATCCTTATCATGTATACTCAAGCTATCCTAAACTGTGTCATCATTCAGCTAGGAAAATGTTGGCCATGGAGAAAAAAAAATCCGTTATTTAGACCCAAGGCTCTTTCAAGCCCGATATAAGCTCTGTTATCATTAAATGCACAGCATATTCTGTAATCGATGGTTTGTAAGAGAAACACATAGGAAACACAGCAGAAGAAATCCATTGGCCAGTGATTTCTTTCCTAAAAAAAAAGTCACGTTTTGGTCTCTTGCTCGAAAGCCAAACACGGAAGCCATGGAGCCACCTAAACGTGCAATTTTCTTGCAAAGTGCAATGGCAACTGAAACATTCGTCCACATAAAAAGAATTTCCATTCTAAATTTCCCTCTAGCAGAGCATAGAGTTCAGTATTTAAATTTAGCACATGACGGTTGTAAACACTATTTTGTTCTTGTTTGCTTCGATCGCGTTTACATGTTTTCAGTGTGCTGTCTTCGCTTTAGCAAACATTTTGGCGTACAAGAATGTGATCAAGCCTTTCATTCCTGCACATCAAAGTAATCTATGTATATACACGCCAGAGGGCAGTCACTGGGGTTTGTCTATCACTTCTACAAAGATGGATATTAACTTGTTCATTCCGATGTACACACTTCAGACCGTCCGCCGGCGGTAAACCCTGTGCGCTATGTGCTCCTTTATAGCGTGTGGAGCTGTGTGACTTGTTCATTGTATACTCGATATTTATTGTGGTGCATAAAAGCAGATATTTTTCTCTTTATTCAAGCACTCTACTCGATCCTTCCAATAAAAATAAATGAAAAAATTGTGTTCATATCTTCTCAAACGCTAATAACCACACTGACATTCCGAAGGAAGTTGGCCAGCATTATCGGCCATGTGCACGAATGGTACCAGTAGGTCGGTGGAACATGAACGCTTTTAAAGGTGTCTCATATGGTGACCGTTTGCAGGAGGGAAAGAGACATTGCGGAAACGTGTCTCTTAGATTCCGTCTGTTATAAGGCAGCTAACCGGGAAAAGGAAAATGGCAGAGGTAGTTTGAGAAGCAACATGAGGACAGTGTGGATTATGGAAGAAACGTGACTGAATAGATGGTCCAGCTGAAGTTGATAACAAATGGTAATTACCGAGGCAATAAATTTGAAGCGAATGCAGCTGATAGTCCTTTTTAAGTATGGTGCTCCTTTCAAAACAAAACATAACTGGAGGCGACTGAGATAAAAAAAAGTTTATTTCATCGGTGCCGCTAGCCAATGCCGGATGAAATACCAAATACAGGGTTACAACGGTTTCATGTACATGTGGTACCAGAGCACAGCATGGAATCTGGGTTCACAAACAGGTGAACATCTGAGAAGCTTCCACGTACAATGTTGCTGCTGTTAGAGCAGGTCAGAGAAAGGTAAACAAAGCTCAGTTACTCAGAATTTTGAACGACGGAGAGGACAGCGCGGCTGATGAAGACACGGCGTTTGAGAAGATTCTCGCATGTAATTGCAAACCTAAGTCCATGCAGCAGCTACAGCGAGGAATAAATATGTCGAAGAATGGAAAAGTCCAAATAGAGAGACCCGAAAAGCGGGTTTCAACATGCTCAGTGTTCTTCCTTTGTATGCACTGACGGATCGTTTATTAGCGCCCCCCGACAAATGGCGGGCTGCAACACGCTGGAGCCCTAGAGCAGTATGACGTCAATACTCGTATGGACAAAGACATACTGCACGCTGGCACGTTATAACTTTCCTGAAAATTAAATGGACGCATAAAAATCCACGCTAACTGACTGCGAACGTGGCATCGTCATTATGAGGTTCAAGACGACTGTTTAATGACGAATTGGGCTGCCGGAGACGCGATGATATTAAGAGAGATAGCCGACATTGTTGTAGATATTGAAGCAACCGTGAAAACAATATAATGACGTCTCACGTGTGGAGAGAAATCTCAGAGAATTATAGACTTTAGGGACACCTACGTAAATCGGCTAGGGCACTTGCGAAAGGTTTTTCGTAAGAAGGCCAGTTTGAAATGAAAAGACAAATATTCCCATCGAAATTCAAAAAGGCAAGGTCTCTTGCAAACACATTGCTCGACATTGTTTCTTTCTCCCTCTTTTGTCTGAGGTCTTGCTCAGAAAAATTAATTTTTCCACTTCTACTTTATGTGCTTCATTTGGCGCTGAGTTTTTAGCTATAATGGCAAGCGTTAAGCTTTGCTGCTTCCGTAAAGAGCATAATTTACATTTTAGAGGAGTCCATTACGCTCTGCTTTCTGACTAACCTTACAATTTTCTAATTCAATTAATGCATTGGCAATTTTATGTGATTAACAATTGGTGAACATATGAGCAAAGCAATTGCAGCGCGCTAGCTTTGCAACAGTATTGTTATTCGATGAAAGGGCGATTTCGGCATAGTGGTGAGTTTTCATGGAAGGATTTGCAAATAAATATGATTTGCTAAAAAGCAAAATTTATTTTCTGCCACTTGACTCTGCTGCCAGCTGTTATGACCGGTCTAGAATCAGTGGTAGGTAGTGATAATGGATAAAAATAATAACAACAACCTCATTTCTTGCACGGAAAACTAGGACCGAAGAATTTTGGCAACCCCCTATCATCATCAACGCCATATCGTTCACAAGCACTGCTGTTAGCCATCCCGATCAGGAAGGCGTATTTGTTTGCGAAAGCAACGCCAAGCCATAGACGGCGCAGTAACGTTGTTTCACGACGTGTTGTGCGATGGGGAATACGCCGGCGCAGTCCGGGGTCCAATGCCTTGAGGCGATGGTTGGAGAACTATCCGGTATTCCACGTTGAATGTATTGAGCACCTCCTTTGTGATTGCCCTGTTTTTGCAACTGAACGACATACGCTGAGTACTGCATTGGATCGTCTGGACGCTCACCCCTTAACGGAAGGGAAGATCTTGGGACCAATGCCACAAACATCATCTGCGCTCAATGCCTACAAGACACTTCGCTTTTTTAATGGAAACTACCCTGATTGAGAGTCTCTGACTTCCGTGCATCCTCTCATCTTCTACTCTCTCACCTTTAATCCCCCATTCCCTTTTCCCAGTGCAGGGTAGCCAACCGGAATTCATTCTTTCTGGTTAACATCCCTGCCTTCCGCCCTCCTTTTCTCCTCCTCCTCCTCCCTGTCAGCATATTTTGTTCTCGTTGTTATCAGTTATCTGTAGCCATGCAGTCTACGATTCTTCTACAAAGCTCTAAAAGATAACATGGTGTGGTATTATTTTATATTTTTCGAAGTATCAATCCTGTTCGCATATGCCGCTAAAGAGCATACATTCGTCCATATTTTCTGGAATCGCTTACGCATGTACTAACGGCCCTCAATGTATACGCCAATGCCAAACTTGCAGGAACAGGGTTACGCGAGAGCACAGGCGACTTGGCTATAGTTGCAAGCCCAAGTTCTATTTAGTGAAAGTGGCATTGATAGAGAGTTACTTCTTACCCAAATGTCGATCACTATTGTCGATCGTATCTTACGAAACACACAAGACAATGAACACTACGAACATCGTGCATGATCACAAGGCATCGGTGCCTCCGCACGAGCGAATATTTCGACAAGGCTTTTATCTCCGAGACAGGTTTCATATAGCGTTGCTGTACACTCTGCTTCGATGGCATGGAATGCGTAAAATATTCTGCAAAATTTTTCAGCTCCTGAATATTATGGAGCGCTTTCGGGACGTTCAGCTGTGCCGCGGTGAATGATAACTAAACGTATTTTACGCCTAATCCCTTGACTGTAGACCACTTCGCGCGAAGATAGAAGTATTTTATGATGAATTAATTTACTTGAGTAGAAAATGCATTTTGTGGCTTTCAAAATCGTTTTAAACGGGCTGGAAAGTGCTGCAAAGGTAGGTAAGCTTTTGGGGAAAACAGTTGAACCTAAACAGACAGAAGACACAGTACGGAGAAGTCGATGTCAATTCCACCGTTAGCGAAACTTTACAAATATGCTTATTTTTGTTCTATTGAAGTCTGTATTGCCCGGCCCTGAAAAGACGCCTTACTGCAGAGGAATTGGATTTAAAGACTAAACGTTTTCTTGGCCGCGCCACAGGATCAAAGTTTGAAAAAGCAATGCCAAACGGGAATAAAGATATCTTTTTCTCTCTCCTCCCTTCCCCCCATACAGACTATTCGTAAACATGATCTCTGACACCGATACCTATGCTGCACATTTTTTTTACCTTTTTTTAGATTACAAAAAGAAAATTTTTTAGTGCAGTTACCTTCCGTGCCATTAGATAGGTCAAGATCAATTTGTCTCTAAAGCTTCTTGAAGGTGTCTGATTATACTAAAAAATTAAACACAGCACGTTAGCATTAGGAGGTGGGCCACGCGCTCTGATGATCGCACGTGTTGAACACATTAACGTATGTTGAAAATGAGAGAGCAATGCGTTGAACCCACGACTTGTATGAGGTTTCAGCTCTTCGTGCAAAAGGAAAAAAATAAGAAGACTGGTGTGGGGGTCGCGAATGTCCGCTGGTTGCCATTCTTCGTTATAGGCGGCACAAGAAGCGGGAGAGCGCCTATAAGACGTGGACGAGTCAGGTGGCTACGCACATGTGCGCAGGGATGGGACAATGAAGCGATGCGTCATTTTCTTAGGGCGTCGGTGCATTTCTTTCTCGGCCGGAAACAAATGACGTACGAAGAGGACATAGTGCGCGAAAGAACAAGAGGTCGGCTATATTTAGCCGCCCGTTTATCCACTCGGGGTCGTTGTTTCCTTTCCGCTGGTGATTGTACGAGACAACTTAATTTGTGTATTTTTCCCAAAAAAATATGTGCACGGAAACTGTGAATCAAGGCAGGCCAGGAGTTATTCGCAGGTGTTACTGGCTTCATAATAAATACAGTCACGACATTCTTTTATATTTGTGGGGCCATTCATTCTCATATTAGTCATACTCAGACCTTTTTCAATTCAACGTCTGATAATTTGAATAAACAAATTTAGTGCGAAACACTCATTCGGGCTCCGGAGTCAAGCAAAAGTCTTGGACCTCTTGTCTCAACCTACTTGCCCTGTCGTTGTTGTTGTTGTTGTTGTTGTTGTTGTTGTTGTTGCTGTAGTTGATTTTCCGACTGAAGGAAGAAGGAAAGGAAAATGAATGGGCCTGCTACTGGTTGTAGCAATCGCCATCGTCCACGACCGAAACGGTGACGGGAGCAATGACGGCCTACAACAGATAAAGATGCAATGGCAAGCTAGCCCCCGCCGGAACGGCAGTGACCTACCAGTCCCAGTCCCGTAGGGCCTGGCGCAGCCACCCTCCACCCTATAATTTTTAGGGCGAAAGCCTTTCTAGGCTCAGAGAGCGAAACACTTGCGTGAAATTATGCGCGAGATTTGTATGTCCGAAATCTGTGCACGAGATTCAGCGAGGTGTTTTCTCCTGGTCTAGCCTTCCTGTCATCTACAATCCCACGCTTTAACGTGCTCCAAAGGACTCCACACGACAGTAGCGATGGCGTACCGTCCGTACTCGCACTTAGCGGAAAACGTGTGACAGGTATTGCGCCTTTCCTTTCCTGTAAACCAATTATATTTATATGTAGCACTGCAACGAATGCCGTGGCAAACACTGAGAAGCAAATTATAGGAGAGGCACGGTATATTTTTGCCATTATTTTCTTAAGAGACATCTAAGAAAACTCAAAATTTTACATAGCCAACTCTCACGATTTATTGGGTATATTATAAGGAATTACGCGGTATGCAAATTATAATATGCAAGGACCAGCGCTGAAAATGACCACGAGCTTGTGGAGTTAAACTGCGGGCCGGTTTTGATGAAGGACAAAATTACTGTCTTCGCAAAATATGGTTGCCACAGGTGATGCCGGAATTGACATGTGCGACAACACCTGCATTTGAAGGCTGAGCTTCGTGTACGCCAAATTAACAGCCGCCTGTCTCTACAGATACTTTCCCTAACATTTACTTCAAAATTATTCACATTTATATACCGAAGAAAAATAATATTTAAGGAGAAAAATATGACCCGCACTATAGCTGTGTTCCAGGGGAATCTTTTAAACGCATCTGTCGTAAAGTTAATATAGGATATTTATTCTTGAGAACTCTTGTTGCAGCTTGTATATGTCACTGTCACATTTAAGAAACGAATGTACTAACCTTTTCACCTATAAACCGAATTTTGTTAGAAACTGGTAGTTTTAATAAAAAGGAACACTTATAAGTAAAATAACCTTTCAAGGCAAAAGTCAACATTCAGGGCCATATTCCTCGCACACGCCGTTTTTAATTTTTCGCACGTACTCGAATTAATACAAAGCTCTGAGCGTTTTTTCCAGTCCGGAGCCGCTTTTTCTACAGAAACGATGGCCACCGCTCATACGATAAACTCCGGAAACAATTGCGCTCGGTTTCATGCCGGTTCATTCTGTAACCCATAAACCGGTATAACGAATTCGGTATGAAGTTGATGCAGGAGTTTTCGGTCACCGCTTAATCACCGCTATTTCATGTCACCTGCCATATACCACTTGCGAGAGAGCCTGCAAACTTGCCAATGTGAATAATCGATGGACCTCCTAACTATAATTTGCCGAAACCCCTGCCAACATGACCACGAATGCCTCTTGTTATCTCTAGAGCATTGTGGGTCCCATTCTACCGAAAATCGGACTTCATAATTATAAGTTTGAATGGCGGGGTGTGTTGGCTTCATAAATCCACGTGACACCGCCGAGTTGCCGGAAGCAGCCATCTCGAGTATAGCTCCTGTGAGAGGAAATTCAATCCTCAGATTCTTGGATCCTTGGTAAGGCGCGTTAGTCGTAGACTATGCAGGCATGATTTTACAGATTGGTTAAAGAGAAGTTTTATATCTATCTCGGCCGGCCTTTCACATAATGCGGTGCCTTTCAACTGCATCTTAAAGAGTGTGTGGGGGATAGGGTGCTAATTACGAGAATAATGACTAAGCGACAAGAATGAAAGAGTAGAAAAAGCGTCCGGGTAGGACTTCTGCCCAGAATAAATAGCTACCACCAGATGGGAGGGAGAGGAGGCCTTGCCGGGAGCGTTGGATGGATGATGATAGGTTGATGTGTTATGTGTGAGCCTGGGACACGGCACTCCAGGGTGCGAAGTCATCTGCCTACCTAAAGACAAAAGAGTAAATGAATCGTTTAAGAGTGCATCCAAACAGTTCTCTAATAAACACAACGGTATAACTAACCCCGAATGCCTTGTCGCTGTTAACGGACCTAAATTGCCCCTAAAAATTTGGGCATGGTGGTACTCTACCGCCAATTCATCCCGAAATGTGCTGAGCGTGCTCTACCCCTCCATCAGCTCCTCCGAAAAGGTGTCCGGTGGTCTTGAACAGATGTCATTTCGAGCGTTGTCCACAGACATCCCGGATAATGCATGCCTTTGGCTCCCTGACCTTAACGTATCATTCACGATGCAATCTGACGCAGTGAGCACATAATAATGCGGTATCACTTCAGGAGCACCAAGTTAAAGTTTACCTATTGGCATATGCCAGTCATACTCGTACACGACTGGAGCGGGACTGCTGCGTGACAGAAAAACAGTACCTAGAAACTGTGTTTAAACTAATGAAATCCGACATGAACTTGGATGGAGCGGAATTCACCGCTCAGACCGATCATCAGACTCTGTCACCTGCAAAGCGTTTGGGGTACAGCAAAGAAAAAAAAAAGAATATTCTCTACCACCCTAAGGCCAGCATTACAAAGCAAAGCGGGTCACTTGAACTTCAAAAGCATGCTTGTGGCTTTCAAGGAGCGTCACAAAGACTGGGATTCCCGTGTGCAGGAGAAGCACCACAAGTACCTTGTTAATTCGGCCAACTGGCTTTATGCCGGTGGCCTTTCTTCCTAGTCGTGAGCTCCGGTTTCCTACTCTTGCGCACGGATATGAACTAAAGGCTACCAGTTATTATATGTTTGCCGAGGATCTTTCCAGTCGTTTTGCTGGAATCCCCAAGGAGACCAGGGAGAAATTTGACCTCGTTCGCCTGTAGCACAACAACCAGTACAAGGACACGTGTCCTGTGTTATTCCAGGTTTGGGACAAAATACTCCGCCGCACACACCCGCTAAGTGGAGCAGCAAAAGGGATTGCAGCCTCTCGCTGCACGGTGTACTGGCCATTTATTAATAATGGAGCACCTTCGTGAGAGTGATAAAGATTAGTCTACAGTCAAGAAGATCCGCAGCCCAAAAAAATGGTTTCGACGCTGATATTGGTCTATCCCATCTTGAATTTTTTCTTCGGATGCCTTCTTTTCTTTCTCTTCTTTTTTTCTTGATTCTTCTTTTTCCTTCTGTGTCCTCCTTTTTCCACTTTCTTCTCTTTACACTTACTTTTAGTTTCATTTTCTCACAGTGCGTAGGTGTCACAGGAGTGGGCGAGCAATGCCTACCGCACATGGCCTGAGCGCCCCCCCCCCCCCCCCCCTTACATGTAGCACTTGCAGTCGATGGCAGTCCTTTTCAGCGATTATAGTTGTGTCACTTCCTTCTGATGTTCTACTATGTCTGTTTTTTTTAATTATCTTTGGCTTCGTTGTAACGGGTTTGTTTTTAAGATTTTTAAGAATTGTTCTTATCGTTTAGTTGCAATCATGAATTATCTGACAACCATTGTAATCTGTTCTACCTAATCCCCACGCTCATACCAAATTATTAGCAATGTTCAATAGTTCCAGTAGAATGGAATAATTATTTTGCTGTGTACGGCCTGTGTGGTACAGAGATTGATGAGAATTCGTGCGGAAATATGTAAAATATTGTTAATCGACAGGTGTGTACGTGTGATTTTATCGTCTTGGCTCCAGAGGGTGTCCCCTTTCTCAATGACTTCGTTCTTCAAGTGCTGTTTTTATAACGTGTTCCGTGATAGATGTTTGTACTTCTCTTGTTCTTCTTTCTGCTTTCGCCAGATCGTCTCCTTTATCATTGCCTTTGTATCTACTTGTTCTTTGTAGTATATTAGTTGTATTTTTTGTGTTGTCTTATTGTAGTTTCGGCTTGATTGATTAGATGAAAGTATTGCCGCTTATATTAATTACGGCTTGAAGTGTTTCTAAATCGTCGTTGATCATATATTGTGTGTGCTCGTCATTTTTCGTAGACGTTTTCTATTGCTTTTTTGATGGATGCTTTTTCATTTCAAAGTTACTGCTGCATTTTGGGTGTGTATGCTGTTCTATGTCTGCTTTGTGAAATGATATTCTTGAATTTCAGCTTTTCCTCGGAGAATATTCCCCTGCTAAGCATTATTTTCCCCTTCATGGATCACTGCCTTGTCATGGCGGAGGGGCTTGCGAAACTCGATGAAGTCGTGAGCTCTGCTGTCTAGGGCCGCCCAAGATAGACAGGTCACGGCAGGGAGTTCTGACAAAATGTGATTCACTGGAGAAGGTAATGGGAACGCACTCCAGTATTTCCTGCCAAGAAACCCCTATGGGCAGTCACAATAGCATTAATGATATGGCGCTGGAAGATGATCCCCCCAGGTTGGAAAGCATCCCACATGTTACTGGGGATGAACAAAGGGCGATTCCTAGTAGCTCCATGACGAATGAAGCGGCTGGGCTAAAGCCAAAAGGACGCTCAGTTGTGGATGTGTCGGGAAGGGACCGGAAAGTCCGATGTTGCAAGGAGATATATCACATAGCAACATGGAATGTAAGATCTATGACGCAAGGTAAACTGGATGTCGTCAAGCGAGAAATGGACAGATTGAACATTGATATCTTGGGTATCAGCGAGCTGAAGTGGACCGGAATGGGAGAATTTAATTCCGGTGACCATTATGTCTTTTATTGTGGGCAAGGCGCGAAAGTCGGCTCTTCGTTCAAATCTCGTTCGGAGAGCGGTTTGTCGTGAAGCGAGTCGCATTCCGGAGTGAGCACTCCCTGTTGATCGACGATTGTCGCCGGTCTCTCCCTCCGTGACGAATCGAGCCGCACGACCTCCGCGTGTCGCCAGTGTGAACCAGCCATCAGAGATAAAGAAGAGGTGGCAGGAATACGCAGAACTGTACAAGAAGGACCCGGATGTGCGAACCCAACATAAGACGGTTGTGATTACTGGTCTCGAGCCGGGCATCCTGAAGAGTGAAGTTGAATGGGCCTTATCCAGCCTTGCTAAGAACAAAGCTAGCGGAATTGATGGCATTCCAGCTTAGTTGCTTCAAAACCTCGACCATGACGCTGTTAACATTCTGCATACAGTATGTCAGAAGATTTGGACAACCATGCAGTGGCCACAGGATTGGAGGACGTCAGTTTACATCCCCATTCCAGAAAAAGGCTGTGCCAAAGATTGTTCCAACTACCGCACGATCGCG
Organism: Amblyomma maculatum; assembly: GCA_023969395.1. Classification (NCBI taxonomy): domain Eukaryota; kingdom Metazoa; phylum Arthropoda; class Arachnida; order Ixodida; family Ixodidae; genus Amblyomma; species Amblyomma maculatum. The sequence goes on along the minus strand of JAJIZL010019351.1, from coordinate 710,801 downwards.
CTTATTTCGCATGCTAGCAAGGTGATGTTGAAAATCCTCCAAGGTAGGCTGCAGCAGTATGTGGATCGGGAGCTTCCGGACGTGCAAGCTGGGTTTCGCAAGGGCAGAGGAACTAGAGACCAAATTGCTAACCTTCGCTGGATCATGAAAAAAGCAAGAGAGTTCCAGAAACCCATCTACTTCTGCTTTATTGATTATGCGAAAGCGTTTGACTGCGTAGATCACAGCAGACTGTGGCAAGCTCTCCAAAAGATGGGAGTTCCAATTCACGTCATCTGTCTCCCCAGGAACCTGTATGAAGGGCAAGAGGCCACAGTCAGAACTGGGCACGGTCTTACTGATTGGTTTCCGATTGAGAAAGGAGTGAGGCAAGGCTGCATACTGTCGCCCTGCCTATTTAACCTATATGCAGAGTGCATCATGAGGAAGGCCGGTCTGGACGAGTCTTCAGCTGGAGTGAAGATTGCTGGAAAACGTATCAACAACCTTATATATGCGGATGATACCACTTTAATGGCAGAAAGTGAAGTGGAACTCAAGAGACTTCTGATGCGCGTACAAGAAGAGAGTGAGAAGTTTGGGCTTAAACTGAACATTAAAAAGACAAAGATCATGGCGTCTTGCCCTATCAAGTCCTGGAGCATCAAGGGACAAGAAGTGGAAGCTGTGACAGATTTTCTCTTCTTGGGCTCCAAGATTACCTCGGAAGGAGACTGCAGCCATGAAATTAGGAGACGCCTGCTTCTGGGAAAGAGAGCAATGGTTAGCCTTGACCGCCTAGTAAAGAGCAGATACATTAGTCTGCCAGCCAAGATTCGTATAACTCGTGCTATGGGCTTTCCAGTTGTGATGTATGGATGCGAGAGTTGGACTGTGAAGAAGGCTGACCGCCGAAGAATTGACGCATTGGAATTGTGGTGCTAGCGGAGACTCTTGAGAGTTCCTTGGACTGCCAGAAGATCAAATCAGTCGATATTGTCGACCATAAACCCTGACTGCTCATTTGAGGGTCAAATTCTAAAGTTAAAGCTCAGCTACTTTGGTCATCTGATGAGAAGAGAGGAGTCGCTGGAGAAAGATTTGATGTTGGGAAAGGCTGAGGGTCACCGGAGAAGGGGTAGGCAGCGAACGCGATGGTTAGATGGCATCCTCGAGGCGCTGCAGAAGAAGTTATGTGATGTTAGGAAGATAGTGAGAGACCGGAAAGCATGGCGTGACATGGTCCTTAGGGTCATGAAGAGTCGGAAACGACTGAATGACTGAACTGAACAGAAGCATTATTTTATAAACGTTATAAAATAGGCTCTCTTCGATTTGGAAGCGGTTTCTTCACATATGGTGGAAACAGCGCGAATCACAGCGGACAAGAAAGACCGGACGAGCGCTATCAACTGAATTTATTCAATAACACACATACGTATACACAATGGTCCTGCAACAAACGGGCATGTTCACAGATAAAAGATAACACTGAACAGCATTCAGCTTCATCCAGATATGATAATTCACGCTGATGGATATTGACAAATGGGGTGCTGACCCATGTGTCGTGGTTATTATGGTATGAAGGAGCACTGAACAAGGGTTAAGGGGGAAAGTCTCAGTTCGCAGGTTGAGCCAATGTTTCGACAAGTGGACTTATCTTCGTCGGGGCCCAGACAAACACAAGTCCACTTGTCAAAACATTGGTTCAACCTGCGAACTGTGGCTTCCGCCCTTAGCCCTTTTTCAGTGCTCCCTCATACCCTGTAGGCTATCTTCTCCCTCTCATTTTACGTGATTCAAATGGATGAGATAGGCTTCTTTTATTTCGCTGATGGTGCTAACTTTATCGGGACCTGGGGTTACCTTCGTTCTCAGGATTTCCATTGCTTCTGAACTTCCTTTTCATGAAAGGTGTGTCGTATGCAATTTCATAATATTGTTTTCTGTCTGCTGCAACTGGACGTCAGTATGAGTAGTCTCCTGTATTAATGTTTAAGGTTAGGAGTGGTTCTTCATGAGGTAGCTCGTTTCCGGCCTTTTCCGGATTTTTTCTCCCGTAGAGCATACTCACATTTTAATATTCTTAATTGTATTTTGTCTGCAATTGCTCCGCCTATTTGCCAATCGTTTTGTGGATTTTGTGTTAGGGTTTTAAAAATGATTACTTCTGAGGTTGTTTCTGTTCCTTCTCTATCCTCTAATGGTAAGAACCCCGTTCTATAGAAAATCCGGCTTCGGCTTTCTCAGAGAGGTGAAGTAAAAATCACAGGTATTATCTGACAAGCGGTAGCTGGCAGACGACAAGTCCAAGCATTGAGTCGTCGATGGATTGTGTGACGTAATGACGCCCCGTTTACAAACCTGTGGGGAGCTGTCAACCCAGGGTGCTCATTTAAGGTGTGAGATTGGCTCAGGATTAAACTTTCCAGGTCTCTTTGATGCCAAGTCGCGTACAGTACTCCAAAGCAAAGCAGGCATGTCAAGCGGGGCGTAATGTATATTGTTACGATGCGGCAAGCCGATGACGAAAGACAACAGAACATGCCCGATGGCGATGGTAGATGACGTTTAAGGAATATGTTAGCGGGCCTAGAGCGCGCTCCTGCCCGCACCACTGCCCTCCTGTTCCTCTTTCGTCCGTAACATATGACCCGGAGCCACGGAGCGATCGTCCCGATCGTAGACGAGGAAGTTTACCGATGATGATTCCATAGCATCCGCTGCTATCTCTCCGCTACTAACCTCTGTGAGTCTTGCAAAGAAATGAATCCATCGATCATTTTTTTCTCTTCTGCCGGAGGTTCAAATCTCTCCGCAAAATTTACTTAGCAACTCCCCTTTCGAGATTAGGCCTTCACTAACTATTCCAGTTCTCCTATCCTTCAGGGCAAGCGTCAAGGGATATGCCTTAAAACCAGTGTGCGATGCTACTCATTATTACATAATTTCAACAGGTAGATTCCTATGCTAGGTGTGATTTCATAGTACCTTTTCTTTTCCTTTTTATTTCTTCCAAATTCTAGTTAAACATCCATATTTATCTGAATACTCCAGTCCGTGAACGTATATATTTACAATCTACAATGCACCCTGGCCAATCCCCCGCCGTGGGTATGTGCAATTTTGTCTGAGGTCATCATCATCATCATCATTATGGGCGTGTCTGGATGCTTGAAGAAGAAGAGGAAGAAGGAAGAATAGAATGGCTTACCGGCACCATGATTCCCGATGAACCTTGGCGCAGGGCACTCTAGGGCCACACGTTGCACGACTCGATGGCGGACGCCATGGCACACACCGTATGGCATAAGCAGGGATGTGTACAGTGTCCCGGTAGCAGTGTGCCACGAAATGTTCGTAGCGCAAGGGTGAGCATCGTTTGTCGACGCGCTTAAGCCGCTATCCATCGATCGCGAAGCTCTTTTTGAAATGTCGGGACTCGGGAGATGGTGGAAACTTAGGCCTCTGGTCCTTTCTGTGTGGTTTGTACAGCGAACAGCACAGTATCATTTCCCACTCATAACATAATTGCGCCCGCAGTGCATCAATATAAGCTTGTATATCGGACGATAATCACTTTGATATCTGCCCGGTCGTCCGCTTGCGCCCAGTGACGTAGCAAGCGCGGGTGACCCAAAGTGGCCAGTTAAAAATCGTAGAGACTAGGGTTCTCGTTCACGACGGGCAATTTTCAAATTTGATTCTAGAAAATCTAATGACACTCGTATTATATAACTTTCTATTCACGATAACACTTAGGCGGAAAACATACCATAATGATAATCGCGATCAGTGAACTTCACAGTATCAGCGAAGGTAGCCTTTAACGTACCCGGGATAGGGTCTCCTAGGTGTCCCCTTATTTCAAGCATTGAAACATTTGAAAGGCATTGTGGATAGTACTGCTGTAGCCCCTCAAGAGTTAAATTTGTAGCTGTACAGGGAGGTGGAAGTTTGAGGTTAAAACTTGAAAGCGGAAAAGTGGGATTGACCGTTAAGCACAACATAGTTGGCGCGGTGGGTTTGGTGCACGGAATACCACGAGCCTGCTTCTGGTATATAGAAGTATGCAGCCCACATGGATTGCAGACATGAAGGGGGTATATAGAGTTCCAACCCAATGCCCAAATGCTGACTCGGCAGTTGGCAAATGTGACATTAAAAACGAAGCCGGCCCCATTAGGTCCGGAGTCAGACACGAAACATCTAGGCCACGCAGCAACTTGCTCGATTAAAGCGCAGCTGGGCAACTGTTTCGCCAACACTTTACATATTGTGGCAGCTATGAAGTTTATGGTCGTTACTGTACGCTTGATGTGATGATTGCTGTAATAGGGGCAAAAGTTAAGAAAGTGTAATAATTTACCGATTAGCGAAGTTCACGAACCGGAACGTAAATTGGAAAGGAGAGTGGCACAGCGATCATCATGCCCTTAAAGGTGGAGCTTAATTTAACGAATGCATAAAATATGTACGGAAAAATATATTTGCATAGGAGAGAAAACACCCGCGTAGTGTCCATGCTGCCCAAGGTGATGTTGTGGAATGCGGTCGTTTTCGGTGTCGGTGAAATGCTTGTTCACTAGCCTTCAAATCGGAGGACCAACCATAACCCCGCGTCCCGAAGGACGGATATAAGGAGCCAAAATGGCTGCTGGGCGTGAGAATAATGCTTCCTTAGTTGCTGCCTTGACCATCAGTTGACGTGCCTTGATGACGTGCGAACCCATGCATGAAAGGCTTGTCTGCTCTTATGGTGTGTTAGCAAAGCTTGCTGGATACTTTGAGATTGTAGTGCCTGGCAGCGTAATAAAACATATGATGCACCGCCGTCTCAATATCAAAATTCGGCAGATACACTTAAGGCTGCTTAAGCGTAAGAGTGAGAAAGAGACGGATAAATGCTTTTGAGTGCAGTTTTCGACGATTATCGAAGTTTTTGTCGGCTGGCATTATGTTCGGTTGATGCTTTTCTGTATATATAACCTAGACTGGCATGCTTCAGCCGACCTGTGAGGGCAGCTAAATGCCGAAACCTTGGTTTCAAGACAAAAAAATTAGAAGCAAATATGTCATCGGTTCAAACCCCTGTGGAAGGTTATCTCCAACTTGACCACCAGATTCTTGCTTTATGTAAACAGAAAAGTTATGACACAACCAAACATCGTGCGACGAACTGCTCGACAAGAATTGCCACATGGAAATTCGCCATTGCTAAGCAAATCATCATTATCATTAATGTCGCAAGCCTGAAATCTTTACGTCCCGGCTAGTAGAACCAATTTTGGTTTGCAAAGCATATCAAATAATTGACCACGCTTTTTGAACAAACTTTGTCCACATATCCCAGTTACTATTAAAATACAGGAAAAAATAATTTCCTGGCAAATATATTCTGTCCGCGTGTAGTGCATACAGATGGTTTCAAACTGGTGTTTCATTGATTCCATTGTATAACATCTTGTAGGTGACTGTTACTTGCTTTCATTGTATAATACCTTGTATGTATTTCAGTGAACTTTTTAGTATTTTTTTTCTTTGTTTGTTTCTGTATTGAGTGGGAACCCTTTCTTGAATACGTTCTGCAAATGACTTTTATTGCTGCTTAGAACCTGCCCACTTAATGTATGTCTGTTTGCCAGTGCGGCCATATGTAACCCGGAGTGCTGAGTACCTCGAGCTGCCCTGTGCAGCTTTTCCCACCCCTTTCTCATCTAAGTTTATTTACTTTATTTATTTATTTATTTCAAATACCTACCGTGCCCATCGGGCATTATCGTAGGGGGTTAGTTGCAAACATAAAACTAACAGAAAAGCGGAAGCGAAAGCATACAATCAGTTCTAAAAAAACGTTTCAGCAAAAAGAATGGAAGAACAATCACTGTCAAGTGTAAAAGACACACCCAACAAAAATTTGTGACTTAATTTCACAATAAAGTACACTTTCTGTATTGTAACGCAGATTTACATAATGTTCTCGATGGCAAGTGAAAAATATGGGCGCAGATACGACCTCATCCGGGAGTAAATTCTAGTCTGAAATTGAGCACGAAAGAATGAAAACGTAAACGCATTTATGCGACTTTGATAAGGCCTGATTTTTTTTTTTTTTTGCAATGGTCTCGTCTCTTAGACTGATAATGAGGTTGTTTTAAATATTTGTTCCTAACAATTCCCGTGTTATCACTGTTAGTGTTGTTCGAAAGCTTTAATTGGAAGATTTTCCTGCGTGCGGAGAGCAGTTTGCAACCTAGACTTTCAATGATTTCAGAACCTATAATTTTGTAAACTATTGAAAATAAACGAAATAAAGGAAATCAGCTTGACAGCACCCACTGCAGGGCGAAGGCCCCATATTCCTCCAATTAACATTGTCTTGTGCTAACTGCGTCTACTTGAACCCTCCGAGCGATTTAACCTCATCCGCCTACCTAACTTTCTGTCGCCATCTGCGAGGCTTTCGTTCCCTTGTAATTCAATTTATTACCCTAAGCGACTATCAGTTATAGTCTTTTCGCAATACATGCCCTACCCATGCCTATTTCTTCTTCTGAATTTCCACTAGAATGTCATTACCTCGAGACATTTCTCTGACCTATTCTTTACGCTTCTTGTCTCTTACGTTACACCTACCATTTTCCGTACCATAGCCTTTTGCGTTGTGCTCAATTTGAAAGGAAACCTTTTCGTTAGCCGCCCCGTTTCAGCCCCATAGTTGAGGCAGGAGAGATGCAGCTGAGAGATATTTTCCTCTTGAGCGATGCCGTTAGCTGCTATTCATAATCTGCGAGTGCTTGCCAAATACGCTCCATACAAATCTCATTCTCTTAGTTATTTCCATTTCATTGTCCGGATATACGGTTACTAAATGTTCTAAGTAGACATATTCTCCTACCACTTGCAGTGCTTCGCTACTTATTGTAGAATGCTGTTCTTTCCCGAGGCTGTTGAACATTACTTTAGTTTTCTGCATATTCATTTCCAGAGCTATCTTTCTGTTTTGCTCTCTAGGTCGTCAGTAATTATTTCCAATTCGTCCACTCAGTTACTTGGAAAGGCAATGTCGTCAGCGATTCACAGATTACGATGGTATTCTCCATCAACCATTATTCCAAACTGCTCCCATTCCAAGTCTCTGAATACTTCTTCTAAGCAAGCTTTGAATAGTACTGGCGATATTGTGTCTTCTTGGTAACACCTTTACTTATGGGAATTTTGTGACTTTCTTTATGCAGAACTGTGGTTGCTCTGCAGCCACCGTGCATATCTTCCAACACTTTCCCATACGGCTCATCTACACCCTGATTACTCAAAGTCTGCATGACTGTCGAGGTTTCTGCTGACTGTAATGCTTTTTCGTAATCAATGAATGTTATGCGTAAGGGCTGGGTATATTCCTAGTATTTTTCTATCACCTGGTTGATAGCATGGGTATGATCGATAGTACAGTACCTTTTCTGAAACCCTGCTTGACTCTCTGCTTGATTGAAGTCTAAAGTTCTCCTGATTCTGTTAGCGATTACCTTAGTAAACATCTTGTACGTAACAGATAGTAAGCTGATCAGTGTGTACTTTATCATATCCTTAGCCTCCACTTTCTTATGAATTAAGATAATGTTAGCTTTCTTCCATGATTCCGATACCGCCTATCAAACCAGACATTGCGTACTCAGGGTGGCCAGTTTTACGAGCACGATCTCTGCGCCGTGTTTCAACGTATTTGTAGTTGGCTGTTTTCCCCATTTCCATAGTTTCTAAAGCTTTCCTTCTTCACTCGTCAGTGATAGGTATTTGCTTTTAGATTATGGGACCATAGCTTTTGCTTATCTCTCCTTGATATTTTATAACAATATGCGAGTGTACTATATTCACTTCCAGCTTTTGTCCAACTCAAACAGCATATATCAGATATATCTCAATTATGATCTTAGCCTCTTCCCCGACAGGACTTATGAAGAAATACCTGGTGATGTACCCCGCCGGGGTGGCGCAGTGGTTACGGCGCTCGACTACTGTTCCCAAGGACGCGGGATCGAATCCCGGCCTCGGCGGCCGCTTTTCGGTGGAGGCGAAAAGCAAGGCGTCCGTGTGCTGTGCGATGTCAGTGCACGTTAAAGAACCCCAGGTGGTCGAAATTTCCGGAGTCCTCCACTACGGCGTCTCTCATAGCCTGAGTTGCTTTGGGACGTTAAACCCCACAAACCAACCAACCAACCTTTATCTATATGTCCTGACAGGTTATTCTGTGGATACCCTGTTCGTACTATGCTAACCGCAATTATGTGTTGTATATTCATTCTTGCAGTCACCACGCAGACGCAAAATATTTGTTTGCCCATGAAGTACCCTTTAGGGTTCGAGAAAATAACATTTCAAGCCACAGATTTAGAAACTACATGTCTCAAAAAGCTATGCAACAATGATGTCAGTGGTAGTTTTTGTAGAATACTGTACGTGCGGATAAGACGCTCGTTTTTGCGCAATTACTAAAATTCATTAACAATTTACCGCCGCTTTCCCAGGATATATAAAGATTACGTCCACCACTATGGCCACACTATGACGCATATACACAACCTACGATACCAACTTCCCGCGTCTTGGCTGATGGTACTTCCTAGTAGTTGAAAATTAGGTAAAGCTAAAACATTATTCTGGGAAAGGGAGCAATGGTTAGCCTTGACCACCTAGTAAAGAGCAGAGACATTAGTCTGCCAACCAAGATCCGTATAACTCGTGCTATGGTCTTTCCAGTTGTGATGTATGGATGCGAGAGTTGGACTGTGAAAAAGGCTGACCGCCGAAGAATTGACGCGTTTGAATTGTGGTGCTGGCGAAGACTCTTGAGAGTTCCTTGGACTGCCAGAAGATCAAATCAGTCGATATTGTCAACCATAAACCCTGACTGCTCATTGGAGGGTCAAATTCTAAAGTTAAAGCACAGCTACTTTGGTCAACTGATGAGAAGAGAGGAGTCGCTGGAGAAAGATTTGATGTTGGGAAAAGTTGAGGGTCGCCGGAGAAGGGTAGGCTGCGAACGCGATGGTTAGATGGCATCCTCGAGGCACTGCAGATGAAGCTATGTGATATTAAGAAGATAGTGAGAGACCGGAAAGCGTGGCGTGACATGGTCCATAGGGTCACGAAGAGACGGACACGACTGAACGACTGAACTGAAAACATTATTACACCTTTTAGGAATTTAGTAACGGTCAATTTAAGGTATATAGTAAGAAAATATCAGTAAAATATTGACATATGTTTGTAGTGTATCTTTACCTAGAGCTACTTTACACTGCTCTTCGTTTATTTGCGTCGCTGAGTTGTCGATGTGCACAGTGCACGGTGGGTTTGCTCGAAAACTGTCATTTACAGTATTTTGCATTGGGATGCACTTCCTTTGTCTGCTTCTTCTCTGATCCGAGTCTAACCGTGCTGGCTATATCACTATTGCTGAGTTTTTGTGTGTCATGGAATGCAAAAGGCGGCGGCGAAAGTGTTGAAACGGAACAAAGAGTATGTCAACGGCCGCGTATTTCTCCACTATTTCCGTATATGCTCGCGCAGGGTTTCTTTACACAAGACTCACCGTCTTGACTGTTAATGCACAAGGTGCGACTGTATAGCACGGAGTTCATCATAAGAAATGCCAAATGAACAGTCATGAGAATGCTCTGTGATTTTACTGTTTGTTGTGCGCCTGAACACTTTAATATACCATAAAGAGCGAAAGAAACCAGAAGCAATTGACCCTGAGAAGTATCCATATCCCCTGGGAAACTCACAGACACCCGTGGGCGACAGAAAACGTGGTTATGCCTACGGGATGTCCTTAGATGAAATCAGAACCGACTATAAAACATCAGCATGTTCTGTCTCAACGCTGCACGGATATCGGCGGAAAGTCATTGATGTCACTGGTATTATAACCGTCCTATGAAGGCTTTCGGCTTGAAATAAGCTCAAAAGGATGTTTTGATGTGGCAACAGAGAAGAAAGTCGCCAGTGCACTGCACTTGAGGTGATCGAGTGGATAAATGCACATGCGAGCTTTTCAGGCTCTGCTGGCTAGAAGTAGTACCTCGATCAAGGAGTAGAACCGGAATTTGTTCGGGTTCGGTTCTGGTTCGGGTTCGTTACCAGCTCCAGAGGCATATTGCATTCCGGTTCGAACCAGTTCAACCCTGCCCAAACTGGTTCAAACGAGTTCTGAAAAGAAAAAAAAAAGAAACGCTCGAGCGCAATTTTAATGCTCTTTTTAATACTGAGTTTTCCTTCCTGATCAAGCATGTAAGGTGAAAATGCATAAAGTAATCAGTCTGTTGGGTTTGTTGTCAGATGTGACGGGCTCCAATTGGTTTCACAGACCTAAGCAAAATGTTTAAGATAAGTTTCCAACGATTAGAGCAGGATGGGGAAAATTAATTATTATTTTCTTTGGCACATACACTGAAGCTCTCACGCTCCGAAAGCTAAAGAAAAATAATGTTTGCTTCTGCACGTTTCAGGTATACAAAAGTTCGCATAAATTTTAGCTTAGAGCCAAACCTCTACTATTACATGTACAAAACTCTTTTGTCCAGCTCCCACTGAAGGACTCTGATATCAGATCAAGGCCGAACCAAGCACACACCCCCAGAATAACGACGTATATACCCTATGTGTGATAATATATTTCATGCAGCACTCGAATGCCTTTGAGTTTCACGTTTCTATAGAGGTAACACACAAAGGCACCCGTGTGTTGTGGCTCGAAAGGCGCTGACAAAAGTACCTGCCGTTACGCTATGGGGGTTTGATGCATTCTCTTATTTGCCCCAGAACCGGAATAATTAATTGTTTCACTCCGGTGGCGGCGACGCGATGCGATCATAGTCTTGTTCCGCATCATGGCTACCTGCATAGTCACGCTATGTACAGTCGCGAGCAAAAGTGGAGAGACCACGCGCTTTGAAAAAACTACCTGCCAGCTTTTTCTGACAGTGAAACGGTTATTTCTGAGAAATGCATTAGGTATCATGCTTAATATACTTGCCTTCTTGCCCAAGCAATTTTCTCTGGCACATCTTTTTATAGATAAAAAAAGCAATCGTAGCAGTTAGCGTGGTCTCTTCACTTTTGCTCACGACTGTACATTCTTCTAGAACGACATTGGTATTATACTGGTATGTTCGGATGCATAATTTACAACAAACATGACATGACATCATAGGAGCTCACAAATCTTTAATTACGTGCTCAGTAAATGCTGCCAACGGTTTTATTTGCCAGATGGCTACTGTTCATAAACGGACATTGTGAGCCTAAAAACCAAGTAAAAACACCCCAATCAATAGGGCTCCAGTTACTACAACAGGCAGACATTGAGAAGTATAATAACTTTGATAAGAACATTAAATGCCCTTTTCTCGGTATTGTTTTCTCGCTTCTGCCTTCATTTTCGTCTGATGCCAATTTTTTTATAAGCGTTTCGTTTATTTGGAATAACTTTTTTTGTTGAACTCCTAGAATATTCCAGCAGGCAAAAAATAATATTTTGAAGGGATTCTTCATATACATTTTCACCTTATCTGGTAATGTCTATGATAAATGCATCATGAAGGCCCAAACTTAAAGATTTTGTCGACAAGAAAGACATATAAGAATGTCTTAACCTACAACATGCTCGCAGAACCTCATCGAGTGTTGAACCAGCCTTCTTACATATTTTGTGAAATATGCAGGCTTTTTCAAGAAAAAATACAAAATGCACTGTACAAGAGATTGGTCTTCACAAATCACCAAAAATGTCTGAACGTAGTCACAACACCCACATCAAAAAGCTAAAGATGCTTTATGCTAACTTAAGTGGACTAAGATTAATTCGCTTCCAACTAGGTGCTTTTAAAAATAATTTCAAACCAGTAGGAGTAATGCAGGTTAATTATTTTGAGTTGGCTGCTCACAGCTACCAATTCTCTGTATATCATCATTTTTCAAGTTCTCAAGCATTTAACTTTAACTTCTCCTTTGTAGCTGGCACCTAAACGAAAACTAAATGCAGAATAAATTCTCTTAATTACGTGTACGCTGTCCGCGAAAAGCGATGTGAAGCGTTGAGCTGAGTGTTTTTATAGACACTTTCGCCATCTATTGAACAAAGCAGATGCTTTTGAAGCCCTGTTTCGCAGCGGTAAGAACAGATGGCGCCAGAGCGCCTGAAACTGGAACATTCCTCGCTAATCTAGGCCAATACGAAATTATAGATTCATGTTGTTATTTCTCCCATGATCAACGAAAAAGTAATTTTTCCAACTGTTTTGACCACCGAATGCTGAAATGAACTTAAGCGAAAGAGAACCGAAAAATTTAGTCCTATCTTAATAGGGAAGAAATGGGATCGACCAAGATTAACATGAACACCTATAAACGTGTTCGTTTAGCATCAAATGTTTTAGGAAGCTATGCTCTATTTATAAAAGGGGGGGGGGGGGGGAGGGGGAGGGCGTGAAATGCAACCTGACCTTCACGCGTCTTATTTGCCTCCGTAACATTTGTCGAAAAGTGCACAAGCTGTTGTACAGAATGACTTTCTAAACTGTCGTGCCTTTTTATCTGAAACGTTTGTTGCTTTTAAAATATTGTATTTCCGCTTCTGCAAAAATTGCAATTGTTTTCTCTTTATCTAAAAACAAAATTTTAAAACATTAAAATCCCGTCGGGTGACCGAGAACACAGGGACATAAAAGAGGCTCTTGTGACTCCAGGCATCCGACGACTATTATTAATCTAGATAATTTTATAGGAACACTCCCAATCATACCTGCTCTCATTGCCTTAAGACAGTGAGGTATTGCATATGACGTTCTGAGCGGCGGCTAGTTCCGATTATAGCTGCCGCTAAGTGCTAACCTGAAATTTAACACTCTCTGTTCAACTGCGCCTTCTCCATTCGCTCCTCTACCCTTTGTCTTTACACTCAATCTGCTTCTTGGGGTGCTGTCTAGAGTGCTCACCTGGAACTTGATTGGTTGTGGTCCGACAAGCTGCCTACCTTACATCTGCAGCCAAATAAAACTCATCAAGGCTACTATTATTTTTAAATCGCCTACCTCAAAAGCGGTCGACGAGAATGCTGTAGATTCTATAGTATCGCTATTTCCCATTGTTCAAATACTGTACTGATATGTTACTTTTGGTGACCGCTCTGCTTGAGCGACCGGAGCGAGCTATTATTTCGCTCACTGTTCATGTCTCTTGGGAGTACGGTGAGTGGAACGGAACATCCGCGCTTTTTGCCTTCCAATGGCCGTTGTGAGTCAATTTCGGTGTCATTCTCCCAATCTTTCGTTTCCATTGGCTCCCAAGGGTCACTGTCACTTTGCTCAGGAATGCTAAGAGGATTACCGCGGGAGACGGTGGAAGCATGAGGCTACCTTTTATTCGCGAGTCACGGCTCTCTTTCCTACTGCATCCATCAACTGCACCCCATGGTTGCCCTAGTGTCTGAGGAGAGGTGTTAGTTAAGCTGACAACTGTGGATGTCTTGCATGGCGCACGTAACTGCTCGGGCTTTCTTCAAGTTGCTCTTCCAAGGCTATAAATACGAGTAATACAACATGATGCGCAAAAGATATTTTTTCTGATTAACTGTACATTCTTTCCTGTAGAGTGACAGCATGCTGAAACTACCCAAGCTGCGCCTCGAGCCTGGCCTGGCTCGGACGGCCACTTGTACGATAGCCACACCGCACAGAAGAATACTCGCAAGCAATTTCGAGGTCCTTGTGGTGCATAGGTAATTTCAAAATGGGTGTTCTTAGGCATTGATTGAGTCTGATAAGATGTTCTCAATGAATGCTTTAAGAAAGGGCACGCTAGAATTTCAGTATTGTGTCTGCAGTCACAGAACAGATCGCGGACGGCTCTACGAAACAGTTCTGCAGCAGGCTTTGTTTGCTATGGTGGTGGGTGTGACATCAATTATTGCGGATGATGCCACCCTATAATGAGGCCGCTCTTTTAGGGACACCAAATTTCCTCCTTATTCCGGATTCTAATCAATTGAACCCCCAACCATCTATTGGACGGTTGTAAGCTGTCTCTGCACGATTAACAAGCCGCCTGATAGACGTCGTGCCCGCCTCCTGGGTGACCGCCAAAGCACGCGCAAAATATTTTGACAACACGCGCGAGGCATTTCAATGCATTGTGATGCACCCTGAACCGATTTCCCAGCTGAACTAATGCTCGTAAGCTGCAAGACACCTTGCAGAAACCTCGAAATGGATTTTATACATATACTCATGTGTCTTCGCAGGATATTAATCCGTTAATTAAAGGATATAAGACAGCTCGCTAAAACAGTCACTATATCATGCATCTCCTTTCTTTCCTATCAAAAAGATTTCGAGAACCTCACGCGCTGTTTTTATCGCGACTTCTGCCAAGTATCTTTATACTGTCAAGAACCGGCTCACATCTGCACACTTTGCAATGAAGGGGAAAATTAGACCCGGTTCCATTCATTAGCAATTTTGAGTGCTCCAGTGCTCTGTCGTTAATGCAACGATCCATTTGGCCTATATAGACCATGCCGCAGGTCAGTGGAACTTCATAAACCACGCCGGCCGCACATTCCACAAAGGGTTGGCCATGCCTCTCTTCGCACTAGGACGTCTTTTTTAGCCCGATGCGTGCGCACAAACCACTCAGCTTTCTCGGGGCTGAGAAGACGACAAGCACATCACACCTGGCAGAAACCTTTTTTAGACTGTGGGCGACACGGTGCGCATAATAGACCACTTGTGGTCTCCCTTGCCGAGGCTTAGCTGTTTTTTTTCCTGTCTACGTCTTCTTGGCTGGTTAGTCTTTCTTCATAGATAATTAGTTGATACACGGAAAGACAAGCCCCAACTATACAAGGATGGTGTTCATAATTGGTCATATCTCCTGACCACGCCTCTAAATCTGGGTTTGCTCCTCAGGAGCTGATTAATTACATTGTCGCACGTATTCGCATGTCCGGAAAGGATACGAGAAGAGTTTAACTTACGCCCTAGCTGTTTTTGGTAAGCCGAAAAGGACGATATCTGAGCCCCTTGAGGCTCTGAACCCAGTTCTAAAGCCCGAAATTCGCTAGAAAAGACGCCTAAGTTTTCTGTTTTTTTTTTTTTTTAACACACAGAAACAGATTGGAGTCAAAGAACTAAAAAATTGCGCCAATAAGTGTAACCAAATGATGTGTACTGTTCTTTCTTGTTTTGAAGAGTTTTTGTGTTTCTGTGGTTTCAGTGAATTATTTGCCCACCCTGCTTGAACTTAGTGACGGCAGTGGTGTGTAAGCAAATAAATAATATTCAGCTGCTCTAGGCGAATAATTCCGTGCAGTGTTCATTTACACTATTATCATGCGCACCGAAAGCATGCATCCAAAATTTTGGTGTCTCTATTTCAATTTATCCCGTTTAACCATGGTTGAACGCGGTTATACAACTGAATTGCTGAGTAACAGAAAGCAGGCAGTGGTTAAAAATGCTGATCAAAATGGGAAGAGTACTGCCGTTCTTCTACTAGCATTCTTAATCAATTTCTGCTTTATGTTATGATTTCTAGAATAGCTTTTTTCACTTTCACTTTTATTCTGCGCTTCATGCACCAGAAATGGATGGACTGCTTCTTGTACCTTGGATGACAATCCGCGCTGTGGCTTTCGTTTCTAAAATAAAACTGCCATTGTTTTACCTCCACTTTCCGTAAGCTGCGCCTGTTTTCACTCTGCGTTCTTTCAGGGAACCAGTCGGGAACGGAAAGCGAATAGTGTGTTTTGCCTTGAATCTTACATCGCTTGCTCACGAACTCCCTCACGACACCGACGCTGCTGCCCCACATGTTATCAAAGCATTATGGGTTATTCTCTCAGTCGGACATAGGCGAATGTGGGACCGCATCAGAAACTTCGACATTTTTCATTGTCATAAATAGGGCTTTTAGTAGCCTAGTATTTGCCTGACAGATTTAGTTCTTTGCCAGTGTAGTGTCGCTTTTTTTTTTCTTGTTGCATTCATCAGTTTGTGGGCGGCGCGTTCACGCGGTTAGTGGCTTGGGATTCGCTGACTAATGATTTCTAAAATACGGTGATTTTGATGTCACTCCTTTCGTCTAATCCGTAGACTTGCTTTAGTATTTAGCAGTTAACATCAAACTCCTGACCAGCGCACAAACGCTATCGTATTACACAGCTCAAGTAGCCCGCTTTTCTCTAAAGTTGTGAAACCATGTGGGTCATGCGCCACTGCTAGTAAATATGCCGTCGAAGGTCAGCCTTGACCGAGTCGCTAAAGCGCTTGATTGTATATATACTGGGGTCTGAGAAATTAATTAATAACAACATTACCCTTAGAGCCAGTCACACGAATATTCGATACTACTGCACATTTTAATCATAAAATAACAAGAACCACTACATTTCAGGCATTGTTTCA
Source organism: Amblyomma maculatum (assembly GCA_023969395.1). Lineage (NCBI taxonomy): Eukaryota > Metazoa > Arthropoda > Arachnida > Ixodida > Ixodidae > Amblyomma > Amblyomma maculatum. Next base: position 694,353 of record JAJIZL010019351.1, on the reverse strand, counting down.
GAGAAATTTTAGATGCGCGAAACATCGTACGTGGTTGTTTGCGCCCTGACATGCCTGATTATGAAAACAGTGGCTTTCCAATGGGCAGTGGGAGAAACTTTTCGGGCATTTTGTTTTTCTGACCATGTGCAGAATTTAGTTTTCCCATAATGTATATTTTTGGTCACGTCGAAGTTACAGCTACATCTGCCGCAATCGCATTCATGGAAGACAAATACGGGATATGGGACCACTCAGTTATGAAAAAAACAAATCTTACGGCCAAATCTATCCGCAAGACTTGAAAACAGATAACCTGCATTTAATTAGCGAAGAGTGACAAACTCAATTTGGTTGCTTCATTAATGGGGTTTAATGTTCCAAAGCCACTCAGTCAATGAGGAACGCCGTAGTGGAGGACTTCGGAAACTTCGGCCAACTGGGGTTCTTTAATGTGCACTACCATCATCTCACACCACACGGGTGCCTTGCTGTTCGCCTTCATCGAAAAGCGGCAGCAGAAGCAGAGAGTTGATCCCTCATGCAAGCGCCCTAAACACTGCGCCACTGCGAAATAGCTCGCCTTAGTTGGATCAATTGTCTCAATTACATTGATACAGCCAGTAGAGAACACATTCAGTAATAAGGAACCGTACAGCCGTCAGCACGCTTAACCCGAATGTTCGATAGCGTGGCCTGAACTGCCGCCAGCACTCCGAAGCTTTGTCCACTTGAATCGAGATAAATGCCTCGGCATGTTTTCAGTATCTGGCGAAAGCTATAGTGCAGATTGACATTTTTGGTACGTGTATTGCCCTCGGAGTGAGCGCGGTGTTGGTGCACCCGCGTCGTCGCGTTGTGCTTGTGGCTGCGGAGAAATACAAGCGCACAGAAAGTACGTCGCAGTGTTCTTATCCTGCAGCCACCGATAAGGCGACCGACTGCTAGTTGTACCCTCAAGTTTATCCGCAAAGATGCCGCTTGAAGTCAAAAGCTGGAAAGGCAAGCAACCACGTGTTCTTCGTCTGTGTAAGCTTGGATGACAAATACATATGGTTATTGTATCTGTTCAGCATTCTTGAGGCCAAACCCCTTGTTTCTTGAGCATCTTGAGGTTTGAGGCCAAATCTGAAAGCCGCGCGAGCAGTCACACTTCATGTTGGGTTGCCGAGATAAGCAAATTGCAACGGGTTTTCCGCGGGTTTCTGCCTCAAACACTAGCGAGATGTTCCATCACTTTCACCCAAGTGTATCAACATCGCGCTCATTCTGACAGCGAAAGACTAAGCATATGGGACTGAACTTTACCTATCGTCAATTGCAGCAAACAAAAAGGCACAATCGCTTCGGCTCAAGCGCCCGAAGCTTCGAGGTGCTTCTTTCTTCCCCTTTCTTCTTTTCTTAGGAGGGGGGGGGGGGGGGTCAAATTGTGCTTCAGTTTGCAGGCCGCTGGCTGACTGAGATGGTTGAAATTGGAGTTAAAAGTTAAGTTAAATTGGTTCACAGGAAGGGAAAGGCGCAGTAACTGTCACACTTGCTCTGTGGACACCCGAACCGCGCCGTAAGGGAAGGGAGGAAGGTTGGAATGAAAGTGGAAAGAGAGAAAGAGAAGCCGTAGTGGAGGGCTACGAAGTAATTTCGACCACCTGGGGATCTTTAACGTGCGCTGACATCGCACAGCACACGGACGCCACTTCGTTTCGCCTCCATCGAAACGCAGCCGCCGAGGTCGGGTTCGAACCCGGGAACTCCGGCACAGTAGTCGGGCGTCTTACCACTGCACCACCCCGGCGGGGCAGGAGTGACGGAGTACAACGTTTCCAAATGGACTGATGGTGTTTGATTTGGTAGTCTTCTTTATATGTGCGGGCATTTCTCGTGACTATAATTTTCCAGGTGTTCTGAAATCAGTAAGTATTTTAATTATTTATGTGGCCAGTTCTTCAACTTTGATGAGGCTGCCCTGGATCTCTTGAAATAATTTATGAGGATGCGCCATGTGCAAGTATCTTCATGAGCAGCTGATAATATTGCTTACCCTGTTTTATATGCGCTTTTTTGTGTGTTCTATGTTCAGGTTGCTTGATTCAGTCTAGATTTGTTAAAGACTGAGAGCAATGGCTCCATTTTAAACTCTGCTAAGTTGCTAACTGCTAGTAAGGACGAATCCACTCCAAGACCCTTTGTCCTGCTTCTCTTGAGCCCAAGTCTTCGACAAGTTGATCAAGGTTTTCGTTCCTGGTTTTAGGCTACTGCAGAGAGTACAACACATTGTGCTCCCTGGCGTTGTGGACGTTAATGAAGTGTTTTAATATACAGCTAAAGTTGCCTCATGCTTTACCTAAATTAATTTAAACTCCTCTAAGAACTGCTGCGTAAAACCGACTTGGCTTCTACATGCTATCTCCCAAACCCGCATAATGTGAAGCGATTTATGCGATGATCTCTGAAGCGTGCGGCTGAAGTAGAGCACCTTTTACATCCCTAGCTCTTAATAAATACTTCCTTATGCCAGAAAATACTAATTTGCTCCTTAATTGCTTCTTTTTCTTGAGCATTAATGACATAACAATCGCTAGCGAAGTCTTTTTTTCACAGACTGCAGATATCTTTTTTCACTGCTTCGTAAACCGGAATTGCTTAGGGAGATAAAACCTCAAGACAATGGGCTCAGGACGTGTAAATCTGCTACAATAACATATTTTGAAAAAAAAAAAAAAAACATCAGCCTATAGATATGTATTTGGTTAACCATGGAAAATATTCTTGAGTCATCTTTTACCGTGACGTTGGGACTGCTACAGGAAGTTTTAAGGCAGTCCGCGTCTAAACAACGGCTAGACTTGAACCTGTGCGGGACTTTGGCGCAAGATTGTATTCCGCGTTAGACGCATAGAGTAATTTCTGCACCTCACGTACATTCACTAACCGTTGACATACCACTGCTGCCCTCATGATCGCTGCTGACTACCAACCGCTACCAGAGCGACACTTAAGGTCCGTCTTTAAGGGTACGACGTGACAGCGTTAATGGGGCCCGCGTTCGGGCTCCCCTCTTGCAGAGCCTCGGTCATTCGTGTACGCGCAGTCGTCTAATCAACATTTCCTTAATTCCTGCCTCTAATATTCATGTATAAACTTGAGCGCACAGCCGCTTGTAATCCCAATGAAGGAACATCTACTAGACATTGATTAGCCTAATTATCCCACATCAACACAGCCGTACAAACCTGCTCGCGTAGCCTAGATGAAGTATGAAGGAATCAAGATACAACAATGCCGGTGGGTGGTTCAATTTCCGTCTGACCCATTGATCCATAAAGGAGCTGCTTTATTTGGCAGCTCCTGTCATCTCGGTCATAGTATGTGGTCTTGTGACGGCACAAAATTAACCAGTCAATCTCTAGTACAGTCGGGTAACCAGACAGTTGCGCCTGCCAAAGGCACGTTAGCGATATTTTGCTCACAATGACAAGGCGGACACCAAAGTCGCCAACACTGGCTATGGTTTTGTCCGGAAAAAGCGACATTTAATACTGATGCTTTAAAAAGGGACCATGAAATAGTATTCAAAAGTTGCAGTGACGCATCTAGCTACTATCCAAAAACGCCACCCACCAGCCCATCGTGCAAGGTAAAGGGCTACAGATTCACAGATTGCCACCCTCATCCACCTCCCAAGCTAAATGCCACCCTGCTTAAAAATATACCAATCACCCTGCAATTAACTCGTCCTCATAACTCCATGGTATGTGCGAAGTTTGATTCGAGTCAAAGCAACTAAACAATAATCGATGTAAATTCAAGTCTTTTCTCAATCGCTGCATGAGACGCTTGATTGTGTCGTGAAGTACTTCGCGGCGGAGTCCGAACAGATAAATGATATGTCGAAAAAGACAAATAAGAAGAGAATGGTCTCAAAATTGCAGATCGGAGCTTGCAGCGTAGGAAGCTGCGGCCAGAGAACAGTAGTCCGCGCTTGTCGTTTAAATTCACTTGAAGAAAAAATAAGGTGAAGCCAAACTTCGCAACACCTTACAGACAGAAAGTTTCTCATGGATTTAGTTACGTTCGGGTAAGGATTTCTTCAAACCAGGCCCTATACTTAGGGGCTTATGCACTGCGTCACTTTCGCCGCAGTTACCTTGTGTCTAGTTTGCCACGAAAGAGTGTCTCTGTAAAAACAGCGTCCATTCAGGAATCAGAGAACCAGTTTCCCGTATTTTCACTGGATGGCGCCACATGATCACACTCCTGTAAGAACAGACTCCAGAGCGCGTCCGCTCAGCTACCTCGACACTGCATGCAGCGCTGGAGAAGTCCCGCATTATCGACGCGCTCTGCTATCCCCCCTACGGCCGTTTTCGTGGCCGATTGTTTTCGTACCTGTTGCTTGCGGGCTCCTCTCACACTGGCCATCGCTGCATGTGTATCGATCTCGCTGCCCTCTCAGCACTTTTCAGTTATTCCTTCATTCTCCACTACGTAGCCTTTGAGCAGAGGTTATATGTGCGCAGAGGGTTCCGTGGAGTGGATGTGCACACGTAAGGGTGGAAAGCGAAATACACACGAAGGGAACTTCCAGGCAAAGTTCTATATGCAGTAGCATTTTATCGTGGGATAAGTGTTTATATTAAAACATGAGGCCCTGTTGAAAGAAGGTCATTAAAACTACTTGAACAGACCCGCGTATTTAGAATGCGCCAGGAATAATTAAGTTACTAATTTTCATTACTTCAGAGGATCAAATTTTTAAAATAGAAATCAAATATTATAATGGCATCTAGAATGATAAATCTTTTTGATGGCGGCGAGACAATAAAGTCAGCTTTGGGCCGTTATGGCTACAAATTCAATATTCAAATGTACATAGTCTATTTAGGTAATACTAGAATACTGAGGTGCTGTGAAGGATGCCCCTAATTATAAGCTAGCCTGAGAATTTACCCTGCTTGCGTGACGGCAGTCAGTTAACGCAGGTACTGCAGATGCGGAAAAGCATCATATCAGGTAAAGCACCATATGCCAGCGGGAGTACTCCCTGCCTGTGCTTTATCTTTTTTTTTAAATATAGCAGACTTAGCGATGCAACGCGCCAGCGCTACATATATTCAAGGCAAAACCTCAAATTGGCAATATCAATTATTGGCTATTATTTATTTATTTAATTATTTATTTATACACAGTAGCTTAGAGGCTACCAGGGAGGCATTGTGTAAGGTAACAGGGCCAGAAAAAGTGGCAAAAATGTCTGTCTACACACTTGCCTGAAGCCGCTTTCTACGCCTATTTTGAGAGCGTCAAGGGCGTGTCTCTCTTTGCGCTTTTCGGGTATTATGTTGATCCACACTCGAAATCCAACCGCGAGCATCTTGCGTGTTCGCTCCCCAAACGTTTCATTCTTTCAAATACGTCAGATAACATACAATATTTTGAGCAGATTCTTTAAGTTTCATTTTCTTTTAGTTTAAATGAAGTGAAGTTTGGGGAGGAAAAAAACTTGAGCTGACTGCCATAAATCTGACACCTTCTGCCTGTAGAGATGATACAGAGTAGATAAAGAGACAGTCCAACGTACAGAAGACGCAAAGAGCTTATTACTATAGGATACCGGTAGAGGCGCTGCTATGTCATTCCCCTTGTTTGCCTTTGCTCCAGAGGATATTGGGCGACTGCTATGGGCTGACTCTATTCACTTCCTTTTTATTTAGGGATGTCATATATGGATTGCGTTTCACAGCTTCGTTCGAGATGCAGTGATATTGCAGCACTAGCGGCTTGAAACAGGTGTCGAATATCGGCACGATGCCCGTTTGATGAAAAAAGGAAGCTTACTGACTGAACACCAGCCACGTTCGTGCTGAAATTTTGCATATTGATGGAGTTGGCAGAAAAGTCTATGAATGCATCTTTTTGCAGCACCTACTTGTACAAAGGTTTCTCAATAAAGTCAATTTGCGAGTCTCAGAGGTGATAGCCTTTAAAACTCCTCAATATTCGTGGTAATGGGCGGTAGCATCATCCATCAGAGTTGCATTAAAGAGACATTCCCTGGCAGGCGCTATAATATTTCGTTGTGCTCATATGCATCAGCAATGGTAGTTTGGACGGTACGGCCATGTACACTGACAGCTGCGACACGACTATGCTGGAGAATACCTCATACCTTACCGCAGCGATTGTTCATCGTCATTTTCGGTCGCTAAAGCCTTCCAAGCCACTAAATAATTGTTCCGACAGCTTTTTGCTGTTACATGGTTTCAGTGAAGGGTATAAGGTATTGCGCCATCACGTCAAGGGATGAAAAAAAAAGACTACGCCTGGGGATGATTGGTGAAGTTTTGATCATTATGATCACACTCACTGCCGATATATATCTTCTCTGCGGCCGAAACGGCCGATTGTTAAAATATATTTTTTTTCAGTCACGACGGATTTGTTGAAGCTGGTGGGCAAGTTGGACGTGGCCCTGCCACAGCATGTACTCCTATAAGATTAACATGTCACCTTATAGGTCGTCAATTATGGTTTTGTGGGGCAAGCAAACTCGGAGAAAATCTCAGTGCAACTCTGGACTACTTGACACGGATAGCAACAGCGTCGGGAATCGGTTCTACTGAGGCCAAACGTCAGTATCAGAGATGTACCACATCAGCGTAATTTTCTCCTCTCGAGATTATAGTTGCGCTGGCTGTACAACGAGCTCTAACTCGCTCACTGTCAAAGTGCAAATCATATGCGACCGTATGCTCTGCTGAACTGGAAGATTGCCGGGAATACTCGTCGATACAGACAGGTTCATTGATAAAATGTTGGCATCAAACAAAAACATTTATTATCACCCGATGTTATGGGACCTGCTCGGTTCCTCCCTCCGCTTCCTCATAAACAGGCGGATTGCCTGTATATTGTACGCCACCAGATCAATGCGATCCACCGTGAAGATGTCGTCTCGGATGCGCTTATGGACGAGTAGAGTGGAGAGTTGGGCCAGTTGGTACATATAGGTAAGGATTAAAACCAGCGGAAAGACGCAGACAAAGATTGATGCACACAACACAACGCTGGTTTTGGAGGAGGGCAGTCGCTTTTTAAACGGAACGTCATTTCACGGACTTTGCACGAAATAAAGGCAATGGCACTTACGCGCACGACGAATTTGAGCAGAAGCGATGGATCGCTTCGTTTCCACAGACTGTCAGCTGAACAATCCTATGAAATCTTTGCGTAAAGGAAAAACCACCAGAGTAATCAAAGAATTGTGCCGCGACGCTTTATCTAGCGGCATAAGGAAAGAAGTAATCAACTACAAATTATTCTATAGCGCATTCAATGCTTACCTTGCACAGTATAAAATACTTAGAGCAGGGTGTAAGAGGTACTTGCTTGAGTACGCTTAAGTGCCCGACAAAATACGCTTGCATGGCGAGAAAGTGTGTATCTGGTCCAAATGACGCGGTAATATAACGAGAGATTCTGACGGACGAGGCTTTCCTGTCCCTCATCATTAGTGGACGTTGAGAGAGAGCTCCGCCGGTCCTCGGGAGGACATTTCTCGGTCATAATCATGAAAGCCAGTCTTAGCGAGTATACTCTTGTTCCCAGGTTCTCAGTTCCCGTTAGGAGGATGCAGGGTTTCGGTGGTGCCGTGAATGCTTTCATTAAAAAAAAAAGCAGCACACAAGCGCACAGTCAGCTTCTGGCATTAGTGCATGGTGGCAGGTAAATCTTTCATGCATATCGCTTTGAAGTGTGACACCACTTTTGTAATGTTTTAAAATACATATGTTACAAATATATTGAAGGAAGTGGTGCAACCTTGCTATGCGTAGCAAAATCGTACTTTTAAAACTTTGTGTGCGTTTGCATCGAGTTGTTAAACCTGTTATACAAAACAGCGTTAATGTTCGGCCACAAAATGAGAATAATGCGAGTTACCTGAAAAAGAATGTCTAAATAAGATGTTTGCTATCCTGCAATCTAATCGCGTGCCAGAAAACTGACTTCTCCATGAAGACATTTCCTTGCGGAAAATATTTGGCTGTAAGCGTGCGACTGCCGTTCCATGACACAGGTGCACACCGCCATTTTGCCAGCGGAAAGCACCGCTCGATTGACCGCACGCCCAGCTGCTAGTTCAAAAGCTCTCAGTCAATTTAGTTTCTATACGGCAATCAGAAGTAAAGAAATGTAGGAAATGCCGAGTCGATGAATTTCATTCCAGGAGTAATTCAGATGGCCGTCTGTAAACGGCAGCACCGCGCAGGAAGCAGCTGTTGCTCTCTTTCGCGTCCGCACTAATCTCACTTCTGATTGCAAGGTTCTATTGTGGGTCCTTATTATCAGCAAATTACATATATTAACCCAATGTTTAAAATTGTCTCGTGTTCTAGTCCGAAATCGCGCTTTAGTGATGGTTGACTGCAAAACAACGAGGTGGTGCGGTTTCATATATGGTAGTGGAAGTCGAAGTACAATGCAGTTCTAGCGCTGAATTCCGCGCATTAGCCCTTATTTACGCTTATGTGCGGTATAATCTCGGCCATTAGCTCAAAACTAAAGAGTGTCCACCCATTCCATTTCCAGCCCGACTTTTGTATTTAAAACTCCCCACAAAACATGTGCCAGCAATTGTCAAAAACATGCCGAATATGTTGGTTAGTTGTTTGAAGAACAGTCATGAATAAGCGTTATCTGTAGTTTTGTCTACGTCTCTAAGCAGAATTAGCACGTCCACGAAAGAAATTTACCATAAGAAAAAAGGCACAACACAGAGTAACCATGGCATTCGTTCGGCTGAATCAGGTGGAAAGAATGAAAAAGGCAAGTATTTGGAGCTCTTCTGAGTAACAGTATGCCGATAAATATTAACACCATACTCGTAACGAACAATGCGCATATAGAAGGCGTTTTTCGATCGCTGCGCCTGACCATTACAGCGAAGTGACAATCTTGAAAAAGCAATGTTTTGTATGCGAAAACGATACATTTGAAAAGTAGCAATGAGCAGCTTTTTTCCAAGAAACATTCATTAAAAATGTCGATGACATAAAAATCTGCAGGCAGTTAAAATATATGCCGTATCAAATCTGCACACCATAGAGGGGCATCTTTAAAAAAAAAAAAAAAAAGGAGACAAAAAGCGAAGCAACAAGCAATAAAATGAAACACTTGACTTTGAAATGTTTTTGAGAAGATCAAAATGAAATGAATAGTGGGCGTCGAATGCCACAGCATACCTACGCTCAGTGCAGGTACTGCTTAGCTCACTGCCTAAGCTTGAGACACGCGAGAGGCGAGTTTATGTTGCAAGCTGTGGTGCTTTTGCGAGGATAGAATTCCTTCGCTTAAGTCTCATAAGTTGAGAAAACCAGTCTGAATTATTCTGGCGTGCCACTTTCATGTCTTTCCAGTTTTTCGACCATTTGGTTACTGTCTTCAACCTTAGTTAGCGGGAATTCTGATAGTTTGTCTGGGTGATGACTCTAGCACGGTTGAATACGGGTTTAGAGTAGACAATGAAAACACAAAGACGTTCGAGATGACAGCATACCATTATTTCCAATATACGGTTCGTACACACCCTCTAGGGGATTTATATTCCATGACAAAACAAACAAACAATCAAAAAAAAAAGAAAAGTGTTGCTAAATACCCTGCACTGAGTATACAACCTGCAAGTGTACGCCATGGTGTCAGCATATTAAACATGTAGTGCACGCGAAGCGCTTTATTGTCACAAAACATTACAGAAGTTCAAAAGGTAATTACATGTCGGGCCGTTTTAAATAAAAAATACTTAGGTTTTGCAAAGCGTGAAATTACAACTTTTAGCCATTACTAGTCAACGTACTGTATGCGAGAAATTGCTTTGTTGAACGCCTCTAATGAGCGTCCAACCAACCATTTTCAGCATGACCAAGGCCAGCTGAAGAATGCGTAAAATTGAAAACATTTCTCGACTCTTTCAAGAAGCAGGAATAATTTTTTGAGGTGAGGGCCGCTCTTGCAATGAAAAACATTCACTGCTAAAATTCAAAGCTATAAGTCAGTCTTGATGCTCCTCTAGAGAAGTTGGGAAGACGATCTCTGAGGCATGTTCTTGCGGTCCGATGGGGCCTACAAATGGTAATGAAGATATATCTCGGACGCAGGACAATTTTTGAATTTCAAACGCGTCACAGTCGAGTCAGGTTATTCTATGTGGAGTTAGATTATTTGAAGGATGTTGGAAGACGCTGACAGAATGTTTTATTTTGGAAAAAAAGCACGGGAATAAAATTTATGTTAGGCAAAAGTGCGTGTAAACACACGAAAGGTTATGGTAGTACCGTTAATTTACTTGTGTTCGCGTGTGTTTTCGCTCCTTTTACATAGATGAACTATTACCTACCAACAACACCGTTCTCTCAAAAATAAAATTTACACAATGTTTACAAATAAAAACACAATACCAGCTTTACATACAACACTTCGCAGTTTACATATCTCTGATGTCAAGTAAGAGCTACAAAATATTTACCTATATTTCGTACTTTGTGTCATACAGGTAAGGATGCATAGTCATCAGGTTTGCAGTTTAATTTAAACTGGAGACAATAAATTTCGAGACACGTAGGACTGCCTACGTATGTCAAGGTGAAAACGCGCACGATCACAAACGTCCGGTTCAAAAACAGTTCTAAAACTAAGTCACTTGGTGTAATAAGGTAATTACGGCAGTTGGAGGCGCAGAAGTCAGTTTGAATCCCTATCTCTAAGAGACTTGCAGATGCATGTCAGTACTTGACTATGCATGCGTTTTTTGGGACCATTTCACTCAAAGCTGGCAATAACAAGATAGAAATGCTGCTAAGAAAAGCAGCTCACTTAGTTTACAATAAGCGCACTTCACTGACATAGCTCTTAGCAGAAGCAACCACCCACTGTTAACGCAATAATAAAAACGGGTATCACATCTTAAATTCCTGTTTCTTCTTACCATTGGCCACGATTACACCGATCTTTTCGAAATATTTTCTTCTGGTTATGCTACTTGGCAGAGGCACAATCGCCCAACAATCCCATTTACCACAAATAGAGACTGCTTAAAGTATTCTCTTTCAACGTGCAGTACTTAAATGAGTCTTCTCACTAATGACAAAGTGTTAAAATTGTCACAACCAGTATTTGTTACAAGTACTGCCTAAAAACATACCAATCGCAAACATCAAGCTCCTTTCATCTGATTTGCACTGAGCTCAGTACCTGTGTTATTGCTGTCACTACGCATGTACTCTATCCAGTCTTGCTTAAATCCTCTGTGGGGATTTCTGCAACAATAGGGGAAAATTTGGCATGCATATAGGTCGCTTAGTAATATGTCACGCAAATAGTGCGACAGAGGCGATACGCAATCAATCAATCGATCAGTTAATCAATCAATTAAATGATCAATCGATTGATTGATAAATCAATTATTCTTTATTCGCATCAATCAGAGTGATGCTGCGAACGCAATGAAAAAGCCGACAAAGTTGTTTGCTTGACCGGGACCGCGCTCCCGGTTACATTTTTCCAGCAGCAGCAGCAGCAGCAGCAGCAGCAGCAGAATCAAAACCGGCACCAGGAACAAAGCTCGCACAATTTCGCTTGTTTTGGAATGAAGGAAACAAAAAAACGGAAAGAAAAATATAACCGCATCATACATCCAGCGGTAAATTGGCATATCCGTTACCACACAGTAGCCCAAAAATACAGTTGCAATCATTAGTTAGTAATAGTGCAAAATACAGTAGCCTACATTAGATACAATGCTTGGGAGAGACGAAAGCCTATCGGATACACTGCAATTTCCATCAACGAGAATTTAGCGTCTCGGGGCGATGTTTTCGGTGTTTGGTTTATTAAGTAATACGGGCAAATGGTGTTTTAATCTTTGATGAGCATAGTTAGAGATGTATAACAAAGCTGCTTTAGTTTTGTGTTTAGCTTCAGTGCAGCCATTTCCTCCAATAGTTATGCGTGCAGCTTTCTTTTTCGTTAACGAGAAATAAGTCGAAAGTGCACATGTATAGGTTACGAACGGAAATTAGGTTAACTAACATAAAAAAAACACAAACGCTGTGGGTGAGTGCTGGGACGTTTGATTATGATGAGTGCTGTTCATTTTGTTGTTGTTGTTGGAGGATCTGTGATATATGTTTGTTAACGCTATAGTTCCCCATACAAGCAGTGTCTAATATGAATAACTAGAGAAAGGAGAATCGCAAACTAAGAGCTTTTTTTTTTGAGGGAGCATGCTCTGGAATTTGCTTATTACAGAAACTTTTGAAAGCTTTTGTTTTAGTGTGCACTCGTCTTCGTTTCATGACATGTGCTCGTTTAAGATGACGCCTAACTTTTAATATCAGGGACAAATGCTTTACTGACACCATCAACGTTCCACACAAGAAGTCTGCCGAGAACTGTATTTCTAGTTCGCAACACTACTGCTTTTGTTTTGTTGGTGCTGATAACTAAACAGCTGCCTTGAGTCCAATAATAAAAATTTTGAAGCGCAGTGTTGGCAATCCAGGTGAAGTACTGCAGAGTATAAGCGCGAAAAATAGGTGCAGTATTGTGGCTATTCGGTGGTAAAAGGGGAGAAAAGCCCAGGAGTGTCTGTTGTTGATGACGTCCCTGTCTCCGTTTCGGTTGTGACAACGGCTGGCGTCGCTGTGCTAGATGGCAATTGATGCGTGAGCGAAAGATTTGAATCCTAGACGGTCTCTGTTATTAGAATCTATGACAGACCACTGATCATACTGCTGAAGTAGTAGCCATGGTAATAACCCGCTCTTTGTATTGCCCTTTCTGTTCAGAAGGTACTTGTTTGGCGCCCTATAGAAAGGTATGACTCCAAAACGTACAGCCTTGAAAACAAGAAACGATTGTGAGTTTAACGGTGGCATAAGCAGAGACAAGAGACTCAGTAAGCATCATGAAATATTTTAGTCGTATTGGCGTTACTTGTACAGTATCCCATCATATAGAATGTTCCAGAGTGTAAATGTATGCTACCATACCAACACCTTTGTCCCAAAGAATGAAAATATGAACTGCGGCCACTGTTCAATGTAGAAAACCTGGAAAACAACGCAATCGATCTCTTTGTTCTATTCATCAAATATATCATTGCTCTGCAAGCGTAATTATTTTGCGCTCATAAGCTGATGCCACGCTTCTGTCTATCCGCTGAAAAGTGCGGGAGAGTGAATCAGAACGCGATGGGCAGCAACTCAATATTCTGCAACTGAGCGACTCCTCATTTTTAAAGGTACCATGAAACCTCAATAGCAATTGTTAGCATGACCCACCATATGTTGACTACAATAGGGATTAAGCTTGAAGGGTTAACCTGCTTAAATGCAGACAAAGAAATTGTTATGTGAGCCTCTGAACAAGAAAGCAGTCGAAAAGGCGCATGTTTCCGCATTCCCCATTTTCCTGAGCTTTGCTCCTTAACTGATCTGGTGCTCAAGATTCTTGTATGAGTTATTGCAAATATTTACTTTTTGTGCATTGTGGGGAGCTGGAATTTTTTTTACTTCGAGCATAGGCGAAAAGAAACTTTGGTTGACAGAAAACATTTTCTGTAAGCTGTTTTGCCAGAAAAACAGAATGTGTTCTATCATGTTTCTGTTGTTATTATTCTGTCAATTACATCTTGTGTTTTTTTTCTGCTTTTGCGTTTTCAGCGGTTTCAAATGTTTTTCTATCTCTATAAATGAAATTTATTTAAAGCTTTATTTTCTTTTACAATGTTTTTTGTCATTGAACTGCATTTTTAAGGCGAAATCCTTACTAACCTCATTGCGCGAAAGTACTCTACATCGTCAACGCTCGCTGGCACCCATAAGGTTGTCTTTGCAACAGTTATTGCATAACCACCGAAGCGGCTAGTAGAACAGTCACCGCTGGGATATGCAGTCAGTCTATTCTCTTAAGGCCCCTTATATGCTCGTTGGCAGAACTAACGGGCCTCCAGCTGGAGTCAGTTTTAACATCTTTCGTATCAAAATCATGAAGCAATGGTTCCTCGAACAGCACTTTGGGGGTGTCTGCCACTTGTTGTCGCGTTTATTATGCATCTCCTATCCACGTAAGAGGCAGTTTGCGAAATAAATGTGAACCAAAGGCGTATACATCTCTAATTGTATGCCTTCAGGTCAAAGTTTCAGCACATACCTACGTGACCGGTTGTCGGGTTTGCGAGACGATTCCAAAAACAGAGAATAAATGTTTTCCGTAAACGTATTTGTGTTAATGGTGTATAAAAAATAAATATTATGTCTATAGAAACAGAAATGTTCCTTAAAGATGCCTGCAATGTCACAATCATTTTCTAACTTCTATTTGAGAGAGAATGAGGTATTGCGGTTTTCTCAAGCTATTAAATAAAAATAGCGGCTGCATTTCTTGCTCTAAGGTTCTACGTTTGCTTCCTCCCTTTCTAGGATAGTCCTGCAGTGCACAAAGAAAACGATGGAGGCCAACTTGCCCTCAGTATACACGACGGAAGCTCTGAGAGGATGCAAGCAGCGCTGATGATACCAAGACCTGTGGTCTTCCAACGACAACCACCACATAACAGTAAAGATGTGAGAACGCAGGCACTGCACAAAATGTGTCGCAAAACACAGCGTCGCACTGTGTCCTGCGGGCAAGAACTACTTATACAACACATTCAGTCTTGCTCGGACTTCTCTCCAAACGCTTTCAAAACATCTCATCACGCAGTAGAAACCAACAGAATTTTATTTCCAGTGGACTGTGCTGGGCGAAAGAACAACAAAGTGTACCTGGAACAAAGTGTACCTACAAAGAACACAACTTAAATTTGTCGCAGGACCAAGCAGCTCGCAAAACCCGGCTTTAGACTGTAGCGGGTCGTGGAACAGCAGCGCGCCAAGTTAACCATCACTGAAACCTCTGTCATTCGCGAAGGCTCACAGTTATTGTATGGACACCCAGGAAACAAACCTTGCGGCCAATCCTTGCAAGGAAGAATATCATGACTTCAGGACAACACTTAATTTCAATTGTACCGTATCTCGTTTAGTCCCGCGGTGTAGGCCCTTAAAATTGAAATTCTTAAATTTCCTTCCCCTCTCCATTTAAAACGAGGCTAACGTGACGCCGGAGCGTTATGAAATAATTCGACAATATTTGTACTCTGGTACCTATTCATAATGAAAAAAGGAAAAGAGCAGCGTTTTTGCAGCGCTTTGTAGTCTCTCATCTTTACATCTTTTTTTTCTTGGCATAATATCAAACCAACAAGCCTACCCACCCTGTCTCCTGTGTTTAGGACCCTTCCAGAAGTAAGTATGAAACATTGGCATCGTATAGTAAACTACCAAAAAGATCTTCTTCCACCAAGAGTTTGTCTTGACTGCAACCACTTGCATGCGAGATTAGTATCTGAGGCATGCACATCGTTTTCTCGAGGTACTAGCTAAATAAATAGAGTGCACACAACTTTTCTCTGTGCAAAACCTGATTCCTTCGCACTGGCCTTGTCGACTTACGATTTTTCCCCTTTGATGAATGTGCTGTCATTCACTCACATCCGTTTTCGGCACAACCTGTATTTTTCGTTTCCGATGCCCTTAAGCTTCTCGCGACCAAAGTTGCACAACTCTATAGCATTTACTGCAATCCCTGACAGCGTGAAAGATAAAATAAGAGCGAAAAAAAAAAAGGATTCCGAATGCGCAATTTGGGAGCAAATGGCTTTTGTGCAAGATCACAAAGGGAGATGAATGACGGGTGTTGGCGCTAAATTAACTACGGGCTGTACGACGTGTGCATCGTTCCCGACTCTTGTAGAGAACATAGGTACATGCCTGGATTGCATCCTGTAGTGCATTTTAAAGTCAGGGCTCGTTCTGAAATGCAAGAGAAAAGGCGAAGAAGGCCGAACTTTCAGACGTCGAAGAATGAATGCGTAGCTCGCGTTTTCGTGCCTTCGCTATCCCCGTCACCTATTTTCCTGTCCTGTTCGCGCTCGCGAATGATTACTAGAGTGCGTGTAATTTATTCGCATGGAATATAGCCTACTTCATCTATCCGGGTAATAATGCCGTCTTAACAAGTTTGCCTGGGAATATATGTTCCAGGGATTGCGAGCGGAATATAGATAAAAGAAAATAAGGGACATCTAAGCTCCGCCGTTAGGGGTATAACGCGACAGCATTTGACAGACACTGACACAGTTTATAACGTTTGTAATCTCAATTGTCGTTTTATTTTTATTATCGCTTCTTAGAGGATTTTTATTATCGCTTCTTAGAGGTTTTTCAACACATTCATATCTAGGATAAGAAAGCACTCGCTTTTCGTTTTGACGCCTTTCTACCTCCTTTCTTGATTTTTTTTATAAATTTTTTACTTTTTACACAAAAAGAATAACCAAATGATTACTATGATTTAATTAACTCATAATCGCCTGTCACACATCAATCAATCATCAATCACTAGAACCGCAAATTACAATGATACGGATTTTTACGCTATACCCTCGAGCATTTGTGAAGAGGCCGACTACACCGATGGCTTTCCAACCGAACCCACTGTATAAGCTACCACCTAAAAGCAAAATAACAGAAAAAGAAGAAACATTCACATTCAATCCAACATGCGTAAATGCTGTAGAGATAGGAAACGAAAAGTTCTTCAATAAACCTAGCACTAATAGGGAAGTTACGCGAAGAGAGGATCGTCCATTGCGTGACGGACTAAATTTGAAAGCAAGATGGTAACTCGAATGCAGTCGTTTCACATCTGCTAATCGTTACATTTTTCAACGCATTGCTGACCTCAGTACCTGGTGGGTGAAGGCCAGAAGTTGAGAGAGAATTTTCTACCCACCGGTGTATTCCACACATGATGCATCTCCAGGTCCCAGAGGGCAGCCAAACGACACTTGTCCCACTCCTCTCAGCTAGGGTCTCTCTCTCTCTCTCTCTCTCTCTCTCTCTCTCTCTCTCTCTCTCTCTCTCTCTCTCTCACACACACACACACACACACACACACACACACACACACACA
>JAJIZL010019351.1:660108-672301 GCA_023969395.1 Amblyomma maculatum | reverse complement strand
CTACGCGACAACCATTCCCCAGACTGCTTCTTCTTCGTCAAAGTCCGGCGAAGGGGTCCATCTTCTTCCTCACAATTAGATTAAGAATAGTGTTAATCTTTTAGTGTGGATTTTCATGAGTTCTTTCAGTCTGTTTTTAATGCCTAAAAGGGATGGGAGGTTATCGGCGAGCACTACTCTCAGAAATGAAAGGCTTTCGTAGAGTTTTCTTAGGTAATGTACCACCACTTTCCAATTCCAAATGATCTTCTTAAAATGCATGTCAACTCTGCCAGCCCTCAAGACAAGTGTAAAACGTTATGAGTGAGGCATTATTTCCTGTAAGGATGAAATTGGCTTTGTTACCACTCTTTTTTAAACAAATGTGTATTAAACTGTGTGCAAAGGATGAGTGCTCAGTCGACAGCAAATAATTTCTTGTTAAAACTTCGCACGCTATCCTTTAAAAACGGGGCTTCGATGTTAAGGTCAAAGTTGAGTCCCATGGTCATCACTTGCGCCTGTGTCAGCAGCTAGAAACTACTGCGTATTATTGATTTATCGTCCTACACTCAAATAATTGTGAAAAAGGTGATTGAAATTACGCACTACACTTTAAGTGCTGCCTACAGCGGAATATTGTAAGGTTGCATGATGTTCTGGCCCTTATGGGTCTGTTTAGCCTGTTGAATAGCCCAATAAAAGATCGTCGAGCGAAGCTGCCGCGCTCAATAAAATCTCAATTCACGAAACCAGCGTTCTATGGTGTGGCGGTGTATGCGACACTGCGTGGACCTCCTGCCTTTGCTGGATCGTACACTCTCGGAATTTCGATGTGCGCAAAAAGGAGAAAAGAAGGCTGACGCGAATACATTTTCTCGTCTGAATATGGTTTTACAGGGATATATATATATATATATATATATTAGTGAGTGTGCGTGTGCCTGCGTGTGTGCATATTGCTAGCGAAGCAGCTCTATTTCCCTTCGAAATGGCTCCGCTACGCTTATAACGCTTTCCGCTGTGAACGGTTCCCAACACGGAAAATATTTGCATGAGATGTCGGGCACGTGAGCCACATTCACTCCATTCTCGTGCTCGGAAACGCATATTCGAAGTCATGACAAGTGAGCGGACCGAAAGCAATCATACACAGGAAGACAACACCAGATGGCAGGACGGGTGTAATGTCGAGAGCGTGGCTGTAGGGAACAACCCCGTCACTCACCCTTGTCTCACCTTACTGTCAAGGAAGCCTCTCGCCCTTCGTTGCAATCCTGTGGGCCACAAATATATGGAGCCGTACATTCTGCCTTTACGGTGTTCGAGAAATAACAAATCTTAATAAATGAATATGGACGTAACATCTCACCGAGCTCTGCCGAGAACCTTTTTTACCAGAAACAGATGTTGCTGTAATAATCTACGGCTTCTTGTCGCAATGAAGGAGCTAGAAAAATATGTCCCATAAAAATAATTTTGTGCTACTGAAAAAAATGCACTATCTTTTTTCTTGTAGAAATTTGGCCACAACGCGGTTGGAAAGTATACCTTCTGGCATTAATAGCTTTGTACAAAGGTGTAAAAGCGGTTCTTCTGGTTTAAAAAATATAGCGCCCATTTATGTGTGTAGAGAACCCACTCTTAATTTAAGGTAATAACCGATTAGCATAAAATTACAGATTTTCGGACTATCTTTTTATTGCCGTTAGGAATGAGCTTTCAAATTGTACATAAAGAGGGAAGGAAGTTGACATTGAAAAGTGTTTTTCTGTATATAAATACAGAGTAATCAATCAAAGAACGCTCGGACTTTGTTTTCTTTTTGCCTATTTCGGTGCTCCTGTTTTAGTCGCTCTCTACCTATTTGGTTCGAACGTTATTTCCTTTATTGTGCGTCATAAGAGAGAAGAAAAAAACCTTACAGGATGAGAATGATCTTATACTGTGTTCTGCTTGGTACAGTTATGTTGATATTGGTTCCACTTCTTCTACTCTCTTCGACAGCACTCTTTCACGAAAAGAAATGCACCTATAAGAAATGCCACTACATCCTCTGAAGCCAAACTAATTTTAATAATCGATTGCAGCCAATGGAAACTGAGATTTTATTGATAGGTTACCTGGTTTCTACCACGTCATTTTTGCCATAGCTTTTACTAGCATTAGGAATTATAGGACAAGACCGATTTGTCGCAGCATCGCTTGATCTATAGCCCATTGAAATAGACGGTGCCCTATTGTAAGAACTAGCGCAGCTGGGTTCCAGAGCCCTAGAGGCATACCTGAATATGGGCTCAGTATGGCGCTAGAGACTGGACTTACTGGCAGGCGGCATACTGGCACGCTCAGCCCTTGTGGCACTGGTCTGCCGGCGAAAGAAGCCTCGGATAAAAATTAAAAATTAAAACGCAATAAAGCGCCTCAAGATCATTAGGAAAGCAAAAAACGAAAAAACAAAACTGTTTAACAGGAGAAAAAAAGCGACAGCAATGGCTGGATTCGAACTTCATACCACGCTTTTCCTTAGCATTCTATACTAAACCTATATGACATGGCTTTCTTTTCTTTTTATGTCTTCTTAATTTGTAGTTAACAACGAAAAATTCAGTGGGGCAAAAGTCTAAAAGTAAAATACCACGAAGAGCGTTAGCAAAAAGTAAAGCTTCACAAACTTTCAAAAACGCTTTAAGTACGCCAGCTTGGTCAAAATTGGCATCCATTCAGGTTTCTCACTTTGGGCATTATAGATGGTGTTCAGGTAGACTACACTTTCAATAATATACTCCCTCACCGAGAGAGCATCCACGTCCGTGTGTCTCACAGCCACTCTTGTTTTCCATAGACGGTGGAGGCAGAGTAACGGGAATACGTCGTATGGTGCACCCTTTGATTACGGACAGGCAGGAACCGTATACCATATGGTGTAATTGGAAAGTCATTTTTTAAACTCCTTTGCAGGACAACCCATTGGAAAATATATCAATATTTTTGCATATTACGCCATGCCTACAGTTCTTTTTTGAGTTACCGTTTTGAAGTGCACAGACCACTGCTGCTGCCGCTCTAACGATTAGAAGTTATTGATCACTGAAGCTTGCTGCATACTTTCCCGACTTGAAACTAATGTGTGGAGGCCTATGCGCACTACATTGTGCACTGGAAGCACTTTAACATGTGGAGGTTCACAGCACTGGCATGAGCCGACGCTGTAAACAGCGTCGGCTCTGCGGTCATGCTCTGCTACCATGGACGTAATTTTCGCTGAACACGGCGCTCTAGCACAAACCATCAAGTAAAAAAGAGCGCTGAAGCTTCAAAACTGGCAAGCGGAGCAGTGAGAGCACTATTGCACTGGTAACTAAATTTTATTTGTATGTAAACACTTCGGGAAGCGTAGCGATGACCGAGGTCTCGGATGGTTCGTACATAGTACAAGAAGCGCAATTAACGCTTGGGGAGCACGTAATGTACTGTAGATTACAAACGCTTTATGTTCTTTTTTCTCTCATTTTGGCTTATCGCTCGGTAGGCTACTCTTCTTTTCGTTTTATGTATTTCTTTCTGCTGCTTTACTGAGCCGTGGTGCGGGCTATACGGCTGCTAATTCGCAGGCCCTGTTTGGAGCCTGTGATTCAGCCCGCAGCGATCATTTTCGCAAGTAATCATTGTGTTAGAGTGCAGCCAGAAACAACTATGAAGTTTGCTGAGCGTGGTAGCCCCCAATAATGAATTTCTGTTTGAGTTGTACGTTGATCGTCAGTGTGTCATTAGAGGGTCAGAGCTGCGTCGACCGTGGTGTCTCTCAAAACACTCGAAACGACCTAACTAAACGTGGAAACTCTCGCAAAAAGAAGCTGCCTTTTTTTTCTGTTCAGGCGCGCAACGACTTCGAAGCACAACACGCTTTCTTGCACCATTATTTTCATATGCACCTTACTTTTCGCCTTCCAGTTTGCGGACTTCCAACTATTTACAAAATGATAATGGGACCAGTGTAGCCTCAGCGTAGACACAGCGCTTTTTTCAGTGCCATGGCGGACACCAACGACACACCCAGCGTCAAAAAGCTAATCCCAACGTTTCCCTCTCATCTTACCAATACAACCAGTGCAACCAGTGTCTTCCCGTCACTGCTGCAGTGAATTTCGCAGACCTGCAGCGTCCCCATCAAAACCCAGCGCGGAAAACGTACTGGTTTCACACTGGGATAAGCTGGTTTCGCAATTTATTTGCCATTTATGCATTATCTTGGAACACTAGTAGCGACAAGGCAGAGTATCTTGAAGCCACGAAGGAAGATGTGGTTACATATGAAGAACTCACGAATAAATATGAAGTTGTATAATGCGCCGCGTTTCTCTTTGTTGGCACAGGCGGAGAAAGCGCAAGTTCATTCCAAATGACATTCTTTCTGCGTTTTTTCGCGTAAACAGCCCCGACCGGTGAGAGAAGCCTCATTGGTCATCCTTCGATATGTTAAGGCTGACTCACATTAAAATGATCAAGAAACGCGCACAGAATTTTCCGGCCGTACACGTTTGTTGTCATTTTGCTTTTTGTGGCCTCTTGCTACAGCTTCTTTCATGAAAGACTGGACAGGACAGAACAATGACTTCGGCACGGCTTCGCAACAACGCCCAGGACTTCGCGCTTGTTGGCGACCTGACTTAGCGGCCTCCTTCCAACGCTCGTTTTATCACAAAGCGCGCTCATCGAATCCCGAGGATCCTGCCTGTGCGTTCGAGATAAGAGGTGTGAGCAGCCTTTTGCTGCTTCATCATCGAGGACCAAAAGTGTGCCCGCCACGGTTGTGTCACGTTCGGTCCTCATATTTCACGACAAAGGCAAGCCATCCTAAGCAGTGCCCGTAGCGCTGCCTCGAAGCGATTGCTGGATTCACGTCAACGTCGCCGGGCCAACACCGAAGTCGGCAGCTGTCGGTGCCGTATAGAAAGCGTCTTCGTGTGTCATGTCTTGACTGGTAGTGTCGCATATCGTAGGCACGTAGATGTAGAAATCCTTTGGTAGACGTTCTATCTAACGCTTACAGGAGTTAGTGTTCTTGCACACCTTAGAAAGCTTCTTGTGTTACACGTGCGAAATCGTTGTATGCATCCTGTTTGAGTGTCGGTACGTGCATCAAAATCTCCCGACTCATTCGCATTATTATCGACAGATGCGCCCAGGAAACGCCGATGCTAGCTAAAATGCATCGGCGAGTAACCAGAGTCACCCTGTGGTCTGAAAATGTCGAAACTGTTTTGCTCGACATGGGGTGCTCGTGTGGAACCGTTTGTTTGTATTCCTATGGGTTTGATGCGAGAAGCAGCTCACACAAGTGGACAAGGCGGCGTGCACCATGGCGTAGGGCTTCATTCTGATGAGGCACCCACAGCCGGCATTTATATTTGGTTTTGGTGGCACTTGACTACTACGGGCTACCTGAGCGTAGTTTCAGCGAAGGCAAAAGTAAGAATACCGATTCAGGAAGATACCTAGACGGCCACCCGTTCAAAAAGGGATGTAAGCGTTGATTATAAAATCTACCGCAGCCAACAAAGTTTCTGCAAGCGATCGCGCATCTTGGATACTTTTGTAAGCGATGCTACAAAACAATGTTGTCGCAAATCTACGTCACTGAGCACACGTCTCTATGGCAAGCCTGGTGCGTATTTACTGAAACTGTTAATATGTCTCCACTGCTCTGTGGCTGATATGTTGTGTTGTGTCCTGAGAATCCTATCGGCCTCTTTTCGGAAATAAATGAGCAGTTTAGGAGGCAGAAGGATGCACAAAAGCATTTCGTGTCAACTCTTTGTAACCAACAAATGCATGAGCCCTGTACCATGCACGCACATTTTAAAGGGGCGTACGGTATTACGAGTAGTATATTTACGGTTGTCAATGGAGGGTTGAATGAATAATAAGCGGGGAAATAGTAGCCTTGTCGAGACTGCCAGACACTGCTCAGAGAATTCAGTGTACACCGCCTGGTCCATACAATGTGAAATAATATCAACTTGCCGATCTAATCAATGTCGAAAAATGCTTCATATCATATGTTGCCAAGTTCAATAAGCAAAAAATATGCATGTTGTTTCAGGGAAAACTAAGAAAATTGAAAAGAATTTTAGTTCGAAACAGAAAAAAAAATAATTTGCAGGAACAAATTCTCTGCAGTGGTGGAGACAGTATGCTGCAAAACTCCTTTAATTATCCAGCCTACACAGTTCAGCTATGGGCTTCAAAAATTCAGATTTTCAGCAATTCAAAAATTAATATGGCATCCTTTTGTTCACGAATTCAAACTTCCACCTGGGACCCCCCTAATGCAATAATGCTAAAATTTAATCAGCTAGGCTTGCCATTAAATGGGTAACAAGAGGCACTCGGCAGCATATTGTGCATGCAGCAGAGTGTGTTCCTAGCTGTTACTATTTTTTTTCTATTTTGAACCCATATTTTTTATTATTACTTAAAATCTTCTCTAAAGCCCTCGGGCAATCGACATCTTTCATTCAGAAATCCTGTTTTGTGTATCGTTTGGTTATATTACTCATACACTGTTTGTTATGCGTATAGTTTGTACAATGGGATGTGGATTTTAAGGCGTGCGTTGTAGCTGGTGACACATTTTTATATTTTCTACGAGTTCTCCCTAATAAGTAACGAGGCATGATTTTCAGTTATGCTTTTCATCGTTTCTATTAGTCCCTGATTAATGTCCTAATGAAACCAGCGCACCACAAACGGGACAAGAACTGAAGACTCATACAAGCACTGCGCTCTGTACGTCCCTTCTATTCTTTGTCGTGTTTGTGGTGCGTGGTTTTCATTAAGTCATGTACCACCTGACCTGGCATCTTTCCATATAATGCTGATTATTGGATTTAATGGATGTAACGGAACACCTCAAGTCATGTGCGGACGGCTCTTTCCTCGGTTTCTTTTGCGCAGCGTAGTGACGAAGAAAAAAAATGAAGAGATTGGAAAGTGTATTTAATAGCGAGCCCAGCGGCGGGAGAATACTGGAGTAAGGGGGATGAGTGCTTGCAGAACAAGAGCATGAAATTGCGTTTCGGCATAGGAGTCGTGTTTTCCGGATCCTTGTTTTTCTTTGTAAGGGTGTATGGAGTTATGAAACGTCATTAACTCGTGCAAAGTTTCCCCAGTGTCTATAAATTTTGTGTCAGGCTGAGCACAATTTTTCAGACCTACGCAGCGTTTTAGTTGTTAATGCAAGCAGCATTCTTCTGCGAAACAAAAATTTAAACGGCCTATTTTTTCTTAGGTGCCTTCATTGAGATCAAAATTGACATCTTTTGCCTTAGAACAGAACGTAGTTGTTACAAAATAACCGCGACAGGTATCATCTTCATATAAGCGCATATCGTTAGACTTCCATTAGTGCCCGATCATAGCGCATTGTTTATTCTAACGCGCTCGCAATTTGCCGCATTACCAAAATACAAACTATACGCAAGCATCGTAAACGGTGCAGATATGCCTAATGTGACCCTAAACAAAAAATATCCTTTGTTATCACCGCTGGAAGGCCTATTGTTCGCTAATTACAAAAAATTGGGGGATACTTCCAGCATGCTTCTGGTTGTGCACAAATTATTGATGGTTTTTATTAGTATTTGTTTCTCAAATTTTGTGAAAAAAGGCACGCGGTTTGAAAGCATAAATGCGGGATTTTCTACTGAAGCACTGGTTTCGTTTCGCGGAAATAGGTTATGCGGTAAATTCTTTTCTTGGTGCCAGCAGTATAACAGTGCTGCAACTGTACTAAACGGAGGTTAGTACCTACAAAGTACGACACAAATTTAGCGCACATATCTAGTGTGCAGTCCAGTAAACTGGCGTAAAAAGCGCTAACTTTTTTATATAATAAGCTTCTTGCCTTATTCACATTCTAAAAGAATGACATGTTTGTTTTATTTATGCGCAGCGGAAAAAGTACAAAGCGTGTCCGTCCGTCCTTGCTAAACATCTTGCTGTTATAGATAAAATTTGAGGCAGGGTTAAAACGTCTTGTTGCATCACTGACACCTCAAATGCTGAATTATGCGAAGCTATGAAATCCAAATGCTCATACCAAAGGGTTTTGGTACTTTACGCGAGATATCCGGGCCTCGTGTCCGCTTATTGAGGTTCCCTTCCTACAGAGCCTCTCAGTCACCCCGGTGATGGAGAGGAACTATAGTTCCCAGAAAACGGTGGACTTGGTTGCTCTCAGAAGTGCTCACATGATGCCGCAGAAATGGTGACACTCAAATGTTTGAAAAGCGAGAAGTGCAGCATTCATCGCAAACTCGGACGGTTGCTGACAGATCGTCTCCGGCACTTCTCGGAACAATCACACCAGCCGCATTTATCAAAGCTTAGTTTTGAATGCGTTTTCCCTGACACTTCCTTCTCCTTACAACTTTTCTGGTAAATAGTATGGTTTATTTTTCTTTTTTATTTACTTACGCATGTCAGACGTGAAGCACAGGCATACAACTCAAATGGACAAATTTTCGAGAGTCAAGAACGCCGGTTATAGTTTCATTCGATCCTCAATGCTGAAATACGTGGAAGGCCTAAGGCATTTCCTATCCATTCATTTGTTTTTTGACATCTTCCCTTTCGTTGAAGCCATCACGTATACATTAGGAACTGTCTTTACTTTGCCTCTAAGGGGTTGGCATCCCGCAAACTGACAAATAAATGCACATTTGTGTTAGACGTGGGCGTATTAGTGTCCTTGAAATGGCCTACCTGCGTGCTAAAATTGATGTGACTGCCATCGCGAGAGGCACCACTTTTATCGCATGGCAAAGCGACGAAGGCTTGATAAACGATAAGTAGTGGTCTTAACTTGACGTCGTATCTCGTTGAAAAATAACATCTTTTGAAAGAAATAGTCCTAGCTAACGGCAGCTGACAGCGGCATAGTTATGCGAAAGGCCTTTTTGCACAAAAGCGGGTTTTTCTGATTGCCTTCCTTAGCCTGTCTGTAACATATTCAGAGTCTCGGATAACAGGTATGCCATATCTGTGCAGAGAAAGTCTCGTAAAGCAACGGCTTCCCGTTCTTCGAAATAAGTGCCATTTTCTACAACCTCTCTACTTTACTGTGGATCCGTCCCCGACACTTTGAACATAGATTTTCTGCCCAGCATTTTTTCTCCGATGTTCGTGCTCTCAACCGCCTCCATTTGGCCCACGGAGAATGCTTATTACACGACCGCGGAAGAGCTGCGCACGAAAAACTATCGCTTTTTTTTTTTATTATCCTCGTTGAACTGCTACAAAGGTCAACGGCCATCTTTGAGTCCAGCGAAGATTCTGAGGATTCATGTCTGGAGTAGAAAATAAATTTCGCTTTTGGCGAAGAGAGAAGAAAGTTCGAATCACGGACTTTTTTAAGGTCTGCTTCAATCATTCCATATTTCATCGACGTTGCATGCTTCAAAACTTACTTCTTTCACTAATACCATGCATACATGGTCTGAGAGGCAATCCGAACGTGAGTGCTCTCTTTCCTTTCAATTAGCTTCGTACATATAATCATGTGCAAACTATGGCGCCAAGCTGAGCACTAGGTAGAAGACGTCGCCAAGAGAGGCTGCCTCGTTGATTGCACCAACTCAGTTAGATTGAGTCGTGTCACTGAATACATGCAATAGATATATTTACCTCAGAAAAAGGTATCTTTCGGTGATTTGTTTTCGGCTGCCACATAGTGTTTCCGACACACGTATGTAGAACCTGGTTTTTGTTGTAGTCGGGGTTAGAAGAGCACATTCGTTTTAAATTCAAACCCTAAGGGTCTGCCTTGCCTGTATGTATTGCTTGAAGACGTAACCTGATTGCAGGATTGCAACGCTTGCTTTTGCTCACTATGTACCCGCTTTGACAAACTGAGGTCAGTAATAATTAAAACAATCCAAATTGAAAAGCGTCCACGGCAGTTATGCCACGCAAATATAAATATATATTGTCCCGTATCAGCCAGCAGCCTCCCACCGAACACAAATCGCAGATTCTCGCTCGAGCTCCGCTTTCATTTACGTGTCACCACAGCTTGAGTTGCTGCCTTGCTCTGGATTTGAAGAGACCGATGTCGACGTCTTGTATCATCAAGAAGTTCTTGAGGTTGTGACAACTGGAGGAGATGCCGTACATGGACCATGCACCGAACGCTCCCAGACAACCGTGAGCGCCGCCCTCGCTTTGCCGGTTCAGTGGACCCCACGCTAGTCCCCGGATCCTCGCCCTCAATCCTGATCTCGGACTCCTACCAGACAACGCTTCAAGCCTACCACATACGCCAGTCATAGAGGCTGGAAGAGTAAGTTGAGAGCACCGATCATATCTGGAAGACTGGACTGAGAGCTACGAATGAGTCACGGCTCTTAGCAACTGAGATGATTGCGATAAACTTCGTTATGCATACTTCGCCTTGGACGATGCTACACGGATATGGTTTGAAAACAAGGAAGCGCCGCTGATCACATGGGAGATGTTTAAGACGAAACTGCTAAGGCATTCACGACCATGGTATGCAAAGGGAGGGCCGAGATTCTGCTTAAAGCTTCCAACAGCACCTAAACGAAAATGTTTTCATCTTCGGGTAAGAAATGAAGCGACTGTTCCGACGCGCTGATCCATCCGTGCCTGAAAAAAGAATATGCGCTTTCTAATGAGACGTGTGCGACCTTATGCAGAGCACTCCTACCACTGTCAGTCTTTTCGCCTTCGAGGTTTATAACACCTAAAAAGCGTTGGACACTCGCTTCAGGCACTTTGACCGTCCAGGCCAATTTGCATCGGCAGTTTTTGTCAAAGCAGTTGGTCTCAAAAACGACACACTTCGCGAAACTATTCGAGCCATTGTGCGCGAAGTGTGGAAGTTTTTCCGCTCTTGCTACAGTTACAAAGCGACAGGACATTCGAAGAGACAATGTTCTAGGTTTGCGTAGGAGTCATGTTGGTTGGGATAGGGGCGTGGCAAAGTTTAGATGGAAGTGAGGTGTTTCGGAATATATTGAAGAAGGTTACTGTATATAAATACCGCTTGCTGGAAGAGTTATCGGTCCTGTTCAGTGTCTGAGAGCCTTGTGTAGTCGGGTGAGGTCAGAAGTGGGAAGAAACAAGCCGTGAAAGAGGATTTGCGTATATGGATGAGGAGGCAGACGAAGAGCAGTCTTGCAGAGGGTATGGAAGGTGGCTGAGAGCTTGGCGTAAAATATCGTATCCTCTAAAGTGTGATGGCGTATATTCCAGGAAAAGAGCTTCTGGGATTCTCAGCCAGAGCACAGTCGAATTCGGCCACGTTGAAGCGTTCATCTAGGCAATGGTTGGGGCCCCTGAGACGTGGTAGATAGAAGAAGAATAGAAGATATGGAGGGATGTAAAGGTTCTCCAAGGTTTTTCCCAACGGTGATGGGCCTTGATAGGTGAGAAATGTGTCAAAAGGGGTGATTTTTTTTTTTTTTTTTGGGGGGGGGGGGGGATGGCTGAGAACCGAGATTTGTGCGGAGGAACTTCCAGGAGGATGTCTGATCGGGGTAGCATTGATCTGATCACACACCCTCTTCACCTTGGTCCTGTCTATGACTGAACTTGCGAGCCACAATAACGTCTGTGTGTAGAGAGCTGCATGCGGAGTAGCGAGTAGGAGGTTTGTTGACTTATCCGCCTGAGGAGTCGCTTACTGTGTTTATACAATCGGGTCAGCAGGGGTGTGGTGTCGTCTGTATGTGTGGCTCCTTTCTGTGCCATGGAAAATATAAAGAGCGGATTCAGTTTTTGCAGGAGGATGTGGAGGCAGGCATGGATTTGAGATTTTTCCGAAATTTTATCCCATTTGGTGTGTTTGATTGCATGTGCGTGATGTTTGGCACTGAGATGAAGTGAGACGAGGAGAATGAAGCGGTCGCTCAGAAGGCGCGTGCCTGTGTAGCTCCGTGTGGCATGGGTGCGGCCGAGAAAGAAAATGATCGGTTTAGTTTGATTTGTAGGGTTTAACGTCCCAAAGCAACTAAGGCTATGAGAGGCGTCGTAGTGGAGGACTCCGGAAATTTCGACCACCAGGTGTTCTTTAACATGCACTGGCATCGCACAGCACACGGACGCCTTGCTTTTCGCCTGCATCGAAAAGCTGCCGCCGAGGCCGGGACTCGATCCCGCAGCCTTGGGAACAGTAGTCGAGCGTCGT
>JAJIZL010019351.1:608800-660008 GCA_023969395.1 Amblyomma maculatum | reverse complement strand
GGGGGGGGGGGGCTGGGGTTCTGGATTATTGTGTGCCGACTCCTTCCCGAGAATGAGTGTCAGGTGTGCTAAGAATGGCAAAGCGTTGGCCTTTGATGTGGATTTGGAGTATTCGGCCTAAGCTCAGCGTGGCCGTATAGACCCACAGAACGAGCGAAGCAGTGAAGTTGCCATATAAGGAGCTCATGGTTAGAGGCGAGCTCGGCGGCATACTGAAAGAACGGTTTGAATACGGTGTGCTTGATAGGGGATTGTAGAAGTTTAGAATAACCTTGGCTCTTGGGAGGGAAAGGGATAACATGTGAAATCGAGAAGATGCGATTGCAGGCAAGAAGGGAAATCTAGGGGTTCTTATCATTAACCTCGGCGAATAAACGTGAACACGAGAGAATTATCAGTTGGGAGTGGCTGGCGTGCACTATATCCCGGCACATTTTGCGATGCGCAGTGCTCCTGGAGCTACAGTACATGGGGCAAGGGCGGGAGAGTGAGCAGCCATTGATGGAGGGGCATGAGGTTACAACATAGTATTAGGCAATTCCACTGAATGATGTAAAACGCCAGAGCCGCCGTCTCTTTACCAAACAGATGGCGTGGGAAGATGAGGGAGCAGGCGGGCGGGTCGGGATGGTCTTTAGAGGCAAAGGGTGGTTGTCGTCGCTTAATGCATTGAAGGGTAACCTTAGGGGGGGGGGGGGGGGAAGGGTTTGCAGTGGCCAAAGTTGCGACCAATTTTTCGAGGGAGAGAGTGCATGAACAAGGTATTTATTAATGGATCTATGTTTTGGAGTGAATTTCTATTTACATTTCATAAAGGAGTCCAAAAGGCAAGAAGCCGGACGCATTTAATTCATGAAGGTAAGGATTTGACGGCAGTGAACATGTTGTGTGTCATCGTATCGAGAGTGATGATGTCCTCAGTGAGGACGGCGATTGGTTTTTCGCAAAGGCTGAGGCGATCGCGAAATGCGGCAAATTTTTCTGAGAACGAAGGTGTGGATGGTGTACGGGTGGGTATGATTTGGCGGCTGGCTCACCTGCTGGGCTTGTCATGGCTGCGATAGAGAGGCTGGTGCCGTTGTTGATGGCGGTTCAAGTTAAGGAGTCACTGGAGTTGCTAGGAGGATCAGGATAAGTGCCCGAAAAAGGTGCTTATCGGAAATTGTCATATTTAGAAGGGTTGCGAGCACTTGAGGCCTGCAACGTGTAGCTGCCCTCCGGATCATTTATTCTCTCCACAGTGAATGCCCTCCATAGCTGTTGCCCGAGACGTCCGAGAGGGCTTAAGATTTCTGGCAAAGTCGTCACCATACCACCGTGGTTCACTTTGCTGATATCTCTGGGCGGTGCAGCTCTCAACGAGGTTGACGGTGTTGTGGAAAAACGAATTACTGTGCTGCTGAAGACTTCTATCGCTATTGAAAATGGTGTCGTCCACGTACACGGAAAAGGCAGTGTGTTAATCATAACCTTCAGTGAAAAAAAACAGCATATAAACAAAAGCACCGCCGTCGCTTACATCAACGCTATCGATTAGATGCCTGATGGATCTGCTCTGGCGTGCGCCTCGCTCATGAACCTGAAGGATGGCGCCAAACCCCTGCTATTCTATGTTAACCCCGATCTGTCAGACCGGGAGCAACAAGAGATTCGACACTCATGACAGCTGTACACCGATGTATTTTCGTCGTCTTCACTTGTTGGACAGGCTCACCTCACGAAGCATCGCCTTAACACTGACGAGGCGGCGCCAGCTTTGCGGCAGTCTCCGTATCGTGTACAGCCCCACCCACTTCTAGCTATAACAAGGTCCATGCTTTCAAATCGTCATTGCGTCCGACCCAGCCATTTGAAGCAGCAGGTCTGGCTCCCTCTGTGCATGCATCGTTTTGCATCGATATGCGTCTGTGTGCGACGGAATGTTGCTTTGAAAGCAGTGACTATGTTATAGCTAGAAGTGGATGACCCTGTAGCTCCGTCAGAACATGCACTCATTCCAAAAATGCAAGACATGCTTGAGAACGATGTCATTCAACCGGCTCGCCGTCCACGGGCAGCGCCACTCATGTTGGTGAAAAAGAAAGACGGCCCACTGCGCTTCTGCGTAGACTACCGTCGGCTAAACAATATAGCAAAAAAAGACGTTTGTCCGCTACCACGAAACGATGATGCTCTCGATCGCCTCTGCAGTGCTAAGCACTCTTCCTCAATCGACCTAAAATAGTTTTTCTAGCAAATGGAGGTTGGCGAAAGAGTTCTAGAAAAGACAGAATTCATTCTGACTGATGTCTTGTGTGAAATCAAAGTTATGCTCATTGGTGTGTTCTCTGGCCCGGCAATGTTTCAACGGATTATCGATATCGTTTTTTTTTCAGATTTGAAGCGGTAGATTTGCGTTGTCAATTTCGACAACGTCGTCATTTTCGCTGCCACCTTTGCCAAATAACCTCGTTGCCTTGACTGTATAAAACGTATGAGGACTTTTGACTCAGACCTGAAAGCAGAAACTTATCTTTTCATTCACAGAGAGCTGAAATTCCGGAGTCACGTCATCAGCCATGCAGGTATTAATACTGCCTCCGAGAAAACATCGGCTATCGCTAACTTTCCAAGCCCTAGAGATCTCAGACAACTCTGCCTATACTTCGGATTATGCACTTATTTTCGGCGCTTCATCAAACATTGTTTTTGCCTACAGCTGAGCCGCTTGCGCGTTTAACGATGCTCGATGTTCCTTTCTTATGAAAAGCTCCTCAAGCTGATACGTTTTCTGATCTTTAGCAAAAAAAGCAGTCATTCAACTCCTTTGCTTATCCATTTCGATATCACAGGCAGTGAAATTCACACGGACACGACTAACGTAAAAATATAGCTAGTTCTTGTTGAGGCAAGGGATAAGCATAAATTACTCATAGCCTACACCCGGCTTTCCCTCTCGAAAGAAGCGAATCATTCTGCCATCGAAAAAGAATGCCTTGCCTTTGTGTGGGCGTCTGTAAAGTTTCACCCGTACCTCTACGGCCAGTCTATCAAGGTGGACACAGACTAGCATGCCCTGTGCTGGCTGGCCAACTTGAAGGACACTGGCATCCACCTGACACGATGGAGCCTCAGGCTGCAAGAGTTTGATATTTCAATCACAGGTCCGGGCGCAAACATTCGGACGCCGACTGCTTGTCACGCGCACCTATTGAGGCCCGGCCCAGCGCCATTTAAGACGGCGACATGCATCGGAGTGCCCCTATCAGCGCGCATTCTGGCACACCACTAGCACAGCGATCCATCCCTTACGAATATTTTCGGCTACCTTGAGGAGAAACCTGCTGTCGTCGCTAAACCTCTTTGGCGGTCCGTGTCCACATTCCGCGCCCGTAATAGCGTTATCTACAGAAAAAGGTTTACCCGAACAAGACGCGGCATCTGGTCATTTCTCTGCAGACTCCGCAACGAGATATTTCAAGCCAGCCACGGCGAACCCGCCTCGGGACATGTAGATATCGACCGTACTTTGTCTCGGATTCAAGAAAAATAGTATTTCCCGCTGCTTTCTTCCGACGTGTTATCTTGCGATGACTTCCGGAATCTTTGCGGAGTGATTGCTATCAACCATGCCAGTTAATCTGAATGGACATGCTGGGACTATTCCCTCTTTCAAAATCACGTAACCAGTGGATTATTGTGGCCACTGATTACCTCACGCGCTATGCCAATATAGCCGCGCTCCCAAGTAGCACAGCCGTTGAGGAGGCCCAGTGTTTCATGTAACTGATCGTTCCATGCCATAGTGCCCTCGAAACTCCTTTTACCGATCAAGGGGTGGTGTTCATAGTCCTTCGGATGCACCAGGACACGCACTATAATTGCGCCAGTCATCGTCGCGCTACAGCTCCTCACCTGCAGAGGAATAGGTTGATCGAGCACTTAAACAAGACACTTGAAGATATGATATCCATACACGTGGACAGTAAAATAAACGATGGGGCCACGTAATTCCATGTGCCACGTTCGGCTACAACACAGCCGTATAAAAAGCAACCGCTATGACGCCTTACTCCTTAACATTACCACCATGCCAGATGTCACACTACCTCACGTCGAGAGTGACGTCGCTTAACTAACCCCATTCCTGCAATGCGCACAGGATTCCCGACAACTTGCCTGAGCCCGCATTCCGACAAGCAGCGCTCAGATGCCAAGTGCACAAAGCTTCATCGTCGTCACGTCGAATATGTTGTCTGTGATCTCGTCTGGGTCTGGACTCCAGTTCGCCAAAGAAGGCAGAGCGAAATGTTAATACGCAGATACTTCGGGCCCTACCGGGTCATGCGCAGCATCAGGAATCTGAACTATGAGGTGGTCCCCGACTCCCGATGTGTTAGTACTATCGCGAGTACGGTCGCACTCTCAGATCGTGCACGTAGTCCGCCTAAAGCTCCTTTACTCAAGAGCGCACCCTTCCTGCGTCACCACTTTTCTTACGTCCTAACCTGCCCCTGCTCCTGGCTAGACTGCAGCTCGGCGCATCGAGTCAATGCTTTCTCGATGAGAAGGGTGATGTCCCGTGTGACCCAGCAGCCTGCTAACGAAGACGAAGTCGCTGGCTGCTCGTGCCTGAGACCGGAGCTAGAGCAAGAGTCTTCGGTGGAAGGCTGCTGGCCCAATACGAGTGGCTATCACTCACACTCGCTGACCGAGCGGTGCTGCAACAAGTTAGGATCTCACCACCGAGGGCGGCCCTAGCTAGGCTGACCTTGGAATTGGAATTGGTTCATTGAGTCCTCGTACAAGCGAGAGGAGGCAGGGACTAAATGCTATGTGAAAGCCTGACAGAGGTCCCTGCCCCCACACTGATTCTGGCATTAAAAATGAAAAACATGTATCAGTAGCAGTTTGTCATTACCCAGACCTTACCCAGAAAAGTTGCCTAAGTCTCCGCATTCCTACCATTCCCAAACGGATGCACTCGGAACACGCCGCCGAGAGACGGACAGACCGTGCACGTCAAATCGAGATATGCTTCAGCGGACGTCCGAATGTTACGTCTACGTATGCTTCTTACCATCTTCGAAGCCAGCGATGGAGGCGGTAGCTCTCGTCCCTCACCGCCGCTGCTACACAGCCTCTAGCATTAGCAATACGGAAACAGTCACCGCAGCAGAGGAGGTTGCCATTGCGCTAGTGTTAGCCGACCCTTATACAAAGATTGTCATCAGTCACCCTAAGCAGGCTATACGCTACTACGCTGCCGGCCGTATCTCTCGCCAGGCGTTACACATTCTACTATCTACTCCTTCCTCTTCCACTTCTCGCTTACTCCTCTAGGCTTCAGTGCATGAGTCACTAGGCAGAAATGCCCAGGCGCACTCTCTCGTCCGAGGTCTCAGCTGCTCAACTGAGATTTACGTCCCTGCTTCCCCTGACACTAATAACTGACACTGCTCTCTACTAATAACTTACACGGACATCCTCCAGCACAACCGACTCGCAAGATGCGCATATCCTTCCGCACACTGCAATTTATCAAGACGCGAGGCCGTCCACTGGCCAAACTACAAACTGACAGCTTTCCACATCCCCTCTTATACAACCTGACCTTTGCGCAGCAAATATCTCCCGTCTGCAATCACTGCTCACTTCCGGCCACCGTCATGTCCATGTCGGCGACTTCTACACACTACAACACAACAACTCAAACACCCCAGATACCTGGAAGTTTATGCTGGGTTACTCCGAGCCATCAGACTAACACCGGCTTATCCAGCGCACGTTGAAGGCCGCGACATCCCAAGGAATCGCTGCCGATTTTCCCAAGCCAGCGCAACCGGTTCTTGGAATGCTTCCCTATTTTGGTCGAAATAAAGAGTTCCGCAACTCAGCTCTCGGTTCTAGTGTCGCCGCCACTTGAGTTGCCGCCCTGCTCTATATTTCAAGAGTCCGGTGTCGACGTCCTGCACCATGAAGTTGTTTCTGAGGTCCTGACATAGTTATCGTGCACTTCATTTGGGCAAAAGGAGACAGGGAAAAAGAAAGAATAATCGGTAACCGTATAGAAAAAAAGGAACATCAGTAGAAAAAAGGTATTTCCGTTGATAATGGGTGCGGAAGCAGATATTTCCTGCTGAAAATAACATGGGCATAGCGAAATCGAAATGAGCTTGCGTGTTTTAATTTAGAATACAGGCCTCAAAGCAGCTGTTATAATTCGTAAAAATTCCACTTCTTTCCTTATTTCCAAAACTTTAACAGATGGTGAATATAGGCGACAGCCACTCCCTTCGTGCACTAATTTGCTATCGCGTAAGTTCGTATTTACAGACGCCCCAAATTGGTCACCATGCTCGGGCCACATTGCTTCCGCTCCAGTGTCCTCGCAAACCGACCAAGTAGGACCCATTTGAGCCGTCTCTGTATTTTCTCCAGCGGCGCAAGAACAAGATGACCCAACGAGGGCACGATGTCAAAAAAGGAAGCACCCAAAATAATCGGAGGCGCCCTCTTTTGAGAGCTTCCACCGGCGATTCACAGCACACTGCCTCGAAATAGAATCCACTCCATGAGCGAGTGCGTGGTCGCACGGCTCGGCCTGAGCAGCGCTGTGGTCTCAGCCAAAACTACCCGACCGTTAATTAAAGGACGCGATACACTTTGAAAGAGACACGCGTACCGCCACGGTCCTCACTCTCTTCTTCAACGCTCCCTCCCTCTCTCTGTCTCTTTCTTTCTCTGTCCCTCTCGTCGGCTCAGGGGCACACAAGCGGAACTGCGTGGGCTGCCGCGGACGTTTCTGGCTGGAAGCAGAGAGCTGCCCGGCCTTTACACAAAGCGCGAGCGGGGAGGCGTAAGCGCTCAGAGAGGAAGGAGCGAAGGACGAAGTACAGTATTGTCCTGAGGCTGCTTCCTGGGTCTCGTTAATCGCCCGACGCATGGACTGCCCTGTCTGTAGCAATGGTGATAGCACTGTGGCACTGGAGTGTTAGATCTTGAAATGGCACTCTTATCATTGGCGGTGATTAAGGATTGGAAGTGCGCCATCCTGACGCCCCCTACTTAGTGCCGAAGGTTTGGTAAAGTTAAGACAGTTTAAGGAATAACAGCGCGGAGACGAAGGACAAGGCAGTTGCCACCGTTAAAGCAGTGCTTAAGATATTATATCTGCTTATATCTCCATCTCTACTGAAATACGTCCGTCCATCATTCTGTTTGTCTCTCTGCCAGTCCGTCTGTCTATGCCTCCGTCCGTCATTTTGTCTCTGACCGTCTGCCTGCCAATGCGTGTGTCTGTTAGTCGATTGCATCTGTCCTTCCGTCCATCTGTCTCCGTCCGTCCGTCCGTCCGTCCGTCCGCCCGCCCGCCCTCAGTCAGCTGCATGCACTTGATACCAGCAAACAATCTAATCTGATCCGCCCACCTAGCATTCTACTGGCCTCCATACGCTTGCCTTAGATTGGAATCGGAACGTGTTACCCTTAAAGACCATCACTTACCTCGACTGCGCAAAATATTAGCAACTCGCGTTTTCTTCCCTGACCCACTCTGTAGGCTTCCTGTCTCGTAAGCGTTAAACTTATGACTCCGTACCACAGTTTTTGGTGTTGTGTTAAAGTTAGGCTGAACATTTTCCCTTATTTCCAATTTTATGCCCTTTGGTGAGTACCGACAAAATAGAGCTGCTTTCATCTTGTGGGGTACTGGGAAGCTGCCATTCATTATCCAACAGTATCTGAAAATGCGGCGCCTCGCGATCTTTTATTTCTAGGTGTTTAATTTCGCATTGTCGTATCTGTGATCGCTACCTTTCGTAAATACGCATTCCCTTACCACCTATCAGACGTTTTTGTCTCATTCTGTGGCCGGCCTTCTGCTTATTGTCGAGCAGCATTTACGAAGGCCTGCCGGGCGCTTTGGTATATTTATTGCTAATGATGTTTTTTTTTTGTTTTACATTGACTGGTACCTTAGTAAATACCTTGTACAAAACGGACAGTAGGCTGATCGTTCTGTAGCTTATCAAGTCCTTCGCGTGTCGTTCCTTGCGTATTAAGGTAATATTAGCTTTTTTTTTAATATTTCGGTACTCTCGAGCTTATGAGGTGATTAAATGTGCAGCGCGGCCAGACTTTGTTAATCTCTCCACAACCCTTCAAATATCTTGTGTTACCTAGCCCTTCCCAGAGTTTTTCCCCTGTTAACTGCTTGCAAGGCTTTTTTTATTTATTTCTAGGTTATCGGTGGAATGTCTGATTGCTCGGCGCTACTACTGCTACACCTTATCGCCTTGATTCCTTCGGCCGCTATAGATCTCTATAGATCTGTGTAGAACTCCTCTGCAGCTCTTTTCCTAAATAAGCAATATAAATGCAGAAACGCGTAGGGTTTTCGTTAATTTGCTGATTTGTTGAACAAGGTAAGACCGAAAATCATTGGAGCATCGTGAAAACAAAAACGGGAGACATAAATTCACACATTTTGGTGCATTTCTTTCACATGTTTTCCTTAGCGATGAAAACGTTATTTTTTTTTTTCGCAGGAAACGCGATGCCATTTTTGTAGTCGCCATACTGCCAAGGTATTTTTGTTTTTAAACGAAGACAAATTAAAATCATTCATCTGTAGCATCGCGCGTAATAGTTCTCATTGTGATCACGACCGTCATTACGCGAATGTAAGGTCGGACTGGTCAAAAATTTAGAACAGATAAATGTACGATGACACTGTAAGCGCTGTAAGGGATTGCCACAATGACCGCAGACATACAATTCCCCAATGTTTACCTCCCCTGTGCACCAAACTGGCTCCGTCTCGGCCATCGCCTAATACCTGCTCACCGTCTGCCGGCATCCTACGCACTGCTTAGTGTCCTACGCAGTAATTTTACCCACCACACACAGAAGGTTTTCCTCTGCCTCCTTGCAGAGAATTTTGCCTTTCGAGGTCATTGTATACCACAACTGCTTGCGAACATCATTGATCTTCTCTTATTTGCTTCGCCACACTGCACTAAGCAACGCAGAAAAGACTGCTTTACGTACCAAAATGTAATTAGAAAACTGGACATATGAAAGCAAAACATAAAAAGACACAAAAAGCAACCGGGAAGGAACCCATTAAATGACAAGGCGATGACCTTCTAATTAAGTGGTAGCAAGCCCCTCACATCCTAATGATAAAGAAAGGTAGCCTGCTGTGGAGGACACGTGCGTCTTCCTATAGCCTCCAATTAGCCCTTTACTATGCTAACCACGACTACCCCACCCGCGCAAATCACCTAATCTCTTCTGCCTGCCTAGTTCTATGACCCACCAGGACGCTTTCCGACACTCGGCAGACTATATACTTGCCTAACAGTCAACCAAATATATGTTATCCTCATTACACCTCCTTCCTCCCCTCAATCTGCCTACTTGGTGTCTCTGTTTTCGGAGGTGTGCTGTCGGCTCAAGTTCGTTCGGTGACTTCTCACCACCTTACTCTCTCTGTTTTCTACCTTTCTCTTACTGTACGCCCAGCGGTGTAATCTAAAAGTACTTTTTATTACTGTTCCGCGCCAGTGCCTTGGAGCTAATTACAACATCAATAAAATCAACTGCGCCTACCGTAACACCTTTGAGTGCGCAAACAAGATTGAAGCAAATTATATGCTATAAACATATGAGCCAGCGGGACACAGGCGCTCATTACTGATTTAGAAAGTGCTAGAAAATAGTTGGCTCCGAGGAGTGGATGAATGGTTATGTATGCTTGCTTTTCCGAAAAACCATTCCCTTTTTCATCACTTGGTCAGATCGCTTGTGTGCTATGCAAAAAATACATATTTTGATCTTTTACAGGCGGTGTTAACTTGCTATTAAATTTCTGTTTGCATGCCTGCCCTGTTGGAATTATTCGAAAGCGGGATGTCGGCGCCGTCATATCCGCAGCATGCTGCTCACCAGAAGGGAAAGATCTCTATTAAATTTAGTGACGAAATTATCTGAATGTGCTCCGAACCGGTAATTATACGACAGAAAATTCTTGGCATATTTCTATATGCCAGGACGTGAATAGGGACGCCGAAAAAGGAGTGATGATAGTATTTATTATGAAAATAGGGCAGGGGAAAAAGAATGCAGACTAGGAGATCGTAAATGGTATGGAAAGCCGTTCGCAAAGAATGCGGACCATGGCAGGTGTAAACAGAAAGTTACGAAATAGAGAAGGTTGATGTTTACTTTGCATAATATCGCACAAAGCTACAGCGAAAAAAAGTTCTTCCACAGGTGCCCTCTTCTCAGCTTTTCTAGATGAGAGAGGAGGAAAATTCGGGATTTTGAGGCATAAGCAGAGGACTGGAGAATATCTTCTTTATTTCTGCATACGGTGAATTGAACCCACAGGTTTCTCGAAGCGCTGGAAAGAATGAAAAAGAGCAAAACTGTCAAGAAAGCAGAAAGAAAAAAGGGAAAAAATTGGAAACGCCGAGAAAGAAAAGTGTGCAAGAAGGGAGAGAAAAAAGGAATAAGGGGTAAATAAAGGTAATTTAACTACCAAATAAAGAATGAAGGAAACGAATGGGAGTAAAAATAAAGTAAGGAACAGGAAGAAGAAGGGGGAGAAAATGTTTGA
The DNA here is from genome assembly GCA_023969395.1 of Amblyomma maculatum. Taxonomy (NCBI): domain Eukaryota; kingdom Metazoa; phylum Arthropoda; class Arachnida; order Ixodida; family Ixodidae; genus Amblyomma; species Amblyomma maculatum. Next base: position 649,405 of record JAJIZL010019351.1, on the reverse strand, counting down.
GGGAAGAGAGGCACTGTGTATGGATGAGAGGAAAGAAAAGGAGGCAATGAATGAACTGTTTAAGAGAAAAGAAAAAGAGTAATTTAGTTAGGAAGCGAAAGTGAAAGAAATATAAAGAGAAAAAGGAGGTACTATAATAAAGAAAAAGAAGTTCGGAATAAGAAAGTAAGGAGCGAAGAGAAGAAGAAAGTAGGAAAGAAACAGGATATATAGTAAAAACAAAGAGGAGGGCGAGAGGAAGGAAAGATGGGGGAATCAAGTGAAGAAAGCGCGACGGAGAGGATAAAAATATTAGGGGCAGGAAAGAAAGAGGAAAGACTTTTACAGAAGAAAGTGAACAAAAGAGAAAAGAAAGAAAAGAACTAAAGAGTAGAACAGTTTACGCAGAGCAAAGAGGTGTAAAGAAAGAAAGAAAAAAAAACATGGAGAGCGAGAAGGGATGGTAGGAAAGACGCTGAAAAATAACGAGAAAATAAAAAAGAAAATAAAGAGTACAAACTAACTACACTGAACGAAATCAAGAAGAAAAAAAAGGCGGTGATCAAGAGGAAGGGGGAAGATGGAAGCAACAGCAGTCAGGCCTGCTCGCCATTAAAAACAAACCTCTCCGTTGTCCCCTTCTCTCCACTTCATCCTCCTCCTTTGAAGGCTCTAGCGATATACTGATCTCAAAGTCGGTGAGAACGGGGAAAAAAATCAAAGTGAGAGGAGAGCGGTGCAGAAAGGCGCCCGCGCAAGAGATCAGGTTGCCAGCGCCGTGTCGCGGCGGCGCCCCGAAGCGCGTGGCACTTGCGACGGTAACACTGGCCCGAGACCAGATCGAAGACCCAGTCGCCAACGAGCGGCCCTTTCAGAGCGCAGTTCGTACCGCCTCGCGGGTAGCGAATCCACTTGCGCTCCGCCGCCGCAGAGACGCAGCGACGCGGCTGATCCCGTTCGCTTCGCTCTAGGCGAGATTTGCTCCCGAGTTTTCTTTTTTTCTCTCTCTCTCTCTCTCTCAGGACCTCGTTTTCTCTGCCGGATTTCCGCCGCTTCGGGATTTTAAGCACCGTGTACATGGAATTCCATAAAGGTGTCACCTGTTACTTTTGCATCATCTGCACTTGATTACCTTCTATTTTGCAGTAAAATCGACGCAGCGTTGCAAGAACACGTCGATTCGACGAGATTCATCTGCCAGGGGAACTGCTTATTAATTGCGACTTTCACATAAGAGAAGGTGCAGTTGTCACTAAATTGAACAGTCAAGTCGAAAACTCTCTGTTTGCCGGCAGTCGACACTGATCGACCAGAGTTCTGAAGGTGCCAACTTTTCAACATCTCACTGGAAGCAGACAGCAGCCATGTGGACATTGAACCTGTCGCCTGCATCAAGTCATCGATTCCAAGCAGTCAAGTTTTCAGAGCGCTGATGGGACCGCAATCAGTGAAAACCTAACGGAGGAGCCTAGCTGAAGTGATATTGTGATCAGTGTTTCCTTTACGGGGGACAACGACTTCTGGCGACCATTCAGCACCTCTGTTTGCAGGAAGCTCTGTGTCCAGGAGTGCGCCACTTACCAATCGATTAGAGGGCAAGTGACTCACGTGCAATCTGAATTTTTGCTTTTATATATTATCTTACGATTGCCGCAGGCTAGATGATGTAAGCGTTTAAGCACATAAGAAGTTTTAAATGAACATCCTGCATTTTTTTTTTTCAAAGAAAACATTCCCTAATTAGGTTCCTACAAAACTGGACTACCTGAAAAGATGCTTCTGGTCTGCTGTCGCCTAATCAAGAAAGTGCCAAGTGAATATTTAGAATAGTACAGTTTGAATGATGCTATTTTCATAAAATTAAACCTTACGCTGAGATGTTCGACCTAAACAGTAGCTTTTTCTCATAACGCAAAGGTAAAGTGGATTCATCGTATGCAAGGGAAATTACAGATCGCAAAGCAGTTGATGGCCGCAAACTTGTTGCCGCATTTATTCACTACTCATTTCTACTTGAACGCAAAACCAAGTTTGCCGAGTGGCGAAATGCTGTAGTAGTTTCCGTGCTCAGGATTCAGAGGCGACCGCGACACACTAAATAGGACAGTGCATCAAAGTCGGTATTACAGACATCGGCAATAAGGACGTCCCCTTTTCTTGTTGTCTCTCGCAGAAGGCCTGAAGTGTTGTTAACGGCACGAAGCCGTCGAAGCATCTGAGCGGCCATTGCCTTGTGGTCGTCCTTTGTCTAGAGACTGGGACATCATGGCGTCTGCTGACCTTCATGCCAGAAGACGGAGTTGCGTAGCGTCCCTCACGGGCAAACCTGGGGACCACTCTTCAGCCGGACAGGCGAGCGCTTCTTCTGCAGGCGTCATCCCTGAAGTCAGGACCACAGGAGTGCTCTTTCATGACAGCAGACGTAGCAGCTTGTGTCGCCCCAAGACTGAAACTCATGCCTGGTCCGAAGGGTCGCCCACAAAGACTCCCAGCTGGCGTCTGCACTTGCAACCCAGCAGTTCGACTTCGACACCTTCTTCGCCATCTTCTTCGTCAGCCGGAGGTGTAAATAACAAAGGAAGCGATCAAACCTCGACAACTTCGTCAAGTTCAGTATCTGAAAACAAGGTCTCGTCCTGGATGGCCAACCGGGGTCATCACGTCACTGCGACGGCGGCGACCGCCGCGCTTAATCTGGTCACGTGTCCAGTTCAGCCGGTACAGAATGGGAAAGCGGAATCGGTGAGTGGTCCACGACTTTGCTCTCCACGGTTGATTCTCTGTTTACTCCCGCAAGGTGCCAATGCTAATTGCATAAGAGATATCCGCGCATCTGCCACCTGTACTCTGCGGCTCCACTTTTGCGTCCGAATTCGTTGCCGCGTGTAATGATAATTCTGTTATACCTCGCCTGCATCACATTAAAGTCTATCCGTGCATTTAAAAGCGCTTAATTCATCAACGCCAGTCTGTAGTGCTTACTACATAAACGGCCTGCAGGTGAAAGGACTTGTTGCCCAGTTTGCCCAAGGCAGCCCAAAATTTAGTAGAGTTTAAGAAGTAACAGTAGTATAATCAATTATTTTCAATTTGCTTCAATTTGCGATAGTGGGAGGGCATATCTGCCACCGTTCCGTCATGTGTCCGGAGAGCGTATCAGCAAGGTGTTTTCTTTTATTGATTGCGTTTGTTATTCTACTGGCAAGTTTTGTGGACAGCTATTGTGCATGGAACCACTGTAGATCCGAAGCTGCTTACTATTTCGCAATTTAAGCTGTTTTCCAGGAAATGTTAGTAATGAATAGGATTATTATTCTTTTATGGCGCTCCATGTTCACAAGGTTTTATCCATGTTGCAAGGTGTTCTCCAGCCCGAAGCAACTTCGATTTTAGAGGTTATCATTCAGAAAGGAACCATACTGTACACGGGCAGTCATGACACCAGTGGGAAAAGGATTACCAAAAACCAACAATGCTCTTTCTGTACACTACCTTAAAAAGCTTAAAGTAGATATTTACGCGAGGGCAGTTTAGGAGAGCAGGCTTCAAGATGAAAATTGATGAAAAAAGTTCAGGTTCACCCACGTGTGTCAAAAAGCAAGTATTTCCCTTAGGATAGTATTTAAAGTTCTTTATTCCTTTGCATAAGAAGGCGAAAGTATATATATTACAATGCTGTAAATCGGCTTTTGTAAATGCAGTGTAATAAGTGTGGGAAAGCAAGCTCTTGCAGCTTAGAGAGAAGTTCGTTTTAAAAGTGAATCTACGCTCAGTTACGTTTCATAAAAATGCAGCGAGGCAAACCTCAGGGCCTCAACAGAATTTTATTTCAGGGTTTCTTTGTATTCTTCGCTTCTTTAAGGGACAACCTCCCTTTAAACGTTAGGTTTGGAAAACCTGTGGGGATGATTTTTGTATCTTTGACGTGGAGGGTTGAAATCGACTGCCTCACATTTGCTTTATCTGGGAAAGCCTACTTTATATTTGTATTTGGCAATGTATTGAGAAGACCGGTATTTGTTTCTATGTTGTGTTGAGTGCGCCATCTTGTCAATTGTGTCAATGTTCATCGCTAAAAGTACTTAAAATATTTATATGCACGTGGAAATCTTTATACCTTTAGTTCGTTGTATCCATTTTATTCATTTGTCAATTTTTGCCTAGTGACACTTCCTACGAGGCCATTCTGGAGTAACAAATGCATAGCACTATTTGCATGGGTAAGGCTTGACGTATATTTTGCTCCGCACACATTTAGGCAATAAAAGAAGAAGAAAACACTCTTTTACATGGAAAGGAGACGGCAAGACACACTCGGCGTAAGGTTATGAGGACAGGTTTTACGAAACCGCGTTTCTTTTATAGGTGGCATAAGTCGACTATGCAGTCAAAGAAATTAGGTTCTGTTGGGACCATTAAAAAATAGAATGAACTGCCACTGTATTTATACTTTGCGTATGCAGTCGCAATAAAAAACTATTTGAGCCAATAATTAGTGCAATCATAGCGCCACTCAAGACATGGTCATAAATCACATAATCTCTAGCATAAATAGATCGGCGTCGACGATTAGATTTCGCCTGGTAGTAGTTGCAACGGAGATAGTTACGAAGTTAAGCAACGTGTACCTAGTTAGTTCGTCAGGCTAAAGAGTTGTGAAGTGTAGCTTATACGCTCCTTCTAACACTCTCTTGCTAGGTGCTGATATTTGCGCCGCACGGTGAGTACCAGTGAGTTGGTATACGAGAAAATGTGTTCCTAAATAGTAACTTGTTGTTATTCTCGTTAAATACTTTGCAAAACATTATTACTCGTACCGGCAACATGACTGCTGTTCTGAAAGTACGAACTGCTTAACAACGCTAGACATCTCTTGCTTAAGGTGGCATTTCAAGATAGAACCAGATTCTGAATACGCCATTTTATTTGTCGAAATGCCGGTTATCTGGCGAACTCAGTGTGCCGCTAAAAACGCTGGAGAGATAACTTTAGCTCACGTGAGTGACTCTGAAAATGAAATTTTCAGCTGCGGAATCCTGCAACAGGTGACACACTGCGTGCGCTATGCCATGCTCCGTGCTTATGACAAACGCGGAGTGCCTATTGTGGGTGTGGAAACTAAAGAAGAGAATAAACTTAGGGATAAAAAAGAAGAAAAAATTTTACAAGCGAATTCTCACTTCCCGCTTTGGCTATCCCACTGCGTAGCATTCCGCGCCAACAATCTCGTCATTTAGAAAGCGACAGAAAAGAGCTCAGCTCGAGGAGATCAGGAAAAGAAGCTCGCCTATACTTGTCCTTTCAGGCAAACCAACCATGCACTAACACAAAAACGGCAACAAGACTATAGGAAAGTTTTTGTCAAGCGGAATTGTGCCACATAAACCGTATATGCACCCCGCCAGTACATTTTTATCTTTCGAACAGTGCCTGTCGACTCTAAAGTGAATGCAGTATTTGTTCACACAATTTGATTCAATGTTATTGCTCACAGACAACTGGAAAACATGGTATGTCAACATTTGAGTTGACAAGCTTGTTTGGGGTGATGGGAACTGATGTTTTAAGACAGGTTCAATTCGTTCTTATTTTACTGGAGATTATTTTGTGAATAAATGTTTCGTTTTGATTGGCATTTGCACCTGAGAGATGAAAAACGATGCCAGGTATACTGAACATGGTTTGAGATTGGAATGAGTAATTACAAGAAGCGAGCTGCTTGTTTTCGTCTATCTTTACACCCTTCATTTCATTAAAGCTCTGATTTTGACGTGACCGACCACGAGGGTACCCTAAATAATAGCTTACGAGCCGCAATAAATATATTAAGGCCTAGCAGGACGTTCTTCGGTCACATTATGCTTTATTACATTGAATTTATGCATCAGGAGGCAAAACACGATGTAAAACTGCATGTTGTTCCACATATTATCTTCTAGAACAACATGTATATATCACTAGTTGAGCGTTCCCACTTCCTAAAAATTTGCCGATGTTTCATACAATGTTCACCCGGCGCCAGGTAACAATACCCTTTCTGCCAATTACAATTGAGGTTTTTATTCTTACTTTTTTAACGACTGCTGTATGCCCTGGTTATATTAAGTACTTGCTCTTATAAGCGGCTTGTCCTGGACTCCTGAAAAGTGAGGCATTTAACAAATTTGCAGCGTGTGCAACTATATTTGCAGTCATTATTCCAAGGCACTACTGATAACCATACTATAAGGATCAGTTATGCAGCTACAGATAACACCTACACAGCTGTTATTTGCAGCCTAAGTAGCTCCTTGATAAAGGCTAAAAAGTAACTGCTGTCTTGTTTGTAACGTACGGAACATATATAACTACATTGACTGAATTTACTGAACTTCTTCCGCGAGGAAGTTTAGTACATAGCACATGCACGAAATTTAATAAGCGGTAGTAAGAAATCACCAGAAATGTAACTGCGTTTTTGTAATGAAGTTCAATTTTGGCTCTTTAGTCCTCCTGCAGCATGCTTGCTGAAAGCAAATATAAAGGAAGCATGGGCGCTAAACGAAATGCCTTTGTTCTAAATTGACTGTAGTGATTTGAAAGCAGAACTCCAGCTTTCTGGGTACTTAGGATGTTTCCGTGCACATTATTAAATTGTAGGAACTTGTTCGGCACATTATATTTGAAGTAAATTAGTTCAATTTGTCATTCTAATGTACTTAGCTTGCACGAAACAGATGAAATAAAAAAATAGACGCAAACCTCTTGCATTTCAAGTGTACTACGATCAAAAAAAAAAAAAGTTGGAGCCCCATTTTTATCGAGATTACGTGGAATTCACTAAATTTTGATGCCTTGCCTGTAACATGTTTGTCAATAACCTCGTATAGGTGGGTCGGCCTGTACGTTGTTTCTTCAAATAGAAAAAAAAAAAAACACGCGCAACCTCGGCATGAAGGCGCATAACCGCGCCGCTTACCAGAACGGAAGAGCACGAAGGGGAAATAACAATAAAAAAAAAAACTTTCCTTGTTTATATTTTTGGCCCTTGGCACGAATTAAGCACTTGGGAAACACTTCATAAAACTCATTCCCTTTCAGTCTTGCAATTGTCTTCTCTCGTCCGGCTGGAACCTGTTAGCAAAAGAGGAAGAGGAGATTGGTGAAGCCAACGTCAGCTGAAGGGTAAATAAACAGGAGAAAAACATCCCCAATTAATTTTGAAACATAACGCCACCTCTTTATTGTCACACGACAAGCGATAGCATCGCCAGGATCCATTATAAGCAACACTATACACTGACAACTTGAGGAGGTCCGCATAAGACGAAAGAAAACATAATTTTCCTGTTTGTTTCCCGCGACATTTTTTCGCCCGTTCCAGAGACATTCCTACGGGAAGCTCTGGCGCCAAGTGCTAGAGGCTGGAATAACGAGTGACAGAAAGGAGGCATCCCACGGAAGAAAAGGAAAAGAAGAAAAAGATGACTGAAAAAAAAAAAGACTTTCAGGAAAAAAAAAATCATTCTTTTTAGCGAAAACAATGGCGTGTGTGCACAGGCTATAAAGGCGAAGCTGACTCGGAGAAGGGAGGTTGCGTGTGAAGAATGCGCTCCTCGGCTCGAGTTACCCAACCCAACTACGCAGTTCCTGCGGCTCGCGGGTCTTGCAAGGCGATACTTTCGCGTGTGTGCGCGGCGCTCTACTCAAAGTCTCGAGCACACAGGCAGTGATGGTGAAACCCAAGAGCCTAGGTGACGCGTGTCAGCCGAAGACAGTACATAAGTTCCTCAGCCGCTCTGGTAATGCTTGCGGTGATGGAGCACTAAGGTACTGGCGTCAGCTTACCATACTGGTGCTTTCGAAAATAATAACTAAACAATAAAGAATGCACGTCCGTGTTCCACATTTTTTCAGCTGTTTTGGTTTTCTCGCTTCTTTATGCCACCCTCTTTTGTTAAACTATTTCATTTTTCATTTCGTCTTTACCCTGCTCACTTCTTCTTTTGGTAATTTTAGTATATTCCTGCACGAAAACGGCTGCCTGAAATTTCTGAAGGTTGTAGTAGGACATGACATAACTCGCTCTTGCAATGCTCAATGCCCAAACCATTTGAGGGTTCGTTGCACCCAAAGCGAATAACAGGCGACGCTCATGAGCTTGGTTTCAGAACGCAGTTCACAAGAGCCCGCTCCCGACGGGTATTCCAGGCATTCAGCGTAATAGTCGTCGGCGCAACCTGCCAGCAGTGGTTTTTAGCAGCGGGGCGAAGCCCCACTCGCAGTGGAGTATAGGTAGCAGAGTGGAGGGAAGGAAATCCTCTGGACACATTCAGAGCAGCTTCAAGGGAGAGAGAAGGTGAGAGGCGACAGTTGGATTAGTGGCTATGGCGATAGTATACAGGAATGCACCAACAGAAGGTGACTGCCCGGGTGGTGGTGGTACCCGGACGGGACCACCTTTGAAGGAGGAGGTTATGACGAGTGCTGAAGTATGCGCTGCCCGAGGGTAATTGTAGGGGAGGTAACTGAAGGGTGGATACCGTGAAAGCAGAAAGTTATGGCGGGAGCGCAGGAATGCACGAACGGACGTCAAAAATGAATTGTCGAGATGGGGACGCTGCTGCACTGGGCAGCACCGAAAGATGGAAAGAGGGAAGCGTAATGTGGAAAGTGGAGGAAGGCACGACTGAGACATGGAGAGGGATGGCGCTTACTTCTGCGGTGATGAAATATGATTGCAATGCAGAGGAAACACGCTCACGCTCAGGACGATGTCGACCAAGCATAGTGTGTGTGTGTGTGTGTGTGTGTGTGTTTGTGTGTGCGTGTGTGTGTGTGTGTGTGTCCCCTTTAAATTTTTTTTTTACTTATTTGTTTTTGCCTCAGCATATAGGAAATCCACAATGCGCCGCGCTCGAATCTCGAATACTGAGTTTTATAATCCCTCACCGTTTTTTCCAACTTGGCGGTGACGTGTAAAAGAGTACAAACCGCGATAACAAGCAGCGTGATTTATATTTGAAGAAATAAAAAGGCAGCTTGTTAGAACAGAATTTCGGTGCCACAATTTACTCGCAGTGAGATTTCTTTCACTGAGTTTTTTTTTTGTGTGTGTGTAAATATTGAGGTGTGTAAACTTGAACAGTTAATTATCTGCTTGTGGCACTCAATAAGCACTCGTGCAAAAGTGACACTCCTCTCGCGCGAAGTCTTGTGTAGCATTTTGTAAAAGGTCTTATTATCCTACCGGAGATATTGTTAGTGCAGCTATTTCTTGCGCTATCTCACTCTCTCGGCGATTCTGCTCGCAGCAGTGTCGCTTTAGAAGTGCAACCTGATTTGATGCCGGAGATTTCATATATATAGCATTAGTTTCTGTTCCTTCAGGCACGAATGAAGAAATAAATGTGGCGGCTAGCAAAAATAGGAAACATTTTTCTAGACTGGCCCGTGCTTTCATTTCTTAATGAAGATGTCATTTACCTGTGCTAACATCTGTACAATGAGTACGATGCCTCCTGCAATTTTTACACTCCCCACATTGTGATAAAGCAGTAAAATATAAGAATGGGTTCAATTTCGGTGCGAAATGTAACAGGAAAAATAGAAAAGGTGTGTGTTTAAACTTTCCGACTGTTAGTAAAACTTGATATCTTTTACGGAAAACAAAAGGCAATTATGTCATCTATTTGCCATAAATAGGACGGAACCAGTGAAAAATGGTTGAAAGGGTAATCAGTTGTACACCCTTTACTATTGCTTCTAATACCGCCAATATCTTCAATGTTACCGCTACTGGAGATACTGTTGCTGCGATCTCTGCTAGTGGTACCGTTACGGCTACTATTCCCCTGATACCACACGTAGACAGCACACGTAAACTCCGCTGCACGAGTGCCCAGTAGAACTGAATGTTTTTTGCGCGTCACTTTTCACCCTATATATGACTTAACGCGAATTAAAATTTTCAGTGCCTCTTTGTTGACGGCTTTGTATATAGGAAATTTTTGTAGAATTAGCAAGGCCATAGTCTTTTGTGACGCTGTGTTGATGTCCAAAAACAATTATTCCTCTTGTCATCTCACGCAAAATTTGAAACTGCATTCTCGTGATGGTCGCATTATGTAAGGGGGGGGGGGGGGGGGGGGTGACCCTTCACAGTGCTTTTTTTTCTTCCCCGTGCGAATGTCCACTTAGAGCACATGTATACATTCGTTTCTTCCGTTTCGTTTTTTAAGGTCTTATGACTGCAACAACCAAATATTATTATGTCTGGGATTAAATTGAATCAATGCAGTTTCACATGCGCTCATGTTTCAGGGACTAGTTTACGTAGCTCGAGAAGGTGCCGTTTTGTATCATGAAAATCATCTTTCGAGGCTTGGTCGGGCTGGCTTATAATGAGCAATGCAGAAGTGAGCATGAACTGGGTATCGGTACTTGCGCAGCCAGGTGGGTCTGGGCGAAAGAAAATTAAAGATTTTTCTGAGGCGTTGTAGAAGATACCTTGAGATAATAAAGAGCACCATAGTCTCCTTGTGAAGTTACGCTTTCAGTGAATGCTGGCATTAGTGATAGTTATGTCTGTGTTAGAGAAAATCAAGAAAAAACTAGAGGACTTACGGCGTGATATCATGATAAAAGTTGGCACCGCACCTTCAAAGAAATAGAATTAATACAGTCAAAAACATTGGAATTATACAGATTAGAATGGCAAAAAGCACAAAAGAAAAAGAAATACCGATAACAATTAAAATGACTGAAACAACTAGATTATTTAGTATTAAAAATGGCACTCTCCACTTTCTCGATTCAGCGAAAGTTAGAATAAGACCCACTTGTCTACGGTCAATGTACAGCTGTCCTGTCTCCTGATTAAGACATTGAAGTTTTCCGAGAGGACAACCACAAGAAAGAGTGCTTACGGCATTTTAAATTTTAATCTCGCGCATCTACTTTCTTAGATATTGAACTGAGCGACAACCAAGCACCCCGCTGCGGCCCATTTACGGTGTGCAAGTGGTCAGGCACCATGAATGCTAAACACTGGTCCACTGGAGTTGACCTTCAAGTTTGACCGCATTATGCAGTCTTTATAAATATGGGAAGTAACAAGAAACGAGAGAAAAAGAAAAATCTGATTGATTATTCATATCCAGAAATCGGCGAGTTTCTTTACTGGATGCAAAAGCTAAAACTAAAATTTAAGCCCAGATTATCCTCGCGAACAATGCCCAGTATGTGAAACGCGCATTTCAGCCTCGCGGTTCTTTCGGCCTACCAATTTGTAGAAAACTGCATATCTCTCTTCGCGACGTTCATTCCCATGACACATTGGCCATAGTCATAAGTTAACTCGAGAGAAGGAAAAGTATAGCATATAAAACGACGCCAGAAGTGGACGCACGACCATAATTCTTCTCGTTTTTATTATTTAGGATGGACTGCCCAAGCCAGATACGTGTTTACCCGCGCGAACGTTTTGCCAACACCGAGCAGACCCTTTAGCGACTCGCAAAATACCATCCGCATGCAGGGAATACGCCGAAAGAGGACCTTTAAGTATTCCCGCAACAAATGCGCTTTTGTATATATATGTGTGTACTGCATGTATGCGGCATAACTCAGTGGAACAGCAGACGCTACGTTTAGGCGGAGGGAAAGATTTAGGATTATGTTTTTCTTCGCTTTGCGAGATGTGAGGGCAAAGCAGACTGTAGCTAGCCTAGCTGGCCGTCCAGGCACTGGTGATGACGCAACATGTTCACCGAAATAGGCTTCGCCTTGGCTGACCGTCGGCCGGCTGCAGGCGGAGATATGCCGAAACAGCCGAAAGGCACATCACGCTCTGGTGGCCAGACGGCGCGTCAACAAAAGTGCCCCTGCCTGTGTCTTATTCATTTCGAAACCCTGCATTTTCTTACTCCAGGAATTCACGCTTGCTAAACCTAGGATGATTTGCCAGGATCGTTATTGTAAACATCATCTCACTTTGCATATTGGTAGGCTAGACGACTGCGAACAAACAGCTTTCAAATCTTGTGACTGAAAACACCGTCTTATTCTGGTGATTTCGAATCGGTGATAATAAAATGAGAAGAATTGCAACCAAGATATACGGCACCGCACTTTATTTCACTTCTTCTACCTCATTTTTAATTCCTAGAATGTGCGTTGCAAAAATGTAGGCGCATTAACAATAACAATCTCAGAAATGAAAAGGGTAGTAAAAAAATGCATCCCCGACTGAACCAAGGAAACGGAAGGCACAAATTCTGGAACTGTACGAGCGTGCACGTACAGGGTACAGATCTTAGCAGATGTCGCGTGCAGAAAAATTGTATTTCCGGATAAGCAGGCGCTTAAACATGAAACCATGATGCTCCGAGTGACGTCAGCCATATTTCATGAATTGTACTGAACCAATTGCTTTATTTCTCTCCGTTAACTGGACTGGGTTGAAGGCACAGCGTACAGACAGGCGGGTGCCTGATTCAAATCCTAAGGATCCTGTATATGTTTTAATAAAATCTCCCAGTTTAGAAGTAGATTAGAAGTTACAAATCTATTTCAACTTCAAGAATTTCTCTTAAAGATTGGAGTAACACTGATTACACTTTGAGCTATTGTTCAATTCGCTTTTTTTCTCGTATCTAGATTCAGCCATCTTAGTTAGCTGAGTTACTAGTGAGATTGTCTCGAACGTGTGGTGGTGCCAGGTTCTAACCCTGGTCGAGAACGAATTTTTCTTTACAAACTTTTTGAGAAAGTTGTATAGATATCTGTCTTTGCTGCAGTATGACAGCGCTCGTGTGGTTACTACAAATAAATTGCTCCCTTACTACGGAGACTAACGGAGCTGTGCGATGTCAGTGCACGTTAAAGAACCTCAGGTGGTTGAAATTTCCGAAGTCCTCCACTACGGCGTCTCTGATAGCCTGAGTTGCTTTGGGACGTTAAACCCCGCAAACAAAACAAACGAAACGAAACGGAGCATACCAAACACGTGCACAAGAGAACGAGAAGCTGTCTTGAACGCCGTATGTGCAATAAGGTGCTTGGAGTAAAAAGTAGAATGACATTCAACTTCGCCTTATGAGTACACGCCATAGCGCCTTCAACACTGCATTTCATTCGCCGATGTTTCTCTCTTTTTTGTTTAAATTATTAATACTGTAACACTAGTGCTCACCACACAGACGTTACTAAGTCCTACACACCATAAGGCATTCACTAGGTATCGCATGCTTGGTACCAACGAGCCTTCGTGTCCTATGCGTTGCGTGTCCCCTTGGGATCTAACCTTAATTGCAATAAATACATGTTATTTAATTATGTATTTTTCCGACATGTTTCTTGGTTACGACGACGGCGACAACTTTTCGATGGAGCCCTATATGTATGCTATCGAGCTAGTCCAACGTCAAACTTGCACGGGAAAGTAAATATCATAGAAACTTTATAATTCTGGTGAAATGTGCCTCAGCAAGACGTAAGTATTGTTCATCAGGACCATAACTAACTTAGACGCAGCGCGAGGACAACATTTATTCACTTGCCCGTCCAATGGGTAGACGGGGCAGTAGCAAAAATGTTACATGGTGCTATATGTCACGTTTCTCTTTGTTGGGAAATAGCAATTGCTCTCTAAAATTAGGTATTTTTAATAAAAGTCAAACTTGGTAGTCGTGCTGTTTCGCTTTTCCTTTTTGATAGTTTGTGTTGGTTTTCTTTTTGCTTTAATCGTTTAGGCTAAGCGTGCAGCTGCTATAGACTACAAGCGTGCTCTAGCATGACAAATCGCAACGGAAGTCGGGAGCAGAGGGAAAGGGAGGTCACAGTTTTGAGATTCCACTCAAAAAAGGGGTCTTCAAGCGGAGCACGTGTAGGACCTGGGCATAATGTTGGAGGTTGGGGGGGATTCCTCCAACATTATGCCCAGGTCCTACACGTGCTCGGCTTAAAGAGTGCTGACGTTGCTCTCCGTCTATTCAGGAGTATACCAGGAGAATGTTGCGGACGGAGATTTGTCGAGTACGTTGCTAAACAAATGTTCCACCTTTCTTAAACTATACGCTTACCTTTAGCGACCTCTGATATTTTGAGCGAGAAACGTAACGTTCGCTTTGTGCGAACTGTCCCACGCGGAAAAGGCAGGTAAAAGAAAGGACTTGAAGAAAAACATTATAAAAGATTTAAAATAATCTGAAGGGAGGTGAAAGAAAAGATTAGGGTTTAGCTTAACGAGTACACCCACGACACAATGTCACCACTCTATCACTACCGTAAGTTCGTGCCAAATCGGATGTCACTCGCTGAAATTCCGACAAATCGCATTGTGTCGTCATCATTATATATTTATAAAAAGTGTTTTGTTTCGAAGCTCTGGAACAGAATTAATGGGCAGTTTTGACTGCCCACCTGCACGTAAACGATCTCAGAGTGCCTCTCAGAGCTTCGAACTTAATTTTGAAAAATATTGGCTCGTGGGCGACGCGTGGGCACTGCGAAAAACGGATGCTTGCTTCGTGAACAGCCTTCTACGCTTTAAATAATTAGCGTATCTGTTAGGAGCGTGGCATTTCACCACCATCTAGACATGAGTAAAGAGCCAGGGGATTTCCACGCCTTCAAACTTCGCCTTGTTAGTGCTTATTTTGGAATAGTCGAGTACTTTGCTCCGCGATCTAGTGCAAGCCATAGTTTGCGCTCAGCGCGAACTGTTCCTCCGTTGTCTTTGTCTGGTTTCGAGTCTAAAAACTCTGAAAGCATCGCAAATCTGCAAATTCTGCACCCGAGAAATGCGAAAGCCTTAGCGTTGCTGCTGCTGTTTTGAAACTAGGTGCACAGGCATAATTGCTTGTTTCTTTTTTTTTTGTTCTGTCACGCTGCCTGGTGGGTTCGTACCCGACACTACACTCGCTGGCCTCGCCCACACACAGCAGGATTGCATTTGTGTATGGCATATTTACCAAGATAAAATGAAGGAGCGGTTCAGATTGAAGTTCATAAAGACGAATATGTTCACTGTGCATAGCGAGCGTGTGCTGCAGTTGAAACCTGATGAAGGCGACGATAGTTACTGCACAGTGCTAGAATGTGTTACAGTTTTAAACGAGCCGTGATTGGCTGCAGCGATATCGTATTTTTGTTGTTGTTGTTGTTGTTTGTTTTTGTCGTGCGTGGGACAGGGATGCTGATCTGTTCGTTCTACCGTGAGATCAAAGCCCAGTCATGACATTGCTTTCATATTTTAAAAGTCAGCGCAGACGACCTCACGACACACTCTGATGTCAAGATCCATATACACATTCTGGCTGCGCCCCCAATTAGACAAGAAAGACTTTCGCGTTCAGAGTTTAAGTAACTTTACACAGTCATTCATCCTTTAAATCAAATGCCATCGCTAACACAATGTAGACATAAGCCTCACTGCTGTCTCGAGTCAAGTACACTTGATGGCATAAAAGTCGGGCCAGTTTTAAGCTCCATTCATAAGGGCCAGGGAGTTCACCGTAAATGTAGCTTCTGAAAATTAGTACAGCGTCCGGGGCGGAGATCTACTGGACTAAATGTCAATCACATGGGCAGTCAGCTGGGGAGGCTATAAAAGAGCGCAATCGCCAGAAATCATTAGAAATATTGAAAAAGTAGCAACGTAATGAATCCAAACTATTTTGCGCAGTTAATTACATTTAAACCTGCAAGAGAAAAAAGGTATCCAGAAAAGGGCTATCGTCTGTGCAAAACTGCTATTAGGAACTCTCAGGAAAATTCCCAGTATCGACCAAAAGTATTTAAAAATTCGCGGGGACAGGACTTATAGACTGCTTCGATAAATGTTTTCGCGGGGAAGGCGTATTAGGCAGGGAGTTGGCTATTGAATATTGCAGATTATGGTCTGCGCGTGTGCCCACGCTTCAACGTTGCAGTGGAGTCCTTTAATTGAAGTAAATGACCTAATGCTCCTTAACACCCGCCGACATCGGTTGAAAAATTAAACATTGGTAAGTGTACTTTTTTCATGAGGCGAGAATATTTAGATTTATTTTATTTTAATGCTGTTTTATATTTTGTGGTAAAATATTTTAAGAGTAATCGCGTCGTAAGGATTGTATTCTTAGGGTGCTATCGGTCCTTTCTGAATATTTTACTCTTTTGTTTTGTCTTTGTTTTGTCAACTACCACACACCATTCTTTAACCACTATGGGGAAGCTATAAAAAAAGTACTAAATTTAAGCCATAATTATTTACTACATTACATTACATTAATTTTCTAGCGCTATTTGTATTTTGAACTGCTGTTCCAACCAAATTTTCCATTTCTCTAACGTTTCACAGTTTTGACTAGAAACCGATAATTGGCCTAACCCAGGCAAACCTTAGAAAAATGCAGCGTTCTCGTCGAAAGGGATGACCCGTCGGGGCTTCTGATGGGCTGATAAATATGTCGGCTTGCTGTGATCACTCACCTACATAGTAAATATTTGAAACGTTTAGAGGGGCAAAGTAAAAGGAACTTTTAGATTTTTTAAGCAAGTGAAAGTGAAGGAAGGGGGGGGGGGAACTTAAGCTTTGCCTTTACGGGTATGACGCTACATCGTTAATGGCTCCCGTTTTCGAATTCCGTGCTGATGTTTGTTTGCGTACATGCACAGTGCCACTCGATAAATCCCGAATTTCATAGTTTGAAAACTCCTACCCACAACATGCATATTTGTAAGCTACTACATTAAATTAATGAGCACCTGACACTGATGTAAATCCCCGCTTGCTTTAACCAAGGATCCAAGGTTCCTCCCATCTGATAGGAGCTGTTTGAGTTGGCAGATGCCGCCAACTCGTCCCCGTGTTGCTGTTTCTTGACGTTACAAAAGCCTGCGATCAATCAATACCAGGTCATGTCACCGACGAACTACCAATGTCCAGAGGCATGATATCCGCATTTCGCTCATGACACCGACGCCGTATTTTATGGAAACGTGTGCTATTTCGCTTAAACATTCACATAAACGTACGTCTAGATGTTTTGTAGAACTTAATGTACCTCTACATGCAGCAGCAGCAATGACTGTTCCATCCAGCGAAAGCCTCGGCATTATGGGCTCTCGAATGTGGGTCTAGCGTCACTAATGCAGGAATGCATTTAACAGCCCCATTTTCAGCTCTCAATGTCCGTCACTTATCCGTTCACCGAGACAGCTCGACCTCGCAATATAGACCGGTTACTAACAGATAATTTTTAGAAGCTCTCGTGCACTGTTGTAGGGAGTGTTATTTCAGAATAATGTCAGGTGAAAAGGTACTAATTGTGAATAGTCTTTTTGATTTTCTACCCCCAATAATACATTTCGAAGGTACAAAATTGTTAGCCTGGAAAACAATTTCTGTCAGGATGCCAAGTATAGGCTAGTGGCGTCAGTTAACGCGCACCGCAATTTTGTTTGAATCGCGTTAATGCCGCCGAATGGCTCCACTCGTTCAAAAGGCAGCCGTATACAAGTGTATGAACGATCATTTTGCCTTTTGAATATCCCACTCCTAAACGATCACCTGCATTGCTAAGACACTATGAGCTCGCTAACATAATGGCATCGCCAACGACGGAACTTTCCGCAAGTGCCATTGCCGATCGCCAAGAATGATTTCGATGAGAACGCGACCACCTTCGGAAACGACGGGGAAGAACGCGAATTACGGAAAAAGGCCGAATCCGCTAACCTCGTCGTCTGCGGCGACTTTAATCTCGACACTAAGAGTTCGCCGTGAATGAATGAATGAATGAATGAATGAATGAATGAATGAATGAATGAATGAATGAATGAATGAATGAATGAATGAGAGCAGTGAATGAATGCCATAATTCATGCCAGAACTACTTTAGGACACAACTGTTTATAATTCACTTCAATCTACTACCAGAAGAATATACGGTATTGATTAGGCAGAAGTCTTTAATGGCTCATGCTGTCGTGGACAAAATGCGTCCCGCTTTCGCGGTAGCTCTGATTTTCCAAGGCGGGATGACGTCATAGAGGTCTCAACCAATCACAGAGCACCCCCATTGTATGCACGAATGCGTGCATTATATGGCGATATGTCAATCAATGATCAGTCCCCATTTAAATACTAATTGATGAAATAATTATTTACTAATTATTAACTAAATATGTCATGCATTAATTATCCAATTAATGAATAAATATTTATTTAGGTGAGTGACATTTTGCCTACTCAGTGCCTATTTAGTTATTTATGGTGTAATTATTTACTTACTTCATTATTTATTTATTAAATTATTTATTTTAATATTAATAGACATAGGACAGATTAGACAGCCAACTTTCCCCCTTATTTTTGAAAATAAAGTTCCGTTACTCTTTTCCTATCTGCCTGGAATTCAGTAGCACATGAGCGAACGAAAGCAAGTTACTTCTGCTGCTGAGTGGCAATAGTGTGCATTTAGAGAAAATTTGTTCCATTATTCGTACTTATCCACGCTTGTTAAATCAATGGGCTCATTGTACAAGGTTTAGCCACCCAGACGCACTGTTGCAATGTGGAGGCCAACACTATCCTCGTAAAACACGAGAATATTTATGTAATTTATTCTTGAGACCACATATTTGAAAGGTCGTAAACCACGTGAGATAAGTGCGAAGCAGACTTCAGGCGAAAGTGAGAATTGCCATAAAGGCATTCATTACTCATTACACGTTATACGGCGCACTGCAATCGCGTATACGGCTAATAGAGATCGGCACTGTAATGTATTTATTGGAGCGTGCTTTGCAGACAACTGTGCGCGAGCAAGTCTGAGAAATCTGGGCATAGCCTTGAAACCGAAAGGCCAGTGAGCCACTGTCAGTGGCCACAACCTTCCCTGAGTGAAGCGCCTTGCTCTAGTCTTGCTGAAGGTTTAGCGTGAAGGTTTAGCTCTAGTTCGCGTCATTCGCGTAGACATCAGCGTAACGTGACAGAATAACACAATCGAATCTGGAAACTGTTTTCCTAATTATACATTTAGAGAAAATGTGTTTCATTATTCGTTTTTAACCAAGCCCTTTAAATCAATGGGTTCACTGTGCACTGTTTAGCCACTCAGACGCATGGGTATCAATGAAGAGGCCAGCATAATCCTCTTAAAACTAATAATAACGTAAATAACGTAAACAACGTAAAACTTATAACGCAATAATGTAATTTATTGTTAAGACCACATATTTTGGAAGGCTGTAAACCACGTGACATAAGCGTGAAGCACACTTAAGGTCAAATTTGTTTGGTTTCGTTTATTGGAGTTAATGTCCCAATGCGACTCAGGCTATGAGAGACGCCGTAGTGGAAGGCACCGGAAATTTCGACCACACTCGATTATTTAACGTGCACTGACAACACACAGCACACGGGCGCCTTGCCTTTCGCTTCCTTCGTAATGCAGACCCGAGGCCAGGATTCGATCCCACGTCTTTGGGCTCACTAATCGAAGTCCCTAACCACTGCGCCAAACCGGCGTTTTGCAGGCGAATTTGAGAACTGCCTTGAAGGCATGCATGGCTCCTTACATCTTAATACGGTGCAGTGCAGTCGCGTGTGGCTGATAGAAATCGACACTCTAATGTATTTATTGGAGCGCGCTTTGTAGTGCACTGTGGACAGAAATTCGAAAAAACTTGGATATAGTCCTAAAATCGAAAAGCCAGTGACCCACTGTCAGTGGTCACGACTTTACCTGGGTGAAGTGCTTTGTTCTAGTTTTGCTGAATGTTTTGCATGAAGGGTTTCCTCTAGTTCCCGTCGTTCGCGAAGAAAACATCCATGTCACGTGAGTGTATAACACGATCGTATCTGCAGATTATAATTTGACTTTCTTATCTGGTCTTACATATTATTATTTCAGTGATTATTTCATATAACCTTTATTTAAAGTGCAGCTTCGTTCGAGCCGGTACTTTCCCTCTCCCTACATCTGCAACCATACAGGTAGTCATAAAAAAACGTCAGCCTCAAAGTCTTTCCCGTTTACCACTGGTTGCGCTGGACTGGTTGCGTAAGCCGTGAATACGGAGTGAGCTCGGTTGCGAGATACTGGATGGGTAAGACCTGAAGCCATTAGACGGGATGAGCGTGTAATAAGGTACGCTCGGGTGTCTCAAGAAAACTGAGTGGCTTAACTTTCCTCTCTACTCAGACACCTCTCACATGGAGCAATGACAGAGTCAAGGAACACTGAACCATCTATTAGCCCGTATACACGCCTCGAAATGGAGCCCAGTAAAGGTTACTATCCGAGAAATAATTACTTGAGCAGCAAAAAAGTGAATAACCGCCTGATTTGAGTACGGGCAATTTCCCATAGTTAATTTCCTTCCCGTAAGAAGATGGGAACACTCTCTTATACTCAGTGCTTTAGGCACAGTTTGTTCTGCAACGCCCTGGGCGTCAAGTGGAGTGGCTTGGAATTAGAAATGAGAGCCGAAAGTGGCGCCACTCGTAGGCAAAGTGATTTCTCCCTTCTTCTCTTTTTTTCGGCACCAGACATAAGAGTGAAAGTGGGTAGGAAGGAGGGGCTGCGAATGAAGAAAACTTCTAGCGAGAAGCGCCCTAACGAAGTTTTCTCCGCCAGCAGCAGCCCCATCGTTGTCGACAAGCACAGGGCTTTTTCCGTACACTAGGCTGAAGTCTTGCATAATGAATGATAAAGACATCTCAGTTTCGCTCCCTATGCAGTAACCCTATTCCCTCGACGGGAAATTGCCGCATCACGTGCTGCTTCGCGTGTCCGGTTATTTCCCGAATAAAATATACAAGTTGAGCCAGTGCACGCTAGCGTAGCCTCCATTGTCTCTATTCCCCTTTTATTATTTCCTCTCGGTCAAATCCGTCGTGGCATAGTTCAACTGTCTAGCCTGAGCGCAGTACGTTTAGTTTTACTGTTAATGTGTACTCTCATAACCGCTGCTGATCATTAACTTTGAATGACACTTAGGCTGAAAATTGAGCGCTTATACGGCAGAAAAATAAAGAGTCACAGATGGCTTAGAATAGTTGAGCGAAAATATCGCGGAGTGGCACCACTTGACCTGACTAGTGTTGCTTTGCCTTGCTGAGCCAGGATCTTTCGACCCTTTCGCTTCCAATGTAGCCATCGTCTTGACCGCTACCATTGTCGTCGTCCAGCGGTGCGATACTCTGAGTTAAATAGAATATAAAGGGAGGACTAAGGAGACCTCTTCAGCACCACTGAAGTATCACGAGTTCAGCGTCAGACAATTCAATCAAACGAGCCAATGTTCGTCTACATGCTAACCCTAAAATGCATACACAGCCTCTTGGCAAGGGTGTAGGCTGTGCTACTATGCGGATTTATCCAAGACAGCTATCAATAAGGCAGGAAAGCCGGGTGTTCGCAGAGCAAACACAGGTGTGAGACTCTAACTTGTCCACTTCATGAGCCTTATTGAGTTCATGTATCAAGATAGAGCCACATATTCAAAGCGACGACTACCTAACTGTTCCGGTCTTTAGCGGTCTTTAGTGTGACTTTGTTCGAGGAGATAAAGGTGACGACGCCTAAAGAGCGGCGTGAATAGTAGACAGTTTATAGTGCGTGAACTGACCACCTGCAATGGTAGCGCCGGCGTTATATAAGGCTTTATAAGGATAGCGCAGGCGCTATATAAGGCGGGTTCACAGGATGTAGCCCGGTTAAGTAGGACTAGAAGAGTGTCAGCGTTGTCGTAACTGACTTTAGAGCGTTAAAGTCGCGTTCCCCTGAAAATGCAGCGTTGGCACTGTGGGGGAACAATTGCGGACATGGCTCCTCCACACGCAGCTGGCAGGTTACATGAGCGTGCACTAATTGGTGTTCGGGTTGTTCAACGTCATGAAACCACGTGATATCGTCGACTTGGCAGGCGCTGTTAACTCGGGGATCTCATTGCAGGTGAGTGGGGGATATGGAAGCCGAACTTTCTAGGGCACTTCGGCCAGGCTTGTTTAAAACTAAATTTTACGGAATTATTTGGGTGATCTTTCTAGTTAGCTCATAGCGGTATGCTAATGAATGTGCAAGATAATAAAGGCACTAATGAAGGGTTGAGAGAGTTAGGAGCGAGGTGGACCCGAAGACGATGACCCGCAGACGAGAAACAGTAACGATATTGCGTCATTTCCTTAAACACGGAGCTTAACGAAAAACTAAAGCTGTTTTATTATTCAACTGAGTTAATTTAAAGACGTCGAACCTATGAAGGCGGATGTTACATTGTGACAATTTATTTTGCACTAGCATATAAATTAAGCATATAAATCACTGTATAAAACAGTTTTGGCATTCAGGCGTCTTCGCAGCATACAGTGCCGAGTAGGGACCCAAATGATGACGTCATCTGCTAAGGGGATGCATTTAGGTATAGGAGGTATTTAAATGCATAGGTAAACCCACACAATTTGGCAGTATAGGCACCGGTCGTTCTCTGTAATTATAAAAGCGCTTGTTGTAGTTCGAGGAAAAGCCAAAATCTCGAACAAATCCAGTGCATGCGATGAATCTGTTCCTCTAAAACATTTAATTTCATCATAAATTCGATAAATCGCTAGGCGCCACTCCGTGATGCCAAGTTAGTGTCACAAATTAGTGGTCTGCCAGTACAGGCATGCAGTCAGTTTAGTATTTCATTTTAGTGCTGCAGTCCAGTACTAGGCATTTATAGGGCGATGAGCTTTTTAGGAATGCATTTCATTTTTAGTATTGGTGCAAAATCTCTTTTTAGAACTTTTAGGCTAGGTTTCCGCGTCATCAACACCATTGTGTCACATTGAATAATCCTGGAGCTTAAACGTTAGCGGTAGAAAAATAAAGAAATTGCTGTTTCTTATACGAACAGATATCACACACGCGACGATGGAGGTCGATGAGTTTTCTGCGTTATAGAGGTGGGCTGTGAAGAGTACGAAAACAACAAAGACGAAAGTGAAGTAAAAATTGGAATTTAATTTGATAGCAATCTGGAAAGGAGAAGAGCACAGCTATAAATATAGCTACGCAAAAGCTAAATCCGCAGAAAACTGCATCAAATAATCTGAGCAACCATGTGCTCAGTCATCGGTGAAGCATTAGCACCAATAACACCTAGCGCTGCATGCGGACACCTGCCAATAAAAACGAGCCGGTTGCGTCAGCTTTGCGAACATTGTGTCCCAACGTTAAAACTCGCACCCTTACCGTATTGATCTATCCAACAAGCGTGCAAGCTGCCGCACTGCGATCAAGCGTATCGAAAGGTTCGCATGGTGCGTGACGTCATCACACATTAAAGAATCGATGGTGGTCAATTATTATACTGCAGTGCTCTGCTTCGGTGCCCCTGATATCCCGCGTAAAACCATCATTACCATGCTATTCGCCTAACTGCATTGGCGATGCAGAGTCCCTCAGCTCGTAGAGTCCAACTGCTGAAACAGCGTGACGCGCCCCGCGGAAAACGTTGCCTAATCGATGCGTCAGCGTTTTGTCTTGGCGTGTTGAAACGTGGCCGTGATTTAAACCAGGGAACGATTGGCGCACAGGCACGTGTTATTGAAATTGATTCGTACGCGGTTTCCTCTGCATTCAAGCACATTTACATCAGTTTTTTACCCATATAGAAAGCTTTACTCACCAAAACTCCCCACTATCCATTTGACAAGCGGTATCGCACTTGTAGTAGACCATGTCATGAACATATGCCGTTCAGTTTGATAGTTGGAAGAATTAGGTGCGAATATGCTTGAACAATAAACTGCAGAGATTTTCTTTTCAAGTGTGGCATTGTGTAGGCAGGGACAACCTGCGTGTGTAATAGGCGTGCAGCATACTGTGAGGGCAGCCAAGTGTTTGCGATGTTTCCTCAGTAACTTGGAGCACTGAAGGAAATTTCATTTTACAATATCATCCCCCTCCATTCGCCATACAACTCCCTTTTACTTCGCCTTCCTCCACTGCAGAGTAGCAGGCCGTGGTCTCTTTATCGCTAACCGACCTCTTTTCCTCCTTTCTTTCCATGAAATTACATCTCTCTTCTACTCAAACAATGCCTCTTTCAGTAACATGATATCGACGGGGATAAGTTGTGGTGAACTAGATGGACAAATTAGTTAAAATCAAGGGGGAACACCTAAGCTCAGCCTTAATATTTCACCGCGACGCCACAGCTGTTTTAAAGCTCGTGTCTGAATAATCAAACCAAGCCCTCTGCTTTGACAGCTGTGTGTAGCTCACATTCATTGTTCGCTAACTTGAATCCCAGCTGAAACCTATTTTTCTGAAACTTTTCTTTAGGCGAAATCACTTACATATTGAAGTAAATCATTTCGAACGCACAGAGACTTTTTTGTAATTAATGTCTTGTTTTATTCACCAAAAATCAGCGCGTGATATTACGTTGGATGAGATCGCGAGTGATATTTAAAATTACCGCGCTTATTCATGCATCTATGACGTAGTGACAATGTTGACCAATCGCAATTTTTTCCCATGGCTATGGATGCCGACGCTGGGTTTTCGGCGCTATACAGTAACTAACTTTAATTGGACAGCTTCAATAGGAACGTTTATACTTCTCATTCCATGCAGCCTTTTTCTTTCAATTGTGCGAGCTGCAGTAGGGTTAACTGCACAGTGCCATTTAGTAGCCAAAATGCCCCCGTCACTTTTTAGGATCCTCAGTGATTGTGGCTTCGACTATCCTGGTGGGTGTAGACTTCCAGCTCCAAATCAAAGAACGAATGCTTCCTTCATCAGCTGCCTACCAACTTCCCTCTCACTGACTATCCATTAAAATATCTCACATGTGTCAACTCTTAACATAAGGGGAAAATATTTATTTTTGTAACGGCAACGAGTTAACCATTAGGAGTACGTTCGAGGGATGTCACCGGTTTTGCTCCTAATATCAATTTTTACGACTATTCTTTTAATGTGTAATAATGGTGTAAAGTCCATGAACTACCGGTCCCGAGTTACGCTATTTAGACAGATGGATACTCTCGTCAAGAAAAATCAATTCATAATAACAATATTTCAATACCAGCTGATTATTTGCCGCCGCTTACCTTAATGTGGTGAAGGAAATGAAAAGCACCATATATAGCAGTAGAACACAATGTAGTAAATATGTATCGTTTCAGTTACCACTGCCAAATTACACACTATACGTCGGCAGTACCATGGCTACGTCTAACATAGCTGTGTGGCATTTAAGACGTCGCTGAAGTTGGCAATCTCTATTTATTGGGTACTATGTTCCGTACCCTAGAACACTTGATGAATGGGAAACCTTATTAAAAGTGGCTATTTCGTTTTTTATGTAGGCTAGGGATGTATGCGTCTCATAGTGAAGAATAGTGACAGCGGGATATCATCTGGAAAGAGTGAGCCTTAGATCAAAAGAAGTAAAAGCCCGAAAAAAGACCATATTCTCTAAACATTTCTCACATTACTTGTTAGGCAAATACCAGTGTCAATCTCCCGCATGGATTATTACTTTTCCTTTTTTATTTCATTTACTTCCCCTTTTAGTTTATTTTCCTCTACGCTTGCAATCATTTTCTTTTACGTCATGTAAGTATACATCTAAATCTCTCTCTGCTGTTCAATTCCTGGCCAGTCCACCTATGTGTATATGTGTCATTTGTGGTGCGATAAACAATAACTACAACAACAATATTCCATAGAAACCAATGGAGTGACACTGAATCTCCGTCATCAAGGGTACGACATAAAAGAGTTAACGGCTCCCCTCTGCCCTAGATCTCTCTGGGGTTACGCGTACGCGAACATGTACTATACTATTTGCTTTATCTCTAATCCCTTACTTTGTGCCTTTGTTATCGCACACGTACTCGTTGGCATGCGGTGGCAGGCTACTGCAATATGTGAAATACCTCCCTAAATCAATAGATAGCAGTACAAAAGTGCTTTGGAGGTTTATGCGCCTAGGGGCTCTAAGTTGGAATCCTGGGCTCCTTACGAGAACGATTGCGATCTCATCACAGCATCTCCAACGATGCTGTCTAGTTGACAGTTCCTACCAACGCTGCATGTCATCTGATCTCGTGAAGTCAGTGAGGCGACATTCAATTAGTGATCGGCCATCGAACGTATCCAACAACAACCTATCAGGGTCGTACGCGTGACATTTCGCTCACAATGCCCAAGCCAGGTTTTCTGGAGAACAGAAAACTTAGCGCAAAATTTATTCTGCTGTTTCCATCGACGCCGAAAAGCCCGAAGGGCTTCAATATATATCGGATGCCACCTATAACATGTATTTATTCATGCTATTACATTCCCTGCAGTTTACTATAATGAGCTGTGCGGGGATCTTTGGTGCAGGTTGGAAGTCGACGACTTTGTAATAGAACACCTCCGAAGCCAGAAGCACTAAATATATATCTCAAAATGCGTAGTGAAGGGATTCGACCACAACAAAAATAAGTTAAAATATATTCACGTTTAAATAATCACTGGAGTTTAGTTACATAAACTTACACAATGACATTACCAACCTCAGTAGAAGTGCGTGGCATCCGTACAGTAGTGGCGACTCAAGGTTAAGGGCAGTTGACGCTGCCCAAACAACAACACAAACGCCTCAAGACAGCAGTCTAGTAAAAGGAAAAAGCGCCAAAGAAAAGAAGCACAAAACGAAAACGCTGTTCATCTTCATGGATTTATCACATAGACGATCCGACGGTGACGAAACAACGAGGTGACAGAGATTGCGAAGCGATCGGCAGGTCAGCGGCTGCTGGGCGTTATGCAAGAGCTCGAAGGGGCAGCTCCCTTCCCCACCTTCCTCACTAAACACATTCGTCTTCGTACCTCATGACTGTGTAGACGCCTCAGGCCGATGGCCGTCAAAGCTTGATTTGGCACTGTTCCGCGTCCTTTGGGCACTTGCCGAGACCCTTCGGGGCCTGATGTGCTTTATTTCATTGTGTTTTCTATGCCCGCCACAAGTAGGATAGTCTGTAATCGATCCGCTTAACAGTGATAAAAAAAGAACTTGGTACGTTACAATAGAAAAGAAAAAGATCCTCTACTTGAACTGCTTCTTTCATTCCTTTCTTTTTATCGATCTTCTTCCCATTTGCTTCGAATCTGGAAACAACATGTTTGCCATCAATGATTTGTTATGCATTTTTGGCACTGCTTTGCAGAAGCTTGCGTGTTTGTTTTTTTCTTTTAAAACTTAGTCCCGATAAACTAAGAACCAGAAGGAAAGGTAAAGGACAGATACAAACGCCGACGACCAAGAACACTTCCACTCAGCTTCTTGAGCTATATGTTCAAAAAAAGACGGCTGCTTCGACCGCACAGAGCCATCTTCCGCTACCTATTTCCACTGTTCTTTCTTCCTTTGTGTCCTTCTCGTCCTAAGAACGTCTCTCAGCTCTCGATAAAGCAATGCGTGCATCGATCGGCAACCTTTCCTCATGCGACAAACATCGGTGCTGCGACCACAGCATTTTCATACACACGCAAGTCCGCATATCGATCAGAGCGCCACACATGGCACACGTCAGGACCGTGTCCACATATGCCGACGCTTGTGAATGCCGCTGCGTGGACACGGAACCTACTGGGCTTGGCTTCGGAGCAATTTATAGCCGCTGGCGGCCCAGGACAGAACCCGTAGCTGTCCCACGGGTGTCGTTGACCTCAATCCCTTCAATAAGTCCCCGCTGCTGTTGCGCCTGACAGCAATTTGCGTTGTTGCTGTTGGCCACGCTTCGTCCTATGTCCGAGGAGCGATATATAATAACGCTGAACCTCTTATTTTATCTCCTCCTCCTTACCCCCCTTCGTCTTCGGCAAGCGCAGCTTCCTCTGTCACGCATCCATCGGGTTCTTTATACCTGTCGTTTCACAAGGCGCCGGTCATTGCGTGGAGGCCTTGACATGATGCAAGATGGCGTATATCATAGGCGTAGCCTTCGTAATATGTGTGTGATCGCGTTTATTTATCTATAACGGTTAGTTCAAATAGGGGCGCAGAAAGACGACTTGCCTCTTTTTGCGTGTCTTTATTAAAGTATCTCTAAATGTCATAAGACTCTTTGTCGTTCTTTGCGCTCTCCACGTATTTGAGCTCTGAGGCCGGGTACTTAGTGGAGTTTTCTTTTACTTATTTATTTCATGTACGGACTGTCAGTGTCACATGGGCTTGAAACAGGAAATGCACTGTCTGAACAATCGAAATAAAATAAGCAAAATAAAGCAAATCTGCACATTGCAAAGATATAGAGATAGGGCTACGAAATTAAGGTGCTCAGGAATGATTATCAAATTGAAGTAATGCATTATAAATTTGCGCTCACGCAAATTAAGCGTAGAAGTGCTAATGAACGCTAGTGGAAAAGTTGAGATGTGAAGGACTCTGCAGAGAAATTATTAAGCAACAAATCAGTGCAGCAAGTGTTTAAGAAAAGCAGTACACGTGCAATGGGCTCCATCTGTAGGGCTCTGGAGCAATCTAGCGATAGCGTAAACAGCAGTTGAATGAAGGTTACGGTACTAGAGCGAACGGTATAAGGAGGCATTTAATGAATGTAACGTAACATAGACGCAACAAATTATTCTCATTGCTGTCTATTACGCGGAGCATACTGTAAAATGTATTCATCTTAAATTTAATAATCAAATAGAAAGCTGCAACTTCGAATTTCCAAAACAAAATATCGCACTTAATCACAGGTATATACCTTTTTTTTCTGATGTCACGACTACGAAATATTTATCATGGATACAAATGAGCGTTATTCAGCACATCCAGCATAACAATCTTCATTATTTTTCTGCTGTGATATAAAACACTTGTACACCACTTTCCCCATTGATGGCTTTGCGAGGCTGGTCCCCGAAAAGTGCTCTGCCATCTGATTACTGCAGTACGGCGTCATGTTCTCAGAACAGAGGCCGTGGTCTGATATGTCTGGTGACTGGCGATGTCACATCTAACGCGTTGCTGCTAAAGGGGTGGGCGAAAGTAACGTTGGCTAATTGTGCTTCTTCCATAGGTAATACAAGCCTCATGGCGTCGCTTTGTCGTCAATAGCCATCTTCCATGTTTAACAAAGACACAAATTTCAAGTATTTACTGGGGAAGAGCTTTTGAATGTGATATCACGATAACGATCGATATATCCACGGACCTTCATTCGGAAGGCTTCTCGACCTTGTTATCGATTTTCAAAAAAAAAAAAAACGTGCCCCGTTGGCATTCTATGGCAGAGCGACTTGGTTTGGTTAGCGCAGAGCGAACATCAAAATAAACTTTTGGTAGGCATCGGAAGCTTAACATCTTTCCATCAGTATGCTCGACAAAGTGCCTTACAATTTTCGACATTGCCTTAAAATATTTCTAGAAGACTTATGCTATCGATTTTTAAAGGCGGAACTAGCTGCAAGTGTGATAATAATACATCGGACGATTAGACCATTAGACGGTTAGACGACGCGCGATTAGACCCATCAACATGAGCATAAAATATATGATATCCCACAATCACCTCAAAGCTAAAAGATGTCCCGAAATCCTGCTCTTATTCACTGAATGTTAGAATAGTTAGTTGCGTTTGATTCGGGGTATAGAAAATAGTGATGAAGGGAGAAGAGCATGCGACGTATTTATGGAAGTGTAATTATTCTGAACACGAAGAATAACGCTAAAAAACTGAGTAGACGAAGCTAAAACACGTGACTCATCCATGGAAATCTCAAGGACACTCCAGGCGGGTCTGGATGACAGGAAGGTGTCGAGGGAATTTTGAACGGCAAGGTTATGTGTAGGGTTTATCCGTTCAGCGACGTTGTTCCGGGCATAGCGGGACTATATCCTTCAGTATACTTTCCTTACAATTATAGTGGGTGCAAAGATGTCAAGGGAAATTTGAAGGTGGAGGTCCGAAGAAGCGAGCCAGATGGGAAGCGGTGACGGGAAAGTGTAGGCAGGGGTCTGGAAGGCTACGTGGCATAGTGTCAGGCAGTGTTCTTTATATTTGTGGAACTAGGTACCGGTACAAATGAAGTTGGCCAGGTGTGTGAAGACGAAGGAGCTTGCGCCGCCGCCTGCGTGTGCCACTCGTGGGAAGAACGGTAGCAGACAGCCACTGATTTCAAGTAAAGCACAGGAAATGTTTTCACGTTGGCCGGAGAAACATTAGGCTGATAACGAAAAAAATTGTTTGGAAGTAGAATAAAGCGCTCCCATAATAATCCTCGTAAGCTGTATGACACCAAGGCTACCGGAGTCTATGGCATCTTTAGTCTAGTCAGCAAGCAAATTGTGGAAGAATGAGAGTACTTGATAGGAAATATACATACAGAAACTGCCTACGGCTACGTCTCGATGTTGCCATATAATTTAACAAAGGAAACGGGAATGAAAGAAGTATTGCGAACCTCCTCATTAAAAGGAGGCGCGATGCCTTTCTTAGCGTGATGCTTTTTTCCCCTTGTTAACGATATGAAAGCGCATTGCTTTACGAACTCACTTACATCTCGGCAGTGAGAAGTGATTTCATACTCACTGGCTTCTTTCCGAGCATAAGCGTCGTTAGTACAGCAACGTTGTGGCCTCGACCTGACTACCAGCGCGGAACAACATTTTAACGCGATGGTGTTAAGGAGTCATACAGCCGCAAACATGCCGGAAAATGAACAAAAACTTTCATTCGTTTAGGTGGTTTCAAGTCACGTTTGGAGTGGCGGAATTAACAATGAAATAAAACAATGCATACGTTCTGGTAGTAAAGCCAAAACGAGATTATAACACCCGCAGGACTTGTACGCGTATAAAGGGCAAGATTTTACTGACGCGAAATGGATGTAATTAGTCGAATATCGGCCCCCTGAACCTTGGCTCGTTAGTTTACGGCCCTACCCCTTTTGTAAGGCCTGGCTGAAGCCCGGCTTTATACGTATGTCGAGTGGTATTTTTCATAATGTGTCAGCTTATGGCTAGACGCAAATGAGTGTATGTGTGATTAGAGAGTCACTGGTTAATGAGCATTTATGTAGAAAATGACATGTCTGTGATCGGTGAGCGTACGAGAACGATTATACTCAAGAGGAGTGGTTGATGGGACAAATTAAGGCTGCCTCGTCAGGCGTTGAAATGTGAAGCTTACAAGGTGCCCGAATTTTTTTCTCTTGTGGTTCCGAATGCTGCACGTGTAGTTTAGGGTGCAAGTATTAACATTTGCATTTGTTAGATTCAGCTTAATCGTTGACGCGGTTTACTTTTATTTTCTCATTTCTCCTCCATTCAGCTTGTAATGGAGAACTTTTTCATCATTCATCAGCCCTCACGTCTGTTTTTCTTTGCTGTCGACTTCGGTCAGTTAACGACAATCTTGATTAGAAAACCTAATGGGGAGTCTTTTGTCATCATTGTGAACAAGGCTACTGTGGGGAACTCGAACAGTTTAACACCTTTCGTCATGTACTATCTGAACCAGCAGACGTAATATCACATTATCACACGTTTACATGGCACATATTACCCAGGTGGGCTGCAACAACCATCGCTCAGACATGGTCATTGTGATAGAGGCACTTATAGCCATCTGAAATGTCTTTCGATCCTCCTACTTTTGGTCAGCGCCACTCTTCCCTTGCAACATGTCTACCAGACGCAATTACGCCAGGCTTTTGACTTCAGTCGTGAGAAGCTATTTTGCAAGCAGCGATATAGTGATTTCGTTATTTTCTTTTCTTGACTCTGTGAGATCGTTATTAAGAGGCGAGGAAAAAGTGCTTGTTCCAACTTTCTTCGAGTTCGATGTTTGAATTTCATTCTGAGACAGATTAGAACAACAAAACAGATTTCGCAACTACGCTTTCAGAACTAGTTTCATAATGCCTTCAATAAGTAATGGTGATCATTGTTTCATGGTAGCACTGTATAAGCGTATTGATTTCGTCTTCCGCCGTTTCCTCATCAATGAAATTGCATGACGTAAGGCACAGAAGATGCAGAGAATGTATTTAATTTATATGTATTTTTGATCCAGCCTCCTTTGCAATGCCTCGGCCATTTTTAGCCTTTCATTCTTTCCTTAGATAAAGACTTTTGCCTAATAGAGAATTTTATTTCAGCATCTAGGTTTATTTTTTGCTACTGACAGCGATGGGGGTATTTAAAATTGAAGACAAAATTTAGGGGCACCGTCAACCTTGTCATTAACAGTAGACTCGATAGCTCCTTCAGATTCGCCTCTTAATGTGTAGTGTAGTGCTATTGTTGTTCTTGTGTGGCTTTGATTTTGTGTATTGATTAATGCGCTACACAGCTTACCACTTTTTTTATGCTTATTTTTTTTTTTGGTTCAGCTTTTATTAATATAGCTTTAAATTATTTTGTAGCTTTCTGTTTTGGCGACGCAGTGAAATGACCAGTGTCATTGAGGGCCTGCAACCTTGTCAAGCTGCCTTTATGACTTGTTTTCTCTGCAGACCTCTGCATCCTAAGTTCTGCACTTGATGCAAATAAGTAACTTTATTATTCTTAATAATATTTTACCGCAAGTTTATATATTTTTTCTAATGTTGTTATTCGAGGAAAGAAACGCGCAATCTTTGACGCAGCGGTGGACGCCCACACATACAATTATTAGCATACAGTTAGAGATCCGTACATCGTCAGTTCGAATCCTTATCTCAAACTGGCCTCAAACTTGACTAGCAGATTCAATCTAAATGATAAGCGAAATCGTATATTACCACACTGAACATATCATAAAAATGGTGACGTCATAATATTGATAAGAAATTACGTGCGTATTTCTGGCTGAACCTCCGCAAGGACTCCAAGTTTCTTTTCGACCGTTCTAGGGTATACGGCGACGTCTTTTCAGCACAAGCCATGTGCGCTCTCCCGTAATAAACTTGATTCAACTGAGCGTAGCTTAGAGTAACTTACCCGAAATAGGTTAACTTCGTGAAGAGGCAGGTTTTGATACCAGCCCATGATTCATGAATTCAATCTATCGTTTAGGTGCAGCCACCAGTCGACGCACATCCTTGCCCCTCGTGTTGGAGTCTTTACTGTGTCCAGTTCATATTGCCCACAAGATCTATGGAGGCCGCTCTCTTCGAAACAGCCACGCCCGTTGCAAAACACCCATGAAACATTGTTCGTCTAGACGAGCAATAACGTAACTAACATGGGCGTTTCGCGTTAGTGCTAGCTTAAGCAGACACATTTTCTCATAACCTATGCCTCCAGCCTCATTTGGCTCGGACGCATAGATGACGTTTTTCTGCTTTCCACACCAGAACGCTTGGGCTACTAACGCTGATGGGCACAGTGTGCTGGGTGTGGTTATTGGCATACGAAAGACAGGAACAAAATGCAGGTAATAATGATGAGCTGGAAGGACGTTGCATGCAACTCTCCTTTTATGTTCGTCCATCCCTCCTTCTTTCTTTTCTTCTTTTTTTTTTCTTATTTTTCTGACACATTCTTCTCATTGCAACATCTTGGACAGTGTCACTGCACAGATTCGACAAGTAACGCCCACGTAAAGAAAAGATATCCAAGAAAACAACCAGAAGCCATCTTGTCAGCGTTAGCGGCCATTTTCAGGTG
Source organism: Amblyomma maculatum (assembly GCA_023969395.1). NCBI lineage: Eukaryota > Metazoa > Arthropoda > Arachnida > Ixodida > Ixodidae > Amblyomma > Amblyomma maculatum. The sequence continues at coordinate 615,805 of JAJIZL010019351.1, read as the reverse complement.
TTTAATGGCAGAACCCTGACCAGTATTTTTTTTTTTATTCGTAGTGCTAGCAACCTCTATTTTTCTGCGAAAGAAGAGAGGACTAGGCCACCATGCAGCGCTTGATTGACAGTCAGTAATAACAAAACCTCCTCTTGATTACAGCCTATTAAGCGCAACTAGAGCACGGCTGTTGCATGGTCACTGTGTAACCTGCTCGATGGAGTGCGTCTTCAGCCTCACTAGATCCCTTTAATGGACAGCTGATGGAGGTTGTAGTTGAAAGACAGCCACATTGTTGTAATTCTGATTTCTATGATGCTGAAATAGAACCCTAGATTGAGGTTGCTAAGAAGAACTCGCCCGCAGCCCTGGTGGAGTCAATAAATGTTTAAACAAATGAGTACTTCTGAGAAGCTAGCAGGCTTCATTATATAGCTCCAATAATACAATCTGATTGAGCACGCCAAACGAACAAATGTGCATAGTTCAGAGTCATTCATTCCATTCATGCCATTTCATTCATTCATACAAACCCGAGATAGGAAAAGATAACAAGGACGTGTGCCATCATCCCATCGTTTATATATATATATATATACAGCTTTCGCTGTCGGCGCGCCGCCATGATCTTGTCGCCAGAACGCAGGAGGGCACGAATTTAAACCACAAGAAGTTTTGAAGGTTTCTGGTTCGCCCGCTGGTGTCTACATACTGCCCTTCCGGTTAAAAAGCGTATGAATACCCGATTGCCTTCTTACTTGGTGGGCGAAACAGTTCCCGGCACGAAGGATACCACGATATGGCCCCGCCACTATTGCGTGCATGCGCATTCTTAGCGGCATATTACTGGTGAGAGGCAGGGCAGCTCGAGTTGCTTTCGTTCAAGTATGCACGGCCATGTGAAATGTATATCACAGGTCTCAAGTTGCTATCCATTGTTATCACATATGCCCGCTCGACGGCGTGACAAGGAGCAAACGCAGCGATATTCGCAGCACGCTGTCCAATGTGCGATGCCAGTCACAAAACAATTTCTTGCTTAGCTCTAGGTCCAGTTAGGCAGTCATTTTAATGGGGTTTTTTTACGGTGTCGGCTGCCCATACGTCGCCCTAGAGTCGACAGACTGGCTGTGAACGCTATTTGTTTTTACGACGTAAAGTTAATTACAAATTCTTAGGCTCTTTGTGCTAGTCATTAGAGGAGGTTGTCGGCTAACGCCAAGTTGATTTTGGCTCATGTGAGTTTTATTTGCAGTCTCTCGTATCGCTGATGAAAATAATTGTTATCCAGGGCTTTATGATTATTGTTTTGTTGCTTCTCTTTCAGGTTCTGTAAATTCTTTTGATTGTTCTTATAACTAATATATTTGATTTCCATTTACATTAGGTAGCGAAATACTGGAAGTAGTAGGCGAATATGTCTACTTAGGACAGGTAGTAACCGCAGATCCGGACCATGAAAAGGAAATAACAAGAAGAATAAGATTGGGATGGAGCGCATTTGGCAAGCACTCGCAGATTATGATTAGCAGCTTACCGGTATCGCTCAAGATGAAAGTATACATCAGTTGCATCTTGCCTGTACTCACCTATGGGGCTAAAACGCGGAGGCTAACCAAGAGAGTTATACTTAAGTTGAGGACAACCCAGAGGGCTATGGAACGAAAAACGGTAGGGGTAACATTAGGAGATAGAAAGCGTGCAGAGTGGGTCAGAGAAATAACTCAAGTTACCGACATTCTAGTGGAAATTAAGAAGAAGAAATGGACATGGGCAGGACATGTAGTGCGAAGAGAGGATAACCGATGGTCGCTTAGGGTAACAAACTGGATTCCAAGGGAAGGAAAGCGTAGCAGGGGGCGGCAGAAAGTTAGGTGGGCGGATGAGATTAAGAAGTTCGCAGGAGTCAAGTGGATGCAGCCAGCACAGAACCGGGTTAAGTGAAGAAATATGGGAGAGGCCTTCGCCCTGCAGTGGGTATAATCAGGCTGCTGATGATGATAAAGATGATGATGATGATTATGACGATGATTTGATTTCTTTTACCTATCTGCAGTGGAATTGCGATATGATGCTGTGCGCTGTGGGTAGTGTTATGAAGCTTTCCATTTCCAGCTTTCATATTCATTCTCTGTAACATGGTTTATTCGTTTAACGCTATATATTTTGTTTAGTTTTATCTCGTTTATAAAGGTTTAAAGTGCACCTGAAAGAGAATAAGGTTCTCAGACACATCGTAGTAGAGGAATGCAAGAATGTCGACCACCTGGGTTTCCATGACGAGCATATGCATCATACATAACACGAGTGCATTTCTTTTCGGTGCAGTGGAAGAATGGCCGCCGCCGCCAGACTCGAATCCGCGTTCTTGAGAAGTTGGGGTCAGTAGTTTCGCGCTCTAAGCACTGAGCCACCACGGCTGGCACATATTTTGTATGTGTTCTGTTCACTCCTTTCTTTCCTTTTATTATACTTCAAAGTGCGCCGGCAGAAAGGATTTGCTTTAATTCTGCTATCGGCTCTAAATGAAAAAATGTGAATTGATTTATCCGTTACGTTTGGTAAACGTAATCATAGCATGAATACGAAGGAAAAGACTATATTCTAATTCTCTTCTTAGCCCTGTCTCATCTGCATTCTTTTCCCATTTCTTCCTTTTGTTTCCCCCTCATTTTCGCATTCGCCTAACCAAAGCCATTACTTATACCCCTCCTTGCATTCTTACTTCAAGCCAGCGAACATGTTCTTTCCAGGAGGCAGTCGCTTCTTGCAGCCCGTTTTGTTTATCACCGCTCTGCTTGACACGGAACCAAGCTTCCTCTTCTGACACAAGACAGCCCAACCATGTCCCGTACGAATTGCGTGCAGTGTGGGCGGCAACAGGGAGAAAAACAACCCGCGGGTCTCCTGCCAAGTGGTGTAATGTAAAATGGTTGCCTGGCAGCCTCGCTGTCCTGCATTTGTTGCTGCACAAAGATGCCGTTACTTTCGGCTAAGAATGACATTAGTGAGAAAACAGAGTGCTTTCACTTGAAGCGTGTCCACGGAAAGCAATAAGGAATGCCTTCTGTAGCGTCCATGATAGTAGCGGTGTTTCCTCAAGGCTGTAGATTGTGCCAAAGAAGCGACGAATGTACTGGGAAAAAAAAGGGTATTGTTCATATCAAAATATACTAAGAGAAAAATACTGTAAAATTGTTTTTGTGTCTAATACTATGGAAATGATGTATACTAGCAAATCGGTGCGCGCACTTCTTTTTTAAAAAAGCAACTTCCTTCCGCTCTCTTTCTTTGCGGCACAAAAAGGGAGACCAAATGCGTTTAAGATGCGGCCGCTTGTCTTACGTACGTGTACGTGATATATGATCGCGTTTAAATATGGAGCACTTTTTTGTCTTTGTTTATTCTCAAAAGAGCGTACCGTGAAGAAAACGAATTTCTCGGACAAGTGTAACGTGTGTTGTTTTGCTATTGCCATGGTTATTCCAACCGAAGAGTGAAAATGATTCTTTGTCTGCGTGTCAGCAATTCACTTTAAGCAAGGTACCTAAATATCAACCACGAAATTCAGATAATCACTTTGTTTTGAGGACGAGAGCGACACAATATATTGGTTTGGTTTTGATTTTGTGGGGTTTAACGTCCCAAAGCGACTCAGGCTATGAGAGACGCCGTAGTGGAGGACTCCGGAAATTTCGACCACCCGGGGTTCTTTAACGTGCACTGACCTCGTACAGCACACGGGTGACACAATATATTGGCAGCGTATTCTCAAATGCTATGCATTATAGCTCTTGACTATGCATTTTTCAGTCTGTGCACCAATTCGGTATACACTAGACACAAAGGCTACGAAATGTCCCCAGAGCGCTTTATAATCCTAGTATTTTGATCGAAATTTGAAGAATTCAATATTTCGAAACACCGAACGTTGAAGGCTCAGAAACTTCTCCGGTGCTGAGCCCTGTCTCAGATGATTTGAAAAAAAAAAAAAAACAATGCTGGTTCGTGTAGTCAGTGTAGTCACTGCAAACAGGTGTGGTCACGTTACAGCAATTACAGTGGTGTAGTCGTGCGCTTTACCAGTTGCTATTTCTGGAGAAGAACTCATTCCAACCTTAGTGACATCCTCACTAGCTCGCATCAGAATAAGGAAGACATCCCTCCTGAAAGGATGCGTAACGGCGACATTGTAAATTCCTTCAACTCATCACGTGACATCTCGTAACCTCTTGGTAGTCTATAGATAATCCTTCGAGATCGGCCCGGTCGGTCTAGTAGCGGGAATAGATGCGGAAATCTCTGAAATAGCAAAGTGACCGACTCCAAAACGTGCTAAGGTAATGTGCTGCTCATGAAGCTTTATAGTAATCAGAAAGCAGTTTATCTAATGCTGCTGCAACAATGCTCATACTTAAGTGTACAGCTTCTTTCTCTATTAGCGGGTTCTAGGGCGCAATCAACGCTAACGCAACCAAATTCTAATGCACCAATGATGATAGTGCATCAAGCACTAGTGTGCAGCAAATTGCTCTAATGTGCAGGTAACTTTACTAAAGCCGCGTTTTTAGCTCACATGATGATGCTGAAGCGAGATAAACATGCAAACGGTGTTACTGGAGTAGAATTGCCTTGTGGAGGTGGTGTTACAGTAACTGTTACAGCCAATATGTGCGGCTGGTGCTACTACAGTTGGTTTTCAGCGTCTTTTCTGTGAATGCCTTCATCTACGGCGCATCTGTCAAGTGAAGTAAACTGCGCCGAACAAAGCGGACGCTACGATGGAGCGCCACCATCTGGCCTGTCTTCCCACAGGGAATTCTGCGACACGGATTCCAATACGGAACGCTGAATGCCTCCCCCTGCGCATAACGGTAAAAGGGCGCACTGCGGCTCTGTGGTAGCGCTGTCGACCGGAAGAAAAAGAGGGAAGCTAGAAAGCTCCGGGGAAAAACGAAAAAGCCGAAACGCGCGAAAATACAACGTGCACATAACCGAATATGGTTACAACGAATAGATATAACAGAGCCTCGTCGTCGGACGGAGTTCCGATGTTTCTGAGTGATTACCGCATAACAGGCTCCTCTAAAGTCATACTGCTCACAGTCTCCTTGTATTGTTTGTTTCCTTTACTTAGCGAAACGGGAAATGATCCCGGCTTGTTATTTTTAGCATAGTTAACTTTTGTTCGGTGCTCTCGCCATTCAAAGCCGAGTACCCGGAAAACGGAAACAACGAACAATGTTCTGGAAGAACGTTCAAAAGAAAAACAAAGAAGGATTGACAAGAACAAGGCAGTTTCAGAAGCAGCAAGAAGATAGCTATCAGCTTGCTGCTAATCGTGTTGACCATATTAACTATTACCATGTTAAATATTTTTTTCTGTAATCTGGGAATGGCGAACTCGGGAAGAAACGTCTCAATGGAGACAGAGTAGAGTTTCAGAACAACTACTGGCGCCAATATATATCCCTCAGTTCCAGAAATTGTCAATGATTTGGTGACATTGAGTGGGGGATGGAGCGGGTTAGTGCCGGTATAACAACTGCTCGGAAGGTCTTCCCTGGTTGACGCGCTCATTTATTCTCAAGTTTGACAAGTCCAGCTCTGCTCAGGCAGAGCTGGACTAAATTATGTCCAAATTATGTCCAATTATGTCCAAATTCCAAATTATGTTCACGGCAAAAATGTTAGGCGTTCTTAATGAACAGCACAACAATTATAGTTATTTCCGTATAATAATATTTCCTACTTCTTTTAAAATAGTTATATTATTTATCTTCAGTAAAAACGCCTCGTATTCGGGAGGCACTAGGATTCATCTCTTGTGCCGTCGGGTACCCAGCTGTTCGCAATGGGTGCAAGCTTTCCCCCGGCCTGGTGCTCGCTCGTTTGAGGTAAAATGTTAGGGGTCATAAACCAAAGAAACAAAAAAAAACGAAAACAGACTAGTGCCGCAAGAGGTGGACTTATTGCTATCCAATGGCGGATTGAGTCACTGACCCATTGGAGGCCGCCATAATCATTTCCACCGCCATGACTCCTTTAATGGGCATCGGTAAATTGGCGTTACTCCACTCGTATTCGATCTAAATGCGACAGCTCGGTCACCAGAATTCAAACGCGCTACCAAATGGGCTATAAAAAAACCTGCATGTGACACTGAGTCACCGCTGTTGTAATGCCTATGATCAGCTAGTCGACCTGATGATTATCCAAGAAACATATATATCTTTAGAGATTGGATACGCAATTAAATACTGCAAAGGGAAATGTAACATACGAGCGGAAAGCTAAATGAGCCTGTGACGATGGCGGAAAGGAGCTCATTTTCGCTGGCAGAAAGGAGGAACAGCCAATGGTATATGTCTGATGGTCGGGGCGAAGAAAAAGAATGTAGACGACATCCGAAATGGTTCATGGTGAGTGCGGGAGCTGATGGGTCTTTATCGCCCTCGGGAAATGTTAGCATCGGTGAAGCCTTCCGTTAGGAGCTAAGTATGTTGGCCTGCGTGGCGTCGAGAGTAAAGAGGCTAAAAAATGACGGCAGTTTGCTCACCTTATACCGAAAAACAGAAGAACAGCGTTCATAGAGTGTCAGCACCATCTCCCGGAAATAGAGGGCCGGTGCAAGATTACACGGACCATTGGCCACAAATGGGGCAGCAGGCGTATGTGGGCGTGTTTCTGCGCTTCCAGAGCAGGTCCTGAGAGATGAGATTAAGGAGACAATACAGAAGCCTAGGAAAAGTAGACGCCATTTGGCTGCGCTGAAGAAAGAGAGAGTCTAACTTGCCGGTTAAAGCAACATGATAAGGTTTCGGGCTTGTATGGAAGCTACCAATAATGTAAGAAGATGGATAGAGATAGATAGAATGTGTTTGAAGGTCATACAATGAATAGTATCGACTGGAGCAAAGTGCAACGCTCGCAAACAAAACGGTTGCCTATCAGCATTCACTACTCTATATACAAAAAATATGTTTCATTGCTTTCTTTCTCTTTCGTGTTATATAGATATAT
>JAJIZL010019351.1:589838-608400 GCA_023969395.1 Amblyomma maculatum | reverse complement strand
TAGCGTAAGAGGGTTCTAGCACAGTTTTCGCCCTCGCTCTTGATCACCTTCTACGTGACACTGGCGGTAACAAAGGACGTTCTACGTCCGCCGCTATGGCTGAGGGTGGCGCTGGTGAACACTCTCAAGGTTCGTATACAGACAACATAAATACCCAAGCAAGTAGCAGGGGGGACAGCGGCTGATGTAGCTCAGTTGGAAGAGCACCGGACGCGATATTCGGAGGTCGTGGGTTCGGTTCCCACCATCGGCACGTTGTTTTTTCTTCTACTTTGTGTTTAATTATCTTTCCCTAATAGATTACATTACTAATTTCTGTGATTATCCAAGTAAAGATTAAAAAAAAAAAAGACATAACGTACCATCCCCAACGCTTTCCTTGGCCTCGCCGACTGTTGGCTCCTTTCCTTCATGTATTATAACGAGCACCCTAATTTCCCCCTATATATATATATAACACGGTGAACAGGTCTGTAGAACGTTGGAAAATGCTTTTGATATTGTTTTATTTGCTCAGGTATTTGTGCACATGCATTGCACAAGACGTAAAATACAAGAAGTCCGTGAAGGTGACACGGTTCTCTTTACAGTGACTGCTTCTAAAAGGAGACAGGGGAAAGACGACGGAAGCGTAAAGGGACAACTTGAATTTAGACTGTAGCGTAAAGGGCTGAAGGAAAAGAAATAAAGCGAAACCATTGTTCTGAAGAATACAGCACTTGCCTTCATTGACCTAATAAAAAAATGGTATAAAGAAAGTGCTGGGAGTAGCTTTCCTTTTAAAGAGCACTGTAGATCTGCATAGCCTTCAAATAGAGAATGTTTAAGGTTTACAATAGTGCTTGAAACTTTGAAAATTTCTTCGAAAGAAAACATTGCACCGTAATTAAAAATAACATATTTATAGGAACGATTGAAGAGCTGTAGTGTATCTAGCGGTGGAGCATTAATGCAACGACGGACCCGTGTGAATCACTCCCAGCAATCTTATTAAAGTTGACATAACCTGTGGATAATAGAGTGCTTCGTGGAGAAAAGATGTTCTTTTCGCTCATACTTTTGAAGATAACAAAAATAAAAACCTTCACTGTCGGTAGGAACAGCTTGTGAGAAATGTAAGGAAATAAAATATTAATAAGTCTAGAAGGCATGAAGTAGAAGATATATAACTGTTTCTGTTATGAAATCAGGTTAACGGGAAAGTTTGAATATGTGAAAGTGGGCAAAGCGTACCTTGCTTGAACAGTTCCATTCTGTTTAGATTGCACTTGACGAATCTCGGCAAGGAGTACTTTACACCTATTACATGCCCCCCCCCCGTCCTCTCGCCTCCCCACCTCTCACTCTCCTTTCAGCCCAGTTCAAGTGCAGAACATATTGCGTGCAACGATTGCCTAACAGCTTTTAGAAGCCCTGAAGTTTTCTCAGAGCCAGAAAAAGAAGTTTTAAAATTCACTGTACAGCGGTGCCCTGTCCATTTGTTTTTATTGAATTGAAAAAACGACATCGTCTAAGCCAAAAGCGGATCCAAAGCTTTGATATGCAGCAACTTGATTATCAAGTTTTCAGCAGGACTGCAAACCTAGCTTTTCTGAATAACGAAACCACCTAAAGGCAAATAAAGTAACTAATAAGATTATTACGGGAGTAGCTTTCCCTAGCATGACTGAATTACGCCCTCTCCTAATTCGTCCTGAGTTTAAAGATTTGGTTTCCTTCTGCCAAGACAGTTTAAGGTAATTAGCGCATTCTTAATACTTGAACAATAAAAAATTTACAGCTGGCGCTAATCAGATACGAGCCGAGAATCTATCAGCTACTGTCTACCACAAACAAATTTGCAGACTCTCGGTTTCCCTTCCACCAAGCGCATATCACCTGTATAAATCTGTCTCTTTTCAGGGCTCGAAGTTTGTGGGAATTGAGACTGCGCGTGAAGGCTGTAGCACTTAAGCAGCCATGGGTTGCAAGGCGCATACAGAGCGTGCTTTCTATGCGCGACTCGTGAATGTTCTCAATGCACCATTTCAGAAACTAGTGATCGGGCGGGAGCATCATGGGAAACGTATGCGACGGGCGTCGTCTCCGCTGCTGAGAGCATTCTCATCGTATAACGTCGCGTTGATGCGTGTGTGGATGTTTGCCTTTGTGTTTGTTTTACACATTTTTGACTGTTGGCAATTAGTGTTTCATGCTATGGTGTTTATAGAGGTTACTGTGATCTTACTGCAATTATTAGTTTAGAAAAAAGTTACGTGTGCACCTGCACACGTTCATATGTCTAGGAGTAGAATATGTACGTATTCGCTAAACTGTGCGTCTGGGTGATCTGTGGTGGCAAGTTATTTCTCTAGCGTTCGTACATGAAAGCACATACAGTTATAAACAGGCAGTCATGTTAGTACTAATATAATGTTTAAATAAGACTTCTATTGACACTTTTTCTGCCATTGGTTACTAATCACTCATCTGCGGGAAGCTTCCTTGAAAAGCAACACAGGTGCGTTTCGTTAACTACACGTGACCACGACAACCATCGCACTAGGACGGCTTCAGTAGAACTCACACTTAAAAATCTAAAAGGTTGTAGGCATATGCTGCAACTTTTCTGCAAGAACGAAAAATAACCTCTTTAACTCAACCATTTTATAACTATTGGAAAAGACAAAATACTCATTAGTGATACGAAAACGTGTCTGGTAATAAGATTTCTGAGCGCCCACAAGATCACTTCCGTTTTGAATTAATAACAGGTCATTCACGTGAGACAACAATATTAACGCTCTGACAGCGTGAACGCGTACTTCGGTGGTGATCTATCGTTCTTCAGCACTTCAAACCGATTACTGCGTTATTATGACATAGCCATAACCACTTCTATTAAACAGTTTTCAAGAAACAGTTCTTTTTTTCTTTAGTTTACTAACACATCAGCATATTCAAACTCAATTCGTCTCGCAGGGTTCGCTAAATTCAATCCTTCGGGAGACGAAGTACACGTAATTTGAAAAAGCCTGTTTGCAAACTCGCACTGGGTAGAACAGCGCAGAGACTCCTCTCGAATCCTTGGCACGTACCCGAACAGCGCCCGGCGTCTTCGACGTCCTGCTGATTACCGATGCGAAGCACGGCCAGTTCTGTTCGAGTGGTTCAGAGGTTCTCACTGATGCTAAGTGGAATTTGGTAGCCTGTCTGCGACTGCATAGATAAACAAAATGCCACCTTTGCTCTTTCCTTTTGCCAAGAAGCAGTGTACAACCTTCGCAATAATTTGTCTGTATTCAAATGTATAAGAAAAAATTAAATTTTGAGGAAACTATGGTCATGCCAGTTTCCAAAATAGGAGATTTTTCGATTTTTTAAGGACCATAAAGTGAGCTTCATTTCCAGCTCAAAGCAAAATCTAAGGTGACACCATTACAGTTCTTTTCTTCTGACAAGCTTGCACTATTGTGCTTAATTTTATACGCAATTTAATATTTTGATAAGCAAAAACAGTGAGAGCTTTTATTTCCAAAATGTTTTTTATTGTTAGTATAATTCTTCAATAACTCTTTTCTTATTAGAAACAGTACTCTCCAGAGTGCAGGACTGATCTGAATGGTAGGGTTGAGCAAAACAAGATTAAAAATTTAATTCTTCAATATGTTTCGGGAAGACAAGAACATATTTTAACGCATTAAGGATGTTTTTATTTTCGCTTGGTTATTCATAAAGACGGCTGAGGAATCTGCCACAATTTTATTCCATACGTGCACTCCATTCGTCTCACCCGACAATTCAATTCCAATTTAACCTCTATAAAAGTCAAGACTACGTGCATCTTTCTGTGCATGCACTGCCCACATGGACGCGTACTTAGGAGGATGGCTTATATATTTTTATGCAAAATAGTAGACTAAGCAGTAGAAGGTTGGTTCTTTAGAATGCTGAGGACTGAAATATCAGACAAAGACAACACATTTTTATGGCAGTTGGAGGCACAGTTCCAAGCGCGCACTGCAATTGTGTTCGTCTTTTTTTTTTTTTTTGGTTAGTCTTGTTGTGAAAAGAGTCCCGTCTTGCATATAAGCTTTCCGATAAGGTGACCGCAAAGCAAAGCCGCAAAATTACTTCGCCGATTCCCTAAACAGAAATTTACCGAGAGATCAAGCCCCTTCTTGCCGTCTACCCATCGTATCCGCCACTGGCATACGCGCCGGGCTACTGCATGGAGTCGCTGACTCGTTGCGTACACGAATACACTCGACTCAAACTGGAGGTGAAGGACAAATAAGAGGTAGCAGATTTTTTTTTTTTTTTATCTCGTTGGCCCTGGGGAAAGACCTCATCGAAGCTCTTCCAGAGGGCTCCGCTGGGAGGGAACCAATAAATCGTCAGAAAGAAGGGGAGAGACACTCCACTGAGACATGTATAGTTGAGTGTTTAAAGGAAGAAAAAGGAAGACAAGCATGAAATGGGCCTCGCGTAAGACGAATAATCTAAGAAGAAAGAACCGTACTGAGTATAAGAAGAAATTTTCACGAAAGGTGTTGAAACGCGCGGGGAGAGCAGGCAGCCTGACAAAAGGCTCGCCACTCGAGCGCTGGAAGGAAAAGGCCACATGGGGAGGCGTTGGGGAGATGGGGAATAGGATCTCCCTCCAACGCTTCTCTCTCTTTCCCCACCTCGGAAATACCTCAGCAAGTGGAAGCGAAGGATCCCGTGTAGTAGACGTGACAAAAAACACAGAAGACGGTGAGCCTAGGAGCGTGACTCTAGGAATAATGCAGAAAGAGTATGGCCAACACGGAGCGCTAAGAATAAAGGTAGAAAGAAGGTAAAAATGAAGAAATGGGCAAACAGAAACAGCAGCGTCGCTCCGTACACAGCACCCCGTAATGAGGCCGTTTGTTCCTTTCACGCCCTGCGAAGTTCTATCTCTTTTCCATCCTCTGCTTTTCTTGTTTCGCTCCGGGATGTTTTGGCAAGAGCTCCATGCACGGATTCCTGTGGGGAAGATTGGGACGCGTCGCTTCTGCGACAGCAATCGCGTGCCTGTGGATGTGCTTGCCGTGATAATTTATATCAATGATTGGACCTTGTCGATGAGGAGGAAAAGCATAACTTACAGCCCTACGTTTTTATACGACTGTGAATGACTGGATTTGTCTTGTAAGAGCTAAATAGTATGAAGCAATAAAAACAAAAAGCTAGTTAAGAGTGACTGTTTGACGCTGTCGGGCAACCTCCTTTATGCTTGATCTTTTTACTAAGTAGATGGGCACAATGGGTGTGTTGACGGGCATTAACTGGCCTCTTTTATAGCTAGATGTTGAAAGCCTCTACTGTTTTCACTTCTTTCTCCAAAACGGAAAAAAAAAGGCAGTGGCCCTGTCTCACTGCTAAACTTGTCGCTGACGACTGAAGAATGATTTTAGTATCCTGAAAATGTTTTAAAATGCTTTTGGTTTAATTGATTTAGCCTTTTCCGTACACGCAAAAAATACCACATTCTAAGATACACAAAATTTTTAGGGCAAAATATACCACTTGCAAGCGGCAGAAAAAGCATTTTTAATTAACGAAAAGGCAAGGTCCAAGCGACGTGTTCTTCCTAACTGACTATTGCGAGAGTGCCAGAATACAGGATACAAATCAGTTCTCTTATAAGGTTCAATTCATCAATGAATGGCCCAATCAGTTACGAAGAATATTTGCTTCGAAAACTGTGTAATGGTAGACTAGACGTTTCGGAGCCGTAATCCTTGCACTCTGTAGCATGTAGTGTGGGACGTAAATGGGAGTCCTCAGAAATTAGCGGTGCCGTTGTGTCTAAAGTAAGTTGGAAAACGTGTTGCTAGTAACCGTTTACTATTTCGAATTCTATCTGTTCTGCCTAAATACAATTGTTAAAAATTTGCCCTCATGAGCTAAGCTTTCCAAGAACTTAGAAGCTTAAACAAAGAAAATATTTATTTACAAAAATAAAACAAGTACCCGCCCACATGGCCCGCACGCACAAAGGGCATATTTCAGCAGCTTACACATGTCAAGAACCTTAGGTCGGAACGTCCTAAATTCGCTTTAGAAAGCTCATAACGAATAGAGGTCTTCGTGACCCACGAAAAATTGTGCTCTTTTATGCAGATAATGAATATCACTGCCGCTAATTTCTTTAAGGCACACATACACATTCGCATACCTAAGAAGGAAGGACTTTTTTTTTTTACTTACACGAAAGCTTCCTTTCTTTAGGCAACGGTCCAAACTGTGGACTGCTTAGTTCCAGCCCACGCATTTAATTTCATGAGAACCACTAATTCTGCATGACCCGCATTCCTAAGGACTATTATAGCAAAAGAAAAGCTAGCTCTCTCCTAAGGACGTGTACCTCTGAGCTTGGATTGTCAGCATGAGTGGAGGCACTTGAAACTCGGACAGAGAGGTGTCTATGAATTTAGATGTCATCAGTCGCTTCCTACTGTTCTAGTAGGCAGCGGGGTATATATAGTGGCATTAGGTTACTTTTATACCTTTTATCTGGAAAAGGAGGGATATGGGAGGGGATGTTCGTGAATTATCGCTGCAAGACGTACCACTTTCTTGGTGTATATGATACGAGCGGGTTTGGCCGTACGGTAGTAGTGGTCATACAAGCCGAAATAACGCATTATCCTTGGGACGAAAAGTCCCGGCTAAGAGATCATGGGAAATGTAGTGTCTAAACATGGAAATCATAAACAGGAGCTCTCACATCATCAACAAATTACGGTTTTTCGTTTCATGGTTCTTTATGGCAGGAGCGACTGAGTTTCGGGTCATTCCCTCCTCCTTCTCCCCCTTTAGGCACTCTCCACAGATGACATCATTGATGACTAGAGTTCCTTGTCCCCTCCTGGACGGCGCAGTGGTTAAGGAGCTCAACTACTGTGCCTAAGAATGCGGGATCGAATCCTGGCCGTGGCGGCTGCTTTTCGATGGGGGCGAAAAGCAAGACGCCCACGTGCTGTGCGTTGTCAGTGCCTAGTAAAAGCTCCAGGTGATAAAAATTTCCGGAGTCCTCCACTACTGTACCTCTCATAGAATGATGAGTCGCGTTGGGACGTTAAACTCCACATTGTTGAATAGGACTGTAACCGACATCCTCCACCTCACCGCCCCTTATTGTCTCAGAGACTATAATTGAACAATTGCCGGTAATCTGCCAGCGCTAGGAATGCATAAAGCGAGTTGCCTAAGAAGATATTAAGAACAGATGAGAAGCCGTATAATAAGCAAATATGCCCCATACCTGCGATGATTACCCTTTGACTACAATCTGCATGCCGATTCTATTTATTTGCCTCGAGATAAAGTGGGTAATGATTTTACGACAATTTTCGCAACAAAAGCATGCCAAAATGAAACGAGAAAGTATATCATTTTTGTACAATGGAATGTATGTATCGACGCTCTCTTTTCCAGAAACGTACAGAATGCCTCGTGTTATTTGTCTTTTTCTGGGGCCATTACTGCGCATGTGTTCTGCGGCCCCTAAACATCCGACGATTGCTGATTACAGATTGGTGTCTAAACTCACTTTTTGCTGGTAGTTAGCTGGAGCAGGTTAACATTGGAAAACAGAATGCTAGGCAAATACTGATGGATACCCTTGCTTGTGGGAGGGTTCCAATCAGCAAAATAGATAACGTGAAGAAAGTATCAGACAGGGTATTCACCTTTTTTACAGAAAGTGTAACCCAATGAACAGAAAAGCTCAGAGCAGTTTTGTGCGTCCCAAGCATCCCATACATGGAACAGGTATATATGATAGATGGTGTAACTAAAGCCAGGTCGGCACTAAAAATATATGCGGTAAGAATAGAGCTTAGGAATGATCCTTTAATTATGAGCTCGAGATGTCGCAGGACACGACAGTAACAATAAATGTCAGCATGCCTTTTTTTCTGATCCCAACGAGTGGGTCGCAACGAACGAAATTCTTTTGTGCTACATGTCGTGTTACTATTAACAATACGTTTTTACTGCACTCAAAAGACCAAAATATTAATTTGCCCTTAACAAAAACAACTTCGTTTCATTTCAAGATACGATTTTTGTATACCACATGTATGTCATGTAAACCAGTTCCAAAATAAATGTTTATACAGAACCGTAAAATTAGGAAAACAAGACTGAAATTAATAATTATAATAACAATAATAATAATTATATTTAATATTTGCAGTCTTGTTTTCCTAATTCTGCGCTTCTGTACAAACATTTATTTTTGAACTTAAATTGGTTTTAGGAAAAGAAAGGCGCAGTGCTACATTTCTCATTACACATCTGTGCCGCACATTAAGGGGAGACAAAATGTGAATGTTAAAAAGAAAGAGAAACATTTGTCGTAGTTGGAAGACTAATTCTAAGACTAAGACTAAAGAATAATAATTTCAACAGCCTGGGGTATTTAACGTGCATTGATATTACACAGCACACAATCTCCTCGCGCGGTCTGCCTCCACCGGAACGCAGCCTCCGCGGTCGGGCTAGAGGCCAGGGGTTAGGAGCATTTTAATTAGTTACCGAGCGTCTCAACCACTGAGTCAACGCGTTGAAGAAAGAAGCCACACTATGATTTCAATATTTCGATAAGTTGCAATTTTTCACAATTGACATATTTTGACATTGATGTTATTTGGTGTAAATAAGCTAAATACCACGTTTACAATTATGTCTATAAGGGCATTGGTTGCGAATTTTGAGTATTTCAAGTCTCCTCTGTATATTTTCTTTCAATAGCCCATGTTTGGCCCACTCCACAGTATCATCTCAAGGTGAGGCTGAATAAGGATATCTGTTCAGATCAATGTTATAGAATCAGTGTTTATGAGCCCACTGTGGCTAATATATTTCAGATAATGTTTTAATCTAGAGAGTTGCGGCACATCGCGTCGGAGATTAACGACCGGAAATTTCAATCTAGAGAGTGGCGGCCCCTCGCGTCGCAGATTAACGACCGGAAATTTAGCACGTGCAAACTAAACTTTCCCCTTGCCGCTCCAAGTGGCACCCAGGTCGAGTAATCCTTGCCAGTCCGCTATAAGTACGCCAAATGAAACAAACACAAAATCAACGAGAGCATGGTTTTGTGTATCAGCCTCAGTAGAAGTTCTTCTGAACTCCCATGCCCGGAAGTCATGTTACCCACTCGATCTTGGCGACTGCTTCTGGCAGCGCATCCGACTCTCTCCAGGCGAGCCCACACGAAACGAGTCGAAAGCGGTGACCGCTGTGTCGCAAGATCCATCGATCCGCTCTATAACCGTGATTTCGACTACTGAAGCAAAAGTCGATAAGGATCTTCGGTTGGCAAAGTTGGAATAAAGTGAATGCCCGGATGGGGAGTTGTCAGCGAAAACAGCTGAGGGAAATGGGCATCATTGCCATTGCATAGGCAGAGCAGAAAGGTGCAGGCTGCCAATGGCCATGTTTCAGTCGAAGTAGCTAAAATATTTCGGTGTTAAGGTGTGCTACAAACAGGAATATTTATACGCCCAGTTCTGAGTGCTGTGCCTTTACATTGAGTATATCTTAAACTGCTTGAAATACTCACCAATTCGCAGACGGTATATTTCTTGATACGAATGTTTTGCTCTATTTTTAGGAATCTTGGAAGTTGCCTATAGGTTAACACCGGCTAACGCCGGTAAGGGTTAACGCCGGTAAAGCCCCATTATAATCCGATGTTACCGCTCTTACTTTCTATCTTACTCATACCTTGATACTACCCTGCTCAGAATATGGCTATTTTATAGCGAAAAATGGTATTTCAAACCCAAATAATCCATATAAATTTCCTAATCCATGTTTTACCGTGAAGCTTTCTGATTCTTTTGCACTTTCTGACTAAATATTTTGCTGCTTACCTTTCTGTTTGGAATAGCAATAATTTATTGCGGCAAATGATATTTAAAACACTATTAATACATATAAATTTCCTAATCCGAGTAGCACATTGAAGCTTTCAGATTCATTTGTTCAGCGGGCTCGCCATGACCACATTACTAAGAGGTTTATGAGAGAATCAATAGTAAAAACATGAACTGTAAAAACAAGGTAAGGTATTTTTCTCATTAACACCAAAGCTGTATTGCAAAAAAACAACATTATAAGAATTTATAATCTCAAAGAATAAGCGAATAATTAAAATCTTGTGCGACACCAGAATACAATTGCAAGAGATGAATTCTCGCGTATATAACGATGTGGTGGTTTTCTTACTGCTAAAACATTATTCAAGAGTGATACAGTAATTAAAACAATGAATATGTTAGATATTCGTCCAAAACTATTATAGAGCTTGTGAACAGCACCGTAACATTTTATATGCAGAAGGGACATAACGGAGAAGTCGGCAAATAAGGATGACACTGATCGGTGGCCGCACTGTTAGTGCGAATGAATGCACCAGCAAAACAGATAGAAATCGAAGCAGCTTTTATGCAAATAAAGAAGCCACCGCCTTCCATTTCAGCGCAAACAACGAATTAATTTTACACCAGAACCAATCTTCGTGTTCCCAACTCCAGAATGTTAACTGGCTCATTTTGCGCCACTGACGCCGGGAATCAAAGTACTGAGGTAAATGCAAAAGCCAAGCGAGCGAAAGAAAGAAAGAAAAGGGAATGAAGCTGAGGCGACACGCCCAGCTTTAGCTGTTTGGCAAGGCAATAAAATTTACCGAGCGGACACTACGCGGGAATGGCGGGGCAACAGGGTCGATTTCACGGTCCGCAATGACTGCACGACACTAAGCCAGACTTTATATACAAAGGTCAAGGGTTCAAACTGATGCGACTGGTCCCACTGCCCCTGCAAACATGTAGTTATATCTTTTGCATTTTACTTCTTATCTGTATGATAACTATTATAGAAGGTCATTACAGAGTGGCTACAAGGAAGAACTTTTCGCGACAGCCGGCTGGCTTGCTGAGGGCGATGCCACCATCTGTGGCGGGAGTGTATTTCCATTATTGCTGCGAGGAGAAGGGACTTTTGGACAATGCGAAACTTTTGTACACGCTGCCTTAATGACGTCATTAGGGAGGACAGTAATCTGAGGACAGAGCGTTCCGGCCTTGTTGCCGTCCTTGGCGCACTGTTCTTTAAGCGCAACAATGGCATCAGGACAATGCATTGATAAAGTATATTGTAATCTGGGCTTTTATATTAGAAAACAAATCTGATAGAAAGAACAATTATTCTAAGAGACTAGTACTGCAGGGAAGTGAGGGCAGTTGGTTGCGTATATTAGGTGCACAATAAAGCACAAGGTATTATGGCTGCAAACAACGATCAATGGTGATTTGAGATGACGGCGGACAAGTAAAACATGTATCAGGGATCCGTTAAAAGTCCCCGATGAAGCTTGGCTGCCAAAATAGGGCCTTGAATATTCATACGCCATGCAGAGTATTTGCATTTTCTGGATACCTCCCCCCCCCCCCCCCCCGCCTTCTTTCGAAAGGCTGTATGGCGTGTTGCGGCTGAAACGTGTAAGAAAGTGTTTTGCTTGTTGCAGTTATTGCACTGCGGATCGGATTGATTTAAGGATCCCTGCGGTAAAATTAATTCATGTACGGTGCAATTTTCCGGACACCTGCTCACGCACGAAAACATCTAAAGTGTATCTTGTGAGAAATTGCGAATTTTTACTATTCCGAAGTTCACGCTTTAAAAAAAAAAACTGTGTTGCATGAATACATAAGGTCGTAGCTGGTATGAGTGACAGATCTTTAGGATACATTTTTTCAGGGACGACCACCTACAGGTTTGACAAAGGAGTCTCCGTCCTACATAATGGTGTGTCGAACCAAATTTGATGCTCTAGCATAGTTTCTAAAATTACTCATGGGCTATAAACCCGCTTGTTCAGGAGCGGGATGTTATGACAAAGGGGCACTTATTTTGAGACAGCATTGGATCGTTGTGCATATTTGTGTGTTCATGCAAACAAGAGCGGACGCTATGGAGTTTCTGGCGCTTTCTTTGCGCACTGGTCAAACAAACCTAACGCCTGAGTTTGAGATGCAGATCTTAAAGCACGACAAATCAGATAATACATTAGGAAGTTATTGCAATATATTCTGAAATTATCACACTTGTGGATGGAGCATCTGATGGACTTCCGCAAATGTAAACATTTAATATCCGTCAAAGAATTTTAGCCATATTACAACAGGCAGCTCTTGGGTAAATGTCATATATTTTGGGTGTAAAAAAGATGACTGAAAGATAGGAAGAGTGCGTGTCGTGTTTACAAGGATTTCAAAAATTATTTTGTGATGGCGTGTTTGTTTAGATGAGATTCCAATTAGAATTGAACATTTCCTTAATTGCCATCAAGAGCACATTTCAAATGGCGCCACACGTTTGAACACGGGCTGGCCCATGCAAGCTGCCAGGTGCTCTCGTGCTAGGATTGTACTGTGCACGGAAGAATGTTGATCTCATGTTGATCTCACTAACGGCGCGCAAGGCGTTTAGACTGTATTTTTTGAACTGAATGAAAAGACAGTTTGACGAGGCTATAGAAATGACGCAGCGATGCCCGAGCGATGCCCGAGCGATCAACTGCAGTGACAAGCCAAGTTGACCTGTTTGCACCATCCGGTGTTCAAACTTGTTCGAATTTGTTTCAATTGCCAAGTTATTTGTGATTACTACATAACACCTGGTACATCGGGCAATAAATGCAGACCTATGCCTTTGTATAGGAAGTTTTGCTCTCAATCTCATATAACCATATAAACATATAACCTTTGATTACTGCACAGTGATGAGGTACTTGAACCGCACTACTGTCCTATCCTCTTGATAAGATTTACAAAGCTGTTCGCGAGAACTGTGACAAAAAAAAAAAGGTTTTCGGTCATTTACTCCACTGACATCTCGCTAATACACGACCCCTCTTCTGTAATCGTGTCAGATGTAAACCGCGAACTACTCCAATATTGTTGAGAACGTTTTGTTGAGGAGAAACGTTTTTGCACGCGTATAGCTCTTTACTACAGCTTAATCCGATTTGATTCATGTTGTAACT
Source organism: Amblyomma maculatum (assembly GCA_023969395.1). NCBI lineage: Eukaryota > Metazoa > Arthropoda > Arachnida > Ixodida > Ixodidae > Amblyomma > Amblyomma maculatum. The sequence goes on along the minus strand of JAJIZL010019351.1, from coordinate 595,331 downwards.
ACTGCCATGTGGAATGAGCGTGGCGTTAGTTAAAATTAATAGCGATCTCACACGCAGTCTCCCATGGAAGAAAGTGCATGACGTAGGATAAACAAATGGACGTGCACCAGAAATACCATCTATCAGTGCACCTCGTGCTACAAGGCAGTAAGAGCTGTACGTTTCTTCTTTTTTTTTTTTTTAACGACCGCTTTGAGGTAATTGTTCCAATTCATTTCACTTGTACTCCTTAATACAGCGTCCTCAGTCTTCTGTAACCATAAATATTGCATGTTAAACTTGCACGTTTTTACCAGGCATTTTTTGTTGCGGAAAAGGAAATAACAATTTTCTCAGAGTTTCTTAATAACACTGTGATAAACACTGCGCCGCATATACCCATACTGATACAAGCAATACTCCTTTATGGTAGACTCGAGGCGGCCCTGTGAAACATTTATTATCCGTGGAAGAGCACATGTTCTTCATTGAGTTTACTGAGTAATACATTAATGGAGCACGAAACAAATAAACTGATGAATAAATACAAGTAAGGAAAAGAAAACGGAACGTTTTGACCAATTTTTATCGGCAGCATGCCTTTTTCCGCCATAACAAATCGGGCCCAACGTATTGCTCGAAGAGTTCGCAAATAATATCATGCTTACCAAATCGATGGCGTCCTGTTCGTAGCAACGACCCCATTAATAGAGTTCAAAGCCGTTAACCAATCCAGCACATTTGTTTTCCTATTTTCTACGCACAGCACAGCATGCAGTTTTCAGCCTCTGCAACTGCCTTGGCGAGACGCCGTTTGTTTTGCAACAAATATGACCCAACATCGCAGCCTGCTGGGATGCAGGGGGAGATTTTTTTTCAGTCTCGGACTTTCGAAACAACTGGCTTTCAGAAAATAAAGATGGACCTCAGCTGCTCGTTGACGTAACGCGACGATAGTTTTGAAAATTTTCGTAAGCGCTGCTTAGGTTTGCTGATATGGTTTTGATTTTAGCGCTTTCGTGAGAGTGAAGAAATTGAGTCTGAAGCTCAACATGATGCTTTCTTGGTCTTGTTGTGTACATTCAAGTTATTGGCAGCTTGTGCTAGAGATAAGCGCAAAAACGTAATTTCTCTGTTTTCTGGGTTCTGTGCAGTAAAGATGGCCTTTCTTGGGACGTGGAAAAAGTAAGAGGGCTATAGGGTAACAATGGTGTAATATTGGAGAAGTCGCGTCTTAAAGTACCTCACTGTTTCGACTGGCGCAATATTAGCCGAAAAGCGGCGAGACAAATGGAAATGTGAAATAAGGCTGAAACGCAAGAACAACAGAAAAAGGTATTTCTCGACTACAGAAATCTGACATTGACATCTTGACATTGACATTGACATCTTGACTACTGACATCAGTAGCTCAAGGCTCTTGGGGTGGCTTTCTGATCTCTGTATAGTGCTAGTCCCTATCTAATGGCTCTGATCTCGCTGTAATTTTGATTCCGCTACAAAAGACCGCAAAATGTTACTCACGGTGAACGATAGCGAAGATAGCATAGTTCCACTTTGCCAGAATGTCTAGAATGTACACTAGGCCACTTCTCAGTAACTACAATATGACAAGCCGTTGGGCAAATGAATATGACCCTCGGCTGTCGCACATACCACAGCAGATAACAAAGCTTTGATAACACATGTAATGAAATCACACTGATTCCAACGGTCACATTAGGAGCGGAACGCTATTTTTGGTTTACATTTTTTTTATCATTTCTCGCTGGCCATATGATATGAAGGTTTGTTCGATTGTTTGTTTGTGTTCTTGTTTGATTGTTTGAATTTCCGTGATGTAAGCATGAATTCGTTCTGCAGGCGAGGTCATGCCATCAAGAACGCTTTCCTCTATTCGCAAAAAAAAAAAAAACACATCCCTACCAGTGTTTAGAACTATGACCACCTACACTTGATATACAGATCAATCAGTGACACAGATGACTTCAGAGGACAGGCGTACCTTTCAAATGACATCAAAAAGAAGAAAATAAAGACCCCCCCCCCCCCCCCTCACCCCGGCAATTATTTTGAACGATCACCAAACTGATACTCTCTTGGGTTGCGTATAATGGAATAAAGATCAGTCGTGTGCTTCTGGGAGCAGCAGAGAGGCAGGCGACGTTCGCCATGGCGTTACTTGACTTGTTATTTAATTGGCGTACACAATGCGCCAATGAACTAATTCGTTTCGTTGTTTGCACTGACGTAGTGGTTGACTAGAAGATAGTATTGATAAAATACTCGCCTGGAGTGAACGTGAGACAAAAAAACTAAAGGACTAAGCGAATTAGACAATGAATGAATGTTCGAGTAAGTTAGTGACTGAGAGAGGGTTTTGGTAAATCAACAAGTGAATGAGTGAGGAAATAAGGTTTTAAATTGTTTAGGTAATGATGAAATAATGAACACGTGTATGTTTGAGTGACTGAGAGAACGAGGGAATGAATCGTTTAATGAGTGAGGTAGTGAGTTATTGAGTAACTGAGCTTATTAGTGAGCGAATGAGTGCAGAAATGAGCCAATGACATCAAAGGAATCAGTATAATAGAGACACAGTGTTCGTGCTAGCGGGTGAGGTAATACTTATTTTCAGAGTAGCCTAAAAGTCGCCACTTCTACGACAAGCGCCAGATTCATTGCTTTCTTTTGAACAAAACGTACGCAAGTTCTCTTACAATGGGCTCAAGTGTTGGCGTCCAATTTAATGCTAATATAGCAGCCCATTGTTCTCTGCGTTTCCGAAGAACGGCGACATCCGTGACATTTAGAACTCTGACCCTAATCCTGGTCTTCGTTGAACTGCTGAAATGCCTGCGTGGCATTCGTGTTCACCTACCTCTCCACACATCCTTGCAACGAATTCGCATTGCGGAACAGATGTGTGACAGAGCGATGTATGGTTCCAAACCATCAACGGCCGAGTTCCGAGATTACCAAACCAACTGACTTCCCCGATAAGAAATCCGCCTAACGAATGGACTTGCGAAAACAAGAAGAAAAAAAGAAAGCTCCCAAAATACATGAGTCAAAGTGTTCGAAATAATGCAAAAAAAACAAAAACAAATCCGAAGAACAGCCGCAGAGTACAATGTTTGCGCTGAAAAACTCTCAATGGAATGAAGATGAAGATTCGGCTCCCTGAAAGCTTTTATTTAAAGTGTGAGTTTCGACATGGTAGTAGATTTGAACGACTTAACGGCTTAGTAACAACCGGCTGAGTATGATAGGATATCTTATCTTCTTGTTTCAAATACGTTTTTTCTAAACATTAAGCAAGTGACTTCGTGAAGCCTATGAGCCTTGTTCTTAATTAGTTTATTTAAAGTTTAGAATGTTGCACAGCGAAGTGCTCATGGATTAGCCCTGTTGGGATGCACAGACCTGTCCTGTGTTCGGATGGTTTTGTCTCAGGCGCGGAGTCTGCTTTTCAGTAGAAGAGAGAGAGAGAGGAAAGAAACGGAGATGCTTGGTCAGGTAGTGCGTCGTTGGCTACCGTTCAATTTAAACGGTCATGAAGATAGCGATAAGAAACCTAGAATAAATGTTCATCATTAGTTGCAGTCCACGGAATGTGAACATGCACACCATTGTTTCTCACGCGTGATCAGAATAAACTACATATATGCCCAGTGGGCTAATGTTACAGCACGCGTGGATCTCCAAATTTCTCTAGGCGTTAAACGTTCATGACAGTCGAGAAAAAAAATATACTGTAGTTTTCATGGTACCAGGTGTTATATTTTGGCCTAAAACTATTCGATAAAAGTAACTGGGTTTACATTTATTTTAACCCTGAGGCTATATTGGGGTCTACAGTGGACATATGGTAAAACGCAAAGTGCTACAGATAGTTCGATAATTAGCTAAATACGGTAATTAAAATTATAAATTTTTATTTTGGCAGATATGTTGAGCCCCGACGGGGTGGTGCAGTGGTAAGACGCCCGACTACTGTGCCGGAGTTCCCGGGTTCGAACCCGACCTCGGCGGCTGCGTTTCGATGGAGGCGAAACGAAGAGGCGTCCGTGTGCTGTGCGATGTCAGCGCACGTTAAAGATCCCCAGGTGGTTGAATTTACTCCATAGCCCTCCACTACGGCTCCTCTTTCTCTGTTTCCTCTTTCATTCCCACCTTCCTCGCTTCCCTTACGGCGCGGTTGAAGTGCCCATAGAAAGAAGTGTGACAGATACTGCGCCTTTCCCTCCCTGTGAACCAATTATATAGATATGTTGAATTGTAGAATTGGAGCTCGCCCTCCAAATGATGTAGTCGAAAAAACAAAACTATTTATTTAAAAAATTGTAGCCGGCGTGAAAAGCCCATAGCTATCAGCATAATAGAAGAATCCACACCGTAACACAATGACAAGCGAGCGCGTCCGTCAAAAATAGAACCGCCTCGGCACTTTGAGGAAGCATTGCGAAAAAATCATTGTGCGCATTGTGCTCTGATGAGGCGGTTACTAGCGAGGACGCGGTAGAAGCGACATTGATAACGAGCCACCAGCCGCCCATCTTGCTCTCAGGCGGTGCCAACAGAGTGACAAAATCTGTAAGCGGATCAATCTACGTCACTCAGGTGTTACTCTGTGAAGCCGCATATCAGAGTGGTAATTGTGATCCTTGCAACGCGTGCTATAATTTTTTTTAAAGAAATGTTTTCTCTTGACTACGCAATTTCAATGAGGAGCTCAAATTCTGACAACACAACAAACCTTTAAAACGAAAACGTTGAATAACGTATTTAGTTAATTAGCGAACTAATTAAAACATTATATCTCTTACATTTCGTCCATCATTTAAGCACCAATATAGCACCAATGCTAAAATAAATCTAAACCAGTTACATTTTTTATTGTCCTTGTAAAAAAAAAACTAACAAAACGGTATACAAGCTATATTGCTTCGCATTGCTATTGTTGCGAGTAGAAATCGACCAGTCACTCGTTTCTAGTGAAGTAAAATGTCGTAGTTTCAGAGGAACGTACACATTGGGCCAGCACTGAAATTTAAGAGCCGACGAAGCTGCAATATTTTTGTACACGGAAGTTCGAACGAGAGATTCCTTTCTAGATCACCAGCGAGCGCAAAGCAAAGAGCGGCGAAGAAAATAGAAGGCATTGGTTTCGGATTGGCCTAAAAGCGGTACGCATTTCTTTCTGACACCACTGGCTTTGCGTGGTGGCTGCTCAAAACGAGATGCTCAACTTGTGTCACGAAAGGCGTGAAATGTGTAGATAATATTAGTCCTATTCTGCAGGGTTGACTTCTACCAGCAATCAGGGCACAAGAACAGCAGCCTGTTAAGAGTCAGAGAGTTTGACTATTGCGCAGTGAGTGCGGCAGAGGCAGACTCCTTTCAGTTTTTGTCTAGTATCCTTAGCACCCATGTTCCTTATACAGGTAGCTAGCACGCTTCATATAGAAATAGAAACACCGCAAAGTGGATTTGCAACCGCCTGCAGTCTGT
>JAJIZL010019351.1:570458-589738 GCA_023969395.1 Amblyomma maculatum | reverse complement strand
ATATATATATATATATATATATATATATATATATATACACAAGAATGCGCCAGATGCAGCGCGTAAAACTGTCACCTTACTTGATTCAACTATCGGGTCGAGGCACAGATTTAGAAAAGGATTGAAGCAATTTTCCACCCAAGAACCGTGCTTACTTCCTTCTTTCTTGACATCGGTTTAAAAATTCATGGTGCATATGAAACCACCTCCTTTCCGACTGCACTCCCTTCCCGTGTTTCCAATGCCTTTCTACTTTTTATATTTGAAGCTTTCTTCTGTAGACGAGGGGAAGAGCATTTTGTTGTTTCAGACAAAATTAAAAAAACCTCAAGAATTTTGCAGTTATACTATTTTCAGTCTACCAATCAGATTATACTTTGCTGCGTTTCGCTTGATGGTCATTCATTTCATTTCTCGAGGAATGAAAACAGAGAGGCTGTTTTCTCTCTGTCAGCCGCTTGCGGGAATGCAGTAAATAGAGCAAGCTCAGTCATGAGAAATGAGAAGTGCATTGCAGGCGTCGATCCGGGAGTTCACGGTCAAATGAACTCACGTCCAGAATATATATCTTTCGGCTGAAGCTAAACGGCAGCAACCGGAAGTGTGCACGCAGGCACCTTCCATATAGAGAAGAAAATGTAGAAGCCTTCAAGCCATAAAGCAATTTTTCGAACTAGACGATACAAAAGAGGAGGCGAGGCCGGCGCAAAACCGGTCGAGAGGAATTTGAGTTACAGGGATTTTTTGAGAGGGTTTTTCGCGATGGCGATTGATATTTTTGTTTCTTCCTATTTTCGTCGCTTTTCGGTGTGTATCAAACATACACGCCTCATCTAAAGACTGGCGCTAAAATGAAAAAAATGAAAACAGAAGCGGCAATTTCGTTTATGTAACGCACACTAAACTGAAACGATCAATGACACAGAGGGATAACAAAAAGCATCTGCGCTCTATTGGTGCAAACAGAAAGCATTGTGGACTGTAGGCTGTATAGGTTCCAGTCAGAAAACGGGCACATAAATATACCGCTTGAAATGCGAATACCATTTCTGACTGACCGGCATGTGCCTTGTGTAATACGTTTCACTCACAAGGCTGTGAACGCGTCGCAATTCGAACAAAAACTTCTCAACTGCCCTAAAAGCGGATAAATCGAAACCTAACCCAGTGGTTGACCGCCGTCCTGGTCGAACGTCCTGGTCTGAAGTTGTATATGGAGGTCCTGATCTGTCGTTTTAGACGCTCTTTGCTGAAGCCACCGTATGAACCTCTAAAAGGACATTTTCTGAAGAACAACGCGACTTGGACAAGGACGGTCGCGCTGTTCTTCAGAAAATGGCATACCAACTCGCCCAAGCATCAGTTATAACCACTCTAAAAGGAGGTTCTAATCTAACTGCTTTACCTAGCACCTGCCTGTTAAGGCCAGGTCAGAAACCTTTATCATTCGCCAATTTCTACCGACGAATGCTCTATTTAAATAGGCTGTGTAGTCTCCACTGTTGTGCACGGTTTTACGGAGTGACAGTATTGAAATGAGAACGTTTCGTCAGAAGAGATAATCCCCTTGTCTACACTGTTATTCGGAAAGAGCAGTAGTGGCACACCTGTTTATAATCAAGGCAGCATTGCTAAGGGACACCGCAGTGCGGAAAGAAAAAAAAAAGAAAGACGCAAACTGGCGAGAGCATACCTCGCTTTTCTCCGAACCAAAATCCAGGCAACTGTGGAGCAGCACACACACGGACACACAAAAACAAACAGACGACAAAACTGAGGAACAAGAAAACTGGATTAATGTGTGCAAACCCAGAGAGATTCAGTGGAGCCGCACATAGACACAGGCAAAAAGAAAAGGGGGGGGGGGGGGGGGCAGCATGAACGAGAGCTTTGGTTTCTAAATATAGCCATCACTCGCTGCTGGAGTCCAGCCAGGCGGAAACTGGGGCACGTCGCGTCAGCGCACTCTCCCCATTTTGGCGCAAAAAAGCTATAAAGCGAGCATTTTTATTTCTTCCTTTCTGCTTCCCGCGGGTCTCACTCTAACTTTCGGGTCGAGATGTTTTGGTGAATTGGACAAGCGCCTTACGTGTCAGTAAATGAAACAAAAACGCGAATTATATGCCCGGATGGTGGATAAATATTGTGTTGGAAAAGGAAAGCTTAGCGTGGAAGGGGCTCTGGGAAGCAAGGTACAAAAGACAGTGGGAGCCACACACGAAATGGGATAAACCTGTGCCACACCGGATGGTTCGAAAATGAGCAGACACTCGGCTCTATATTACCTGACTCATAAAGCTCTGTGAATAAAATAAAACAAAATAAAATGATGAACCCTAAGGTTACATTGGTGCTACGGTAGCATTTGGGAATGGATTGGTGGGTGGAGCGAAAAGAAATATTTTGAAATTCCTTGCTCTTCTTTCGCTGACCATACCCTCTCCAATCCCCCCCCCCCCCCACACACACACACCGCTAGTATGGTTTTTAATATTCCATAGCACTCTGCAGAGAACTCCGCCCACGCGCCTCGATACAGTCTTTTTTATCATGCTGCCGAACGAAACTGGTGAAGCAAAAACTGGCAGGCTTCGATCGACAGCCGCTTAAAACATACCTGAAAAATACGCTTGAGGCAACCTCGCCGCTCTCTGTAAGAAAGCATGCCGACCTTTATATAGCTGGCTTGTAATTTCTCTGATGGTTCTTCTCTAGGGCAGTCTAGTGTAGTCTTCAAACAATGGCCATTCTACACCGTAGACTAGGCTCTCTGAATGAGCACACAGGGGACGATAAATATGATTGTACTTTTTTGATGAAAACAAAAAAAAAAGTTCTTGCGACTGCATGACGAAGAAACAAAATGCACGAGCCTGCTACTGGCTCTGTAGCTGAGCCACCTCCACTACTTAGTGCGCACAGAAGAGAAAATAAAGAAGAAAGAAACGAAGAGGCGTCCGTGTGCTGTGCGATGTCAGCGCACGTTAAAGATTCCCAGGTGGTCGAAATTACTCCGTAGCCCTCCACTGCGGCTCCTCTTTCTCTCTTTACACTTTCACTCCCATCTTCCTCCCTTCCTTCAACGCGCGATTGCGGTGTCCACAGAAAACAAATAAGACAGTTACCGCGCCTTTCCCTTCCTATAAATAAATCGGGAATAAAGAAGAAAGAAAAAGAACAGGGAGAGAAAGACGCGCGTCGCAACAGCTGTCCAGCACCGAAGCGGTGGCGGGTGCAATGATGGCCTATAACAGATACAAATCCGGTGGCAGGCTAGTCCACGCCGCAAGCGGCGGTGACCTACCAGTCCCAGCCCCGTAGTACCAGGAGCAGCCACCCTTCTCCAATCCCCGCCCCCTTATTGACGTTGTTGTTGCTGTGCCTGCAGGATGAAGGAAAAGAAAATGCAGGGACCTGCTACTGGCTCAAATTTGGACCTACCGCTGTCATAGCAAACGCGAATTTGTCCGTAAGATAATTCGCCAAACACACTTTTCTTCCTTCCTTTCAGAGGACCCTATAACCAAGCCATGTTAAAGCTTGCATCTTTTACAAAAGCTGTAATCAACTCGCCGTTCTGGGATCGAACCAAACACCTCCTGTGCACGAAAGAACGGTTTACGCCGCCAGCGCCTCACCTCTGGGAATGGACGAAGAGAGTGTGAAGTACTACCTGACTGTCTAATGAATCTGAATGTAAGCTTAGTCGGAAGTCTACAAAAGCTGTGTGCCTGCCACAGCACAACCTACTACAACACAGTACCCGTACCTCCTCAGATTCCGCAGATTCCGCAGATTAAAACCAAACGAAGAATGGGTGCCTTTTTTTACTGCTCGCAAGACATCTCCTGTGGATATGGCTTACATCAGATCAAGAGGTTTTCGCAGATGTCTCTGCGAGCCAGCTCCGCATTGTAGTGTCAAACAAATATGATATTAAACCATGTATATTCGGATATTTTTTTGCACATACCGCCGACTACCGCGCATGATTTTTTTGCGACAAGGGATTCTTACACTATCGCCTACATCATCATTATCAGCAGGACTACACCCACTGCGGGGCGAAGGCCTCTCCCATACTCCTTCGATTAATTCGGTGCTGTGCTAGCTGCATCCACATGATCACTACGAAATTCTTGACCTCATACGCCCACATCACTTTCGGCTGCCCCCTGCTACGCTTTCCTTCCCTTCTAATAAAATTTGTTACATTTAGCGACCATCGGTTATCCTCGCTTCGCCCTACATGTCCATTTCTTTTTTTATTTCCGCAAGAATGTCATTACCCACTCCGCACGCTTCCTATCTCTTCACGTTACACCTACTGTTATCAGCTCCATCCCTCTCTGTGTTGTCCTCAACTTAAGAGGAGTTCTTACAATTTGCATACAATTTACTCTTAAAGCAGGACGAACACGTACCCAAGGCGGTACCTCCTAACATTTATCACGCACACTGCCTATTGCCGCCTTTTTGGCAATGCGGAAAACCGAAACTTTTCAATTGCGGGGCTAGTGAGAAATGGCGGGCACACGATTCCATCTGGCATTCGCGCATGCGCACTGACAGACAGCCATAGCGGAGAAGGTGGCGTTATGATAAAGTTCCTTTTACGATAGTAAATGCCTAAACTGCGTTTGATCCTATGCTGCGTTTCAGGGCCGAATCTTCGAGTGCGAGAACCGCTTTACAAACCATTTTCAACGTAGTGGGCTATGATTATGAGTCATCGCTACCAACATCTTGTAACACGAGCCTCACCACGCTGTGTGATTTTCTTAGAATTTCAAGTTTAAAAACTTTGCTCAGCTAGACGAAGTGTATAAGCTACTAGCAGTCGCTATGCGGCGGTCTTAATTTTCCTAATGAAAATTGTAATTATTATAGCCAGTAATGTGGAACGAAACTCGTTTTCGGGAGCATGGTTCCTCTTTTAGCCATTCAAAGGCAGGAGGAAGTAGTGAAGGGTGGCTGATTCTTACCCTGATGGGGCTGAGGCAGGTAGGTTACAGCCGCTTGCAGCGGGGGCTAGCCTGCCACTGATTTTTATCTGTTGTAAGTCGTCAATGCACCCGCCACCGCTTCGGTGGTGGTGGACGACGGCTGTTGTCGCGGCGCAAGTATTTCTCTCCCTCTTCTTTTTTCTTTCTTGTCTATTTTCCCTTCTGTCCGCACGAGGCAGTGGCTCAGGTACAGAGCCAGTAGCAGGTCCATGTATTTTCTTTTCTTGCTTCCTACATCCACAACAGCATCAACAGCAAAAAAAAAAAAAAGGCAGTAAAAATGCGCATATTCCAAATTTCATTACAGACAGGGCTTTTCTAGGCCCCGCCGGGGTGGTGCAGTGGTAAGACGCCCGACTACTGTGCCGGAGTTCCCGGGTTCGAACCCGACCGCGGCGGCTGCGTTTCGATGGAGGCGAAATGAAGTGGCGTCCGTGTGCTGTGCGATGTCAGCGCACGTTAAAGATCCCAGGTGGTCGAAATTACTCCGTAGCCCTCCACTACGGCTCCTCTTTCTCTCTTTACACTTTAACTCCCACCTTCCTCCCTTCCCTTACGGCGCGGTTCAGGTGTCCACAGCTACAAGTGTGACAGATACTGCGCCTTTCCCTTCCTGTGAACCAATTAAAAAAAAACAAAAAAAAAAAAAAACAGGGCTTTTCTAGCGTTATCTCCGGTAGTTGGCAACAAATTTGGTCTGTGAGTAATGCGCGTTTTTTTATGTATGTATGCACCCAATAAATTATATTTAAGCAGGTAAAACTTCTACTAACCGTTACTATTTGAGTAGATTACAGCGATACTCAAGTTAATATTTTAATACAGAAATTTATGCAGGTGTTATTTGTGAGTATTCGAGTCAAATTTAATAAGCTCTGTTCCTTTAATGTCCTTCACTTTGCAAACAATATTTTAAAATGTTCCTGGTGGCTGTTTACCGCCGAATAAAGTGACATCTCCCTACGAGCCCCCTCCCCGTTGAGATCAGTTAGGCTCTCCGGGTACGCCCCCTCATTGGACGCTACCAATTTACGCGGTCAAGACGGGACGTGATTAGGAGACGTGGCGACATGTTTTCTTTATTTGTTTCTTGCACATCGCCGAACGAGGCTAAAGGGGAACAGGAGCAGCGTCATTTTCGATTGCCGCTGCGTTTAGTGTTAACAAAATTAGTTTACAAATTCTTCTGTTGTGAGAGGGCTTATGAAATGCATATAGCCATTGTGAGTTTTCTAGATTTAGTAAACAGTTTTTCATGGTCCCTTGAAAAGAAGTAGCCAAACCATCGGAGAGGAAACTGGAGCGATGAGTACTGCAGTGGAAGTCGATGAGAGGAAATGTGGCTGGCAGGGACCCATTGAGGTGAGTGTGCGTAGACAAGAAACGATAAAATTCACGAATGGTAAGAATGTAAAAGGGCCCAATTGTATCGACATCCATGGACGAAATATTTGCAGCCAACGCCGATGAAAATGGCGGCATATGTTATAAAGAATGTTCGTTATATCGAGTATACTTTAAACAAAAATGCATTGACTTGCTGCCATTAAAATAAACAATGTACACTTTTGTGTAGTAATCCACGTCATGTACTAAATTCGATGTGCTAGTAATATGTTATATTTTAGCGCTATCGTCATTATTCTTAGTACTGTTCGTTGTTTCGTCTAACTGGTGGCTTCAATACTTAATACGGGAATGCAAAACCAGCGTAGCGCACTTGAGTAACGAAGTAGGCAAAATTCTGTGTTGCAATAAATTCTTCGTAACCAGAGCACGTGTACTGAAAGGTAAATCAAGATTACTCAAAGCTCATATGGCAGAGTACCTGGGCCAATGGGCAATCAAAGCCATCGATTATCCCTTCCCGTTTTTGTTTGCCAGATTAAAGGGTAATCAACGCTGTTTGTCAACAGATCTCGAACGACGAGGACGCTGAGTGAGGCCCCTATGTCGCGCCTTGCCCTCGAGCAGCAAGCCTTCTTCTCTAAGCGCGCCGATCGACCGCGGACGGGATCAATCAGAGGAAGCAAAAAGGAGGTGCGATAGGGAAAAATAGAGAGGAGAAAAGAAGACACAGGGAAAGGACGGGAACAGAAGCATCGCATCGACAACGCTTTCTTCTTGTCCCGAGATGTGGGAAGAGCATTGGGATGTCGAGAGAAAGAGTGAAAGAGAGAGGAGGTGGGCCGGAGGAGCGGTTCGCAAGATAAAAAGACGGGCACGGCGAGAGATTTTGAGGGCGGGTGGGGGAGGGGAGAGGAGAGAACAGGCACAGGTAGCCTTAGGAGGAAGGAAAGCAGCGACTAGACGGCTTGACGCCGAAGCATCGAGTCACAGGTGGTCGATGGCGCGTGCGCTCTTGCACCCTGCACCCACGCCTCTTCTTCGTCGTACAGAAAGAGAGCGAGAGAAAGAGAAGGGCAGCGTCTGCGCAGGGGCCATGTCCTTCTAGGCGGGTTCAGCCTCAGGTGTGGGCTTTAAGCAGAACTCGTCCTCTCACGCATCGTTGAAAGAACGACACGAAGAAGCCCAGGCGATAGGAAGCGCCAGGCTAAGGGGAAAAAAAAATAAGAAGGTTCTACCTGCAGGTTCTACTATCGATCAGCCTGTGCGCTCGAGAACGCACTGCAGTATCCGCGCATGCTGGTTAAAGAAGAAATGAGGGAAAAGGAGATTAAAGTACACAGGAAGAGGGAGCCTATGCGTTGGGAATGATAGTATAAAGGCGGGCGGCCGCTGTGGGACATGTGGGAGGGGAATGATGCTGCGGATTTCCGGCCTTTTCGGTAAGTCTTCGTTGCATGGAAGCGGGCAACTGGAACCTTCGTCTCTCGAGCTGGACGCGCCTATGATGAACAGAACACTTACTACGGCAGCGGCTCACAGTCGAGGATTGTGGACACTAAATTCGCTTCAGCTAAAATCGCATCACAGCTTAATGCTCTGAGTATTGATTGACTGAATGTCCTTTATTGAATGGGAAGGCTCATGGCCATGGATGAGGGTAAAGGGGAGTAGACAGAATCTTCATTGTTTAGGTCGTCGCTCAAACCATATTGCTCTAACCAGTCCACTAAGCGAGCCATAAGCATCAGTTTCTAGAAGGAAACGGTAGTTCAGGCAGTAGGGTTTGATCTCGGAGCGTCCAGTAGAAAAAGCAGGACAATCCCAGTGTAGATGAGATATGCCGCCGCGTGTTAGAGTCGTACAACGCGAAACATCCGCCTCACCCGAAGTCGAGAAGTCTTTTTGAATAAGCTCATCGTCCATGCGGCTTACACGCCATGTATTATGGCCCTCTTGCGTCAGTATACAGTGGAAATGATTACGTGCTCTGAATACTCCGCTTTTGTCTCAGCTTAAACTTGTTATGAGGGCAGGAATGATAATTACGAGGCGTATATGAGAACAGCTTAGCAGAGTCAAGGCAGAGAGAATGCGCTTCTCTTTAACATTGTATTATCACCGTTGTGGTGCAAACAAGTTATGGGTATTTAAGCAAGGCTTGAACTCAGTGATAGATCGAACGATAGCCTGTTTAACACCCGCTGTTCAATCCACGTCTTTTTTTTTTCATAATATTTATTTAAGTTAGGTTCAGAGCAAAGGAAAGAGCCTTATGCTTTTAAGTGGACTCGACGGAATTGTATGGACACCTACACCTAACTAGGTTGATTCATATTTTTTCTTGTATATTGTACATTGGTTTATAAGAAAAGGCGAAGTATATGTCTGACCTTCAAGGTTGTTCAAGGTGACTTGACATCTCTCAACCCAAGGGCAGATGGACTGACGGGGGCTGAGGTGGTGAAGGGTGGCTGTTCCTGGCCCAACAGGGCTGGGAATGATAGGTCAACGCCGCTTGCGCTGGTGGCTAGCCTGCCACCGAATTTTTATTTGTTGTAGTCCATCATTGCATCCGCCGCCACTTAGGTGGTGGACGACGGTTGTTGCTGTTATGTTGCGGCACGCGTCTTTCTCTCCCGCTTCTTTTTCTTTCTTCACCTACCCTCAAAACCAGCGTTCGGTAATATACATGTCTGTCGCCTCAAATGTTGCTAGCTGCGCCGTGCTGAACCTCAATCTACTTTGAGAGGACGTTTTTTAACCGCAAGCTTCATTGGTCGAACTCACTCCGGGGTGGAAGTTCCTGGTCCTACGGGGCTAGGACGGTATGTCAACGCCGCTTGCGGTGGGTGCTAGCCAGCCACTAATTTTTATCTGTTGTAGGTCGTCATTGCACCCGCCACTGCTTCGGTGGTGGTGGACGAAGATCGGAAGTGGTAGCACGTTTTGTTGGTTGCCTCAGGAAAACGTACAGCTTTTTCTTAACTCCAAGTAATACTATAATTGCAAACTAATTACCTCCACTACACTTGCTAAAGGATGGTTTCTCTCTAAAGATAGGCCGTATATATTTCTGTAAACTTCGCATAGACGTTGGCCATGAAAGTGATTTATGTTTGTCTAAGGTGCCTTCATCTATTGTCCTAGTGATAATCGAAATATTCCCACCTTCCTCCCTTCCCTTACGGCGCGGTTCGGGTGTCCACAGAGAGAGTGTGACAGTTACTGCGCCTTTCCCTTCCTGTGAACCAATTTAACTGACAATCACTCACCTAAAGTGTTGTCTGTTTAGGCAGCAAAAACAACAACCAAGGATCCTTAAGGCACAAATCAACACGTCAAGGTGACACGCTAGATAGATTGCTGTGATGCACGCCAGACGAGTGCGATCGTAGCCCGCAGTCAAATTACGATGAAGGGTGGCCGATATACCACGTTCAGGTGAGCTCTCAGACTTCAGTGTAGATGATTATGCATAAAATGCCCAGAGTAACGGAGACCCCACTTTACAAACTAGGTTGTTGGCTGTTTTATGCATTTGCACCATTATTGTATTTTCTCTCATGTATATACGTCACCGTTGTTTAGTGAGCAAAGAATGAAGGCCTTGTATCGTCTGCACGTGAGTTTTCTATCCGCGGGTACGAACGGCGCGCTCTGTAGGAAAGATTCCGCACTTCTTTCAGGCTATCTTCTTATTCCTGAACTGGGCTGCGGATGGTTATAGTGGTGACTAGTGGCTTGAGCTAACCGTAGATCTGATTCACAACTGCCAAATCACAAAACTGGGGTACAGATGTGAACTACCTTGGTTGGCGGTTCCGTTAAGGAAGATGAGGTAGTAAGCTGCTGACATCGGCAATTTGTCCACCTGTGGCGCATGTTTCGATGAAACGAAATTTTAAAACCCATTCTTCCACAGCAGCAGATGGCGTTTGTCCTCTATAGAACCAGTTCAACCTCTACGATTAGCGCTCCGTGTCTTTTTATTCATGGAGACGCACTAAACGCCAATTTAAACCCTGTTAATATTTGTCACCTCCGGTCATCGTCGGTGTGCCAGTATGGTGTATTGTTATTTTCGCCAGTCTTACTCAAGAACAATGCATTTCACCTTAAGCTTACGCTAGTTTCAACATAGATTCTTCACGGAGTGCAAGACAACAGCGTATGCGGTCATTTAAATGGGACGTTTGCGAAACAAAACGAAACGAAAAAAGAAACCCAATCGGAAAAAAATTGATGTAGTCGGGCACACACGCGAAACGTATAGAAGCAGCTTCATGTTGTCCTAGCTTTTTACCAGTGCATCGCTCAGACAGAAAAAACAATTGCATCTTTAGGCAATAGAACGAGCAGTTAATCACATTATGCAACACAGCTATTTTCGCTCATAATTACAATCTCGCTAACCCCAGCCTCGCTTTCTCTCTTTGCTGGTCGTCCGTCCGTTTCCGTGAACTCTTTTATCTTATTCACTATGTCAAGGCTCCTGTCACAGCACTCGCCGCGTTGAAGGATTGCCTTTGGAGCCAAGGGCCAGCCCCTACGCTATTTTTGCATTAATTTCATTCACCCATCTACCCTTCTTGATCTTCTTTTAGCATTGGAGCACCAAAATTTTCTACTTTTCTGCCCTTCACCTCTTAAACGAGAAGTTCAAATAAACTCTCCCACAATATTTCGCCCAATCGCTTTAAGTGTGTTTTAGTCCGCTTTGTTTTCAACTTTTTCTGAAGGATTCGGGTTCATGACTCTGCTCTTCCTTCTCGTTTTTTAAACTTTAAACTGTAAAACTTGGAGCAAGGAATGATTTATGGCTCTTGCAAAAGAAGCGAGGGCATGATAAATGAGAAAATAATAGTGGCTGTCGGAGATGTCAGAATTCAAAAAATGCCCCAGCGTTCTTGGCCATGAAATACTGTATTAGCGCCATACTGGACGAGCTAATAACGTACAAAGGAAAGACTTGACATCAGTGGAAGCATACTCTGAACAGTATTGACGAGAAATAATGTCATCAAGAGTGTTTCTGTGCCGCAGATAGTAGTCTAAATTCAGGAGAACGTAGTTCCCAATCGTCTCTCTTAAGAAACGAGTTTTAATGCGGTAGACGGAGTAGTCACAATGGGAGCCGATCGCTTCTTGGTGAAGGACAGTGCTCACAAATGTATTTCTTCAAAACTTTTTTAATTATCTCTTCAGACCTTCGTAATCGACAGCTAAATAGCATTCTGGAATGTAATTTATCACTTCTCTGTCGCGTAGGACGAGTGTTAGCGCGCAACCATCCGGAGATATTGATTTTATAACTTTTATAACAGATGGCAGCGCGAAAGGAAGAGAGTCTAAAGCGAGGCGACAAGCACGGCGCTGATCACGTATACTTATATATGCACTCTGAACAATCATGTGCCATATTCAACACATGAGCAAAACGTCAGCTCCTTTTCGGAGAGACTGGTGTATGCGGAACTGACACATGCATCCCCCAGTTTACATATCACTTCCGACTCCATGATTCTTCTTAGTAGACGTTCTTTGTTCTTTTTTCTAATATATATGTATCCAGAACATCAGGTAAGCTCTCCTTTAATGCTAGGTAATGAGTGGCCAGAAAACCTTCAAAATCTCTTCCTTCACGGGCATGTTTTACGTTGTTGACGTATTCCCTCAACCTGTAATTCACGCATCTCCCAGGTTTCCTGACATGTTTTTCCACAGCTTAAAACAATTTGTAAGACTACTACTCCTTGTGGTGGGCATTCCACGAAAGGTCGCCTGTGCTTATTTCCGTAGTTCCGGTTATGGATTACCTCTGGATGAGTCGTCGTGCAGAGCTTTTACAGTTTTGAGGTGCAGAGAACAAGAGTTTCGCACCGTGCCGCTGCGCTACCTATTCCAAGTTGTTTGACAGCGTGTGAACGCAATAATTACAGCTACCTTTTCCTACGCTGCGCCTGTGTGTCACACTTGTTCACCTCAGTGCGCTTCTTTTTGAGGTCTTCAGCGACCCAAATAAGAAGATGCTGAGGATATCATGCGCTGCGGAGCCTTTCGATGGTCGAGCGCTTCTGTAATAAGATGCAAATATATTTTGCCGAGAGTGTTCTTGAAGCATAACGTGGCATTGGCTCGCTTAACGATCTTCGATTGGAGCTTTGAGTGGGCGGTGTTCAAAAGCAGTTGTTTTCTGGCGCAAGACTGACAGCCGCAGCAGGCGGCCATCAGCTTTATTACGCAGCCGGATACCTAATAACACAATTTGGCCGTTTACTGGGAGTTTGTGGGTTAGGTCAAGAGGGTTCATCACTTTTCCAAATGTAAGCAATACTTTTCTGGTAGAATATTTTTTAGCACTTTTTGGTAGCCGTATTACGCTGCCATCTGTTCAAGGCGTCTATCAACACACTCAATTTGCCACATTCTTTCATTGGTCTGCTACTCGAACCGAAACTCAACACCATTCGGCATCAGGCGCTGTTATCTTGGATTTTGATAGCAATGACCGCACATTCTTTATAAATCCACACCTCGATATAACGAATTTCAATGACTACTGATGTTCTTTCACTGCGGTATTTACTCCCTTTTGTCCGAACTTGTTATTGAGTGCACTGAGAACCGACACATTTATGTATCCCAAGCACATCGGTCACTCAGGATGTCTGCTCCGTTAAAAGCGTCGAGAAGAAGGCTCTCATTTTAGTACTTTTTGTTGGGTACTTGCTTGATCGTACTGCTTCTTTTGTTTTCTTATTAGTGTTACATTATACTTGGTGGTTTTTATTTTGCTCGAGTAATTTCAATTCGCTCATTGACAGCATTGTGGGTATATTGTTTGTTGGTGGCTGTTTTCAGACGCCACATTATTGATGGTTAGCCGCAACAAGGGTGTCCGTGACAAATTTTGTTTTCCTTTGCTTAACCCCTAACTGATGTTTAGACACCTGCTGGCTCTGTGGCTGACGTTTTTAAAGCGAAGCGGTAATGATTTCCTTGAGGGGAGTCATGCTAGTGCTTGTTCTGGCGGTGTGATCAGGCCCGTTCGGCCAACTTGGTCTTAAAAACCTAATAAACATAAAAAATACTACATAAAAACAGAGAACGGTGGACGCGTCTGCGAAGTGATATGAAAAGACATAACATGGCCATTGACATAGGATCCATTAAAGCGGTCTCTTATTACGCTTAAGGCTGAGTTGAAGAACCCATAGAACTTTTTTACTTCTTTCTTTCGTTCGCTAATTGCTGGTTTGCTTTATTGATTATCTGATGCATCAATTCACTGATCGGATCCATTTATTGATGAATATATTGAATAATAATATTTCTCGTTTTCCCTAATATAATGTAGCCAATACGACCGCAGTACTGTCTTTGTTTTTCTATTTAGAGAGGCAGCTACAGAGAAAAAAGAGACGCGTGTTTTAATTGCTGTGTTTGGCCGCAACTCAACGCTTTAATTGAAAGGAAAATCACAATGAAAAGGTTGAAAAACAAGGCAATCATAGGGACGTGTACGATACGACTGCAGCAATGTCTACACAAAATTCGCATTATTCGCACATTCGCGCGACAGTTAGAGCGCAATGATGATCCTTACTAATTTCACACCGAAATTCATGGAAGAATACTCCACGGCCATTTTGTGGCTTTTTGCGATGACCTCAAAATTCTGAGGCGAGCAGGGTGGTTCGGTACTGAAAGATATAGAGATGCGTAGAGCTTTTATGTTAAGGCAATGCATTCATTGAAGTAATTCGATGGTTAGTTTAGTATATGAGGAGCACCACTTCAAAGTGTAGACTAAAGGGTGACCATGTAACTAGTTTCACGCCGTTTGGAAAGCTAATAGCTTCAAGTTATGACACTTTAGGTCCGTTAAGCCTGATAAGTGTGTACATTGGCTTCCATAAAAGCAATTTTTTTTTTTTACGAGTAAAGTGGACGAGGAAAATAAATACCAAAGCTCCTCTAACTGCGTCCGGCGCTTTGTGTGAAATGTCGTCGACAGCTCTTACGGCGAATCGTGATCAGCAAGGGTGCCTTCGCTATCTGTGCGCTCTTGTTGGAGAGAAATTAAGAATAAAAATTAACATTCTCTTTGTTGCGTTACCGTGATTTATATATTTCTGCTAATTGATGAAAAGGGTAAAGCAGCAAAGCATTATTTTTATAAAGATTTGAATGCTATATCCAAAATATTTGATATAATTCAAGGTTTTCAAAATAGAAAAATAATTAAATAACTGCTGCTGGTTTCAGAGGTAGCGACAAAAAAAGAAGCAGCCAACGTTAGCGAAAAAATAAAATTCCTGAGATGTCTATGATGATGTCTTAACCTTAACTACTTATGATCAACTTATTGTCTACCTATTGGATGCTAAGTTAGCCACACCGTATGATGAGATGGGGCCTGCTTTATCTTGCAATGCTGGATATTTCAACAGGCGTATTTTTTTTTCTATCGAAGGCACACAAAATGAGCTAAAGCCAATTTCCTGGCCTGCTGACATTTTCTCATTTATGATACACACATCCATTTACCTATCATGTCTCTGGATTCCTGGCAAGTGGATATTTCGAAATCTGGCTGCTCAGAGAAAATGCATAGGGGAGTTATTTTAGACTGCAAACATGTTTAATTTTTTAACAGTTCATGGCTTGTGTTCTCAGTGTTCACCTAAAGCAAAATTCTCTTTTGTTGTTTATTTATTGATAGGAAGCCAATATGAGGAAGCTACTACAGCATGACGATCGCAGCCAGCCCGGCAATTCTGGCTACGCCACCACGGCTGAAACTACTATATTGCGCTTCGTACCTGTTTCATTAAACCAGGATAATAGGACACAAAATTTCTATCACAACCAGTGCGATGCATATCAAGTCATTATTAAGCAAAAACAAGCGACTTTGCTCTGCTAAAGTGGCGTCCACGAAGATACTGCAATCAGAATCGTATTGGAGGAAAAGATTGCCTTTGTTTTAAACAATACAATGCGCGTATTTGATTTAACAGTAATTTTCACATGCTTATTTGGAAAACTGTTGTACAAAAATCACACTTGCATCACAAGCAAAGTAGTATTTCTGTAAAAGAATCACTGGTCACTGGCAACTTTGGTGGCTATCTTTCAACAGAGCCTACTAGGAACACCGGTAGTTCTGGTTAGTTAGCCAGCTTTCTTTCTTGTTTGTTGGCCTTAGTTGCCTCGTGCTATAAGCAGCCAGCTTAACTAGCCCAGGTCAAACTATGACACGCTGAAAAAAACCAGCTTTAGGCGCACTACGCTCAGTCCTATTACAAGTCTTCGCAAATACCCGCTAGTCAGAAAGTTTCTAAAGGCTACCAAATACAGCAAAAAAAAAAAATGACCCAGTTGCCTGCACACTAGGTTCAAAACGTTTAGTTTACCAACGGGACATGGAGCAATAACATACATGAGTGAGCCGATATTTTTCTGGTGAAATTGAAAGAGCATCGATCCAGACAACTTATTAATAATTAAAACCAACTGCGTTTAACCTTGAAACAACTTATGAAATCAATCAATAGGGTAGTAACGTGTCATGCGTTGGTAGAGAAGTAACAATATTTATTGTAAAGTTGTAACCAAGTCTTGTTGAAACGTGAACATTTTTGTCCTTGAAGAAATTCATTCATTCATTCATTCATTCATTCATTTGCATGTTTGTTTTCTATTCTCGTAGATGGAGGAAGTCGAGGGGAATACTACCCGAAAGCAGCGATGAGAAAAAAAGGGACTGCTTGAAAAAAAAAAAGATAGAAGTATTGATTGCTGCGAAAACTAGTAACCTAAAAACTATTTTCGTACGATTAGGCCAATTCGCTGCAACAAAAAAAAATGTCGCTACAATTCATGGAATGCCAGAAACTTCAGTGTACAGTCTTCGTTAAACATTTAGAGCTCAGGGTGTTTGCTTCTGAGCCCCACGTTGTGAGTCGTAATGAATTCTCAGTATTCCAAAAATCCTGAACATAAGATAATTTTTTGTTCTACCCTAGCCATCGGCAACGACTTTCACGAATGCTAAAAGAGCGCTATTACACAGGTGAGAAGCAGACTCTCCGGACACACGACATTTGACAGAGTCTTTATCATGCTTATGCATGAACCGCCATGAGTAGCAAAGCGCTCTTTCAAACCAGTGCTCTGCTACCACAAATGGAAATGAACTTTCACGCAGCACCAGTCAGAGATAACGACGCGTTTTTCACAAGCGGGCCGCGTGCCAGAGCAAGTGAGGTAACAGCCTAGAGAACATCGAAAAATAAAAGCAACGTGCAGTCAGGAACAGGCCTTCAATCCCAACCTCGCGAGGTCAAATAAGAGAAGGCCAAAAAGAAAAGAATTCCAAGAGGCATCGCTTAAGAAATTCTGATTCTGCGCGCCAGTGCTAGGAAAGGAAGATAGACTCCAAAAGTGAGAAACCATAAACTATAAATAAAATAACGGATACACAGAGAACGGTAGCAAGAAAAGGAGCTAGAATAAGAGAGGGGCAAGCTGCTAAGCAACAGGAAAATGTATAAAAGGAAAAAAAAAAGACAGTTAAAAAAAAAAAAACAACCCGATACTAAAAGACGACGAGAGAGATCAACCACAGTGGAAGAAGGAAGGTCAGCACCACCAAGGCCGTAAAAAGGTCGGAGGTGACTCGCCGGTCCCCCTTTTGACTCTGAGTCCTCTTTTCTTTCCTCTTCGTTCCTTTCTGTTCTCCGCGCATCACTGACATCCTTTTCTCCCAGCCGACTCCGTCTCTGCGCCGCCCGCTTCTTCTCTGTGCGCACGTAAAGACGCTTCTGCACTTCAGCAGATCCTGAAAGCCGTTCTCTCCAGTCTCCACCTCTCCTTCTCACCTCCGCTACTGCCCCAGGCTGTTCTCGCGTAACCCCGCTTAGTAGTAATGCAGCTAGGCGGTGCAGCTAGCTTTACAACTTTTCTAGTTTGGCCGTAGGGTGTGGAATCGATTCAGGCCGTTTTATTTCTGCCGTAATCGAAGCGCTCGCGACAAAGAAAGGAAACTGTGTTCATTCACAAAAAAGCACTTTCCCAGTGAATTCGCGTGCGCCTGTGTAGCTAGAAGCGATATGAAGGGGTAAAATTTTAGCGTGAAAGCCTTAATCCGGATGTTCAGAGCCCAGCAAAATCGTCGAACGCCTGCATGCCTGCTATACTATATAAAAGGACCATTGGAGTGGAGTCGAATTGAACCCAGGAAAATCTCGTTGCAAGCTAGGACGGAACGTCGTAGCCATCGCCGCAAACGATCACGCCGCATGTCAGTCAGTCAATCAATCAATCAATCAATCAATCAATCAATCAATCAATCAATCAATCAATCTTTTTATTTTCACCAAAATAAAATATACATGGCGAAAAAAGGGGGATGTATACTCCAACTCGCCCTCACGCAATGCGTGTTCGTCCTGCCCGCTTCACCTATATTAAAGCCTTTTCTTTAGCGTATAGAGAATCACACCTCCGGAAGTGCGACTCCTGTGTTCACTTCCTTCCATATCTCCCTTTTTGCCCAGTGTAATTTTTGAACATAGAAGATACCAGTTATGCTCTTTTCAGTTTTTCGACACAGCTACAAAGTGAAATTTGTTTTCTTTTATGTTCTTTATTGTAATCTGGTCCCTGGGGCGTACACACATACACACACATACATACACATACACATACACATATCCGCCTCTAGAGATAAGGGTGACGCTGGTGAACGCTCACAGGTTTCGGTTAGTCATAATTAATACCGAAGCAAGAGGAAGCCTGCAGAGAACAAGAGTTTCGCACCGGAAAGAGGTCCTCCTGGGAGTGTTTACATCTTTTTTTTAAATAAAGTTTTTTCCTCCTCCACCTCCTCCAGCCGTCGACGCAGCTCAGCTAGACCCGCATGACATTCGGTACTTATGCGTAGAATGTGAGGATAGGGTACCATTTGATTTATTTATGCTCATGGGCCTCCATTTTTTTTGGCGCTCGAGAATGGCGGGTTACCATTCCGATAAAGATGCACGGCCTGCCATAATGTATTTCCGGGAAACCGTGGACAGGTTTTTTGGCAATCCAGAAAGCTGCAGCAGAACCTCCCGAGTGGCTCTCAAGGCTAGAGCCTTTGTTATGTTGAGTGAATTTCAGTGTGTAATATGTAAATAGCGTATGTAAATAGCATTTGAGTGATTTTTGTTGTGTTTTTCTTTTGTTGATTTTGTTGTCGTGAAAAGCTATGAGTCAAGACCAGGCAACAAAGAAATAAAAAAGTCGACGTAGCTCAGTTGGAAGAGCACTGGACGCGATATTCGGAGGTTGTGGGTTCGACTCCCACCATCGGCGCGTTGTTTTCCTTCTGGTTTTCATTTATTATTCTTTATTTCGATAATCCCCATAAGTCTAATTCTTGTCAAACACCAGCAACCAAATAATAAAAAAAAGAGAAAACATTCCCAACGTCTGCCTTCCACTCGTAGACTGTCAGCTCCTTTAAACTATGTAGTATGAAGCTCATCATTACGCTTCCTACTGCAATTTGCGCGTTTTTTCCCGGCATCTTAGTGGCGCAGCACTTTAGCGCGTGACAAGGTATGTATTGGAGACAGAAGGTTAAAGCATGACGACCTGCGCACTTCTAATGTATGTATGTATGTATGTATGTATGTATGTATGTATGTATGTATGTATGTATGTATGTATGTATGTATGTATGTATGTATGTATGTATGTATGTATGTATGTATGTATGTGTGTGTGTATGTATGTATGTATGTATGTATGTATGTATGTATGTATGTATGTATGTATGTATGTATGTATGTATGTATGTATGTATGTATGCATGCATGCATGCATGTATGTATGTATGTATGTATGTATGTATGTATGTATGTATGTATG
>JAJIZL010019351.1:544981-565825 GCA_023969395.1 Amblyomma maculatum | reverse complement strand
CTAACACAATTTATGCTTTTATGCTTTCACCGCGCTCTGAATGACGCTTGATTAAAAACAAAATTTTTGCGATTTGAGTAAGTTTGAACATATTTGTGCTGCTCCGTCCGAGATGTGAGTATCTAGAAAGCAAAGCTCATCACTGCAGAAAATGTAAATTTTGTTTTATAACTGCAAAAAGAATCAACTTGGAAACGCTGACACGGCCTTCTGAATCAGATGGCTTTGTCAGGAAAGCAAGCGGTCGGAAACGGAGAATGGCAGCCACTGACAGACAGCCGTCAAATGCAGAACGTAATTCGGCCACTAATAACGGAACTCGGCGACGTAGGAGAGAGGGCTGTGGAGGAGGGGTGAGCGAGCACAAATGTCATCGTGCGACATCGTCGTCGGCGGCGACGCTCGGAACGATGGCGTGACTGTCACGAATATGTTTCCGCTTCCCTGCCGTAGCGGACGCGTGGAGGTAGGGGCATGCGTTTGTCAGGCCGGCGCGGCTTGATATTCAGAAGCCACAGTTCGCTTGCGACGCGCGTTGAAATCGCGCTCCTTTCCACCGCGGTTCTGAACTGTTGCATTGCAATGAGCAGGCAGAGGCGCATTCTGCAAATCAGAGTACTGGCTGTGAATACGAAGCCGACGGGTATTAACGGAGGTGGGCTGTATAATCGTTACCACTTAATGCACACGCGTGTCTGAATGCGTCACGCGTTTTGTACAGGTCAACTACAACACATAACATCTGTGTGTCTCCTGTTCTAGAAGGTTATTTACTGAACATAAATGACAGGAATGGTTTTGTTTAGACCATCGGTTTGTAAGGAAAGTTGCTTGCAGTTTTTGCGATGGGCGCTGACTAGCCCTGCGGAAAAGGAGAGACCACTTTGCGGAGAAGGTGGACTGACTGAAAACCATCAGGGGCCTGGTCTAGAATGTCGTGTTGAATTGAGAGAGTGAGAAGCTACAGCGACGTATACGTGCAAGAGCTCAAAATTGAGCCCCCGTCAAACTTGGACGGCTGCTAAGGATGCGCTTCCGTTGAAGCTACCCGAACATTTGGAATAGTTCATAGAGTCGGGAACAGTGCGAGATCTTTAGCGAAATGCTCTTAAGAAGCCCGTTCGTCAATGGCCTTCAGAACTAAGCGGGTAGACGACACCTTGGACGCAGCGCGTAAATGTGTTGCCCACATGTGGATGCCTTAAGCTTAAGAACTGCTCGTCAGGAAGTTGGTGCGCTGAGGTGAGACTGCAAACAGTCCTGACGCGCTCCTTCTTTATTACACAGTTCGACAACTTTGTTTCGTGTTTATTATACCAGAGCTTTGCGACTTGCGTCAGATGAAAACTCACATCATGAAGCTTCAACACGTCGGTCATCTTATTATGGATTATTTATTTATTAGAGAATTTATTAGCCTTCATGCCAGCTGAGGTAACTTTGAAGTCTTGATAATATCAGAGTGACAGGCTTGTTGGTGCATGGTCAGAAGATGAAGAGTATTGAGAAGGGGAAATGAATAACATAAGTGTTCATTTAGTTCGTCTCTGATGTCTCCCCACTCGTCTTCAGCTGTGCTTACTTATCGGCTTAATCCTTATCACTGCTGTAGATAGGAAGAGGTTGCAGGCAGACTGTCCAGACATAGACGTGCGGAAACACTGAAGCTGGTGGTGCCCTGTGCAATTGCGTCGCTCTTTTAGTCTCTGTGGTTGAGACTTGAGGTTACGATATTTAAAGTTTCTTCCCAGTCGGAAAAATCTACAGAAACTTTTCTGTTGTTACGACAGAACTTTTGTGCGGTTTTTGACGGGAAACCTGTTGTGACAGCAGAACGTTCTGAAGTAACATCAGAAATTTTTGTAGTTACAATAGCAACGTGCTACAGAACTACAGACAACAGAAATATACTACAGAAAAGTACTACAGAACCACATGAAAGTACAACAGAACTGCAGAAAAATCTGACGTTTATGACTGAACTACAGAATATTTTGTCGTATTTTTGACATGGTTTTATAGTGTTTTTTTTACTGGGTTGTTAATACGAAAACAGAGCACCTGCATTGACTGTAACAGGGCCTTTGTTAAGCGAAATTCTTATTCTCTGACTAGTAGCGTGAGTAAAAATAGATACCAAAAATACAAGGTGCTTCTGAGCACGAATTGTCACACGACCGTTCTTTGTGCAGCATGCAGGTCAGTGCCATCCTATTTCGCTTCTAATTCTGCATGGAGCTGTAATTCAAGCTGAAGACTAGTTTGCGTTACGGAGTCTAACAGACGACTTATGTAGAGTCTTAGAAGAAAGTCCTGGCGCCAAAGGATATTGCCTTCGCCTATAAATTGAACCATCAAGCAATCATTAAAGGCAAAATGGCATTTCAACTGCTATAGTATAATGTTGTATTAGAGCAGGAAACTGTCTCATAGCATTTCAAGGCCCATTGGTTTTCAGTGGCGCCGTGACAGCATAATTTTACGGCTGAGACGGAAATCACCTGGCTTCAGGAGCTTTGACCAAAACTGCACCTTGAGTGCCGTGCCTTTATATTGTAAGAGGTGGGCGCCGAAAATGTAAACAGACAATGAGACTTTCCTTTCCTTAAAGCGGACCAATTTTCATTTCGGCGGAAGGCGTATTTTTCCTAATTCTGTGTCAGTCTCCCAGTGACGAAACACTGTGTCAAAGCATGCCAAACAGCGCTCCCGCAGGTCTTAGTCGGTTTATAAAGAGTTAAACTCCTCCTGTATTTCCCAGAGCATGATGGCTGCTAATCAGAGGTGTGTTCACAGAAATATAGCTGTTGTGGAATCCACGCACGCGCTATAAGCATCTCCTTCATGTTCGCTGCTAGTACAGTCAATATGGCTACTGAGTAATCTCAGTGGTCTCCGTCATTATAGTAATACGCAAAGTCAAGAACGATGGCTCCTACACCGTCTATTCATTTTTCGAGCCTAAGAAGGTTGGATTAGTTTGGTTTATGGTGTTTAACGTCCTAAAGCGACTAAGGCTATGGGAGACGTCGTAGTGGTGGAGTCCGGAAATTTCGACCACCTGTAGTTCTTTAACGTGCACTCACATGGTACAGCCCACGGGCACCTTGCTTTTCACCGCAGAGGTCACCGACACCGGGATTCAATCCCACATTTTTGGGCACAGTAGTCAAGCACCCTAACCACAGCGCCACCCTGGAGAGGTGAACCTAAGTATATTCACGGTGAGCGGTCGCCAGTTCATGCTCAAAATCCATCCTCAATTCTACGAACCAAAGTAGAATTTAACAAGAATTTCTAGTGTGAACTGGCGAACGCTTGACCTGAATGTTGCTTGCTCGCATGCAGTACCTTTACTACAAGATATCGCTAATAAACACACGCGGCAATGTCGGGGATATGTTTACCAATATTCCATCTAAAATGTCAGGTAATGTGCTTGAGTGCACGCCTGCGGCTGTTCCGACCGTCGCCCTCCTTAATGTTGAATCCGTACAGCACTTCAAGCAGGGATACAATTAAGGGGACGACACCTTGTGTCCTTGAGGCAAGCTTTTCACACTTCAGTGTTAGCAACAACTGGGGCCATGAGACAAAGGTTCAGTTTCAAGCACTGGTTCTTTATATTGGATTACAGTAAACACGCAATAATTCCTTTAGGTGGTGGCTCCGTCGACTTTTCTTTTCTAGTCGTAAGGTCCCAAACAGGGTACATTTTAGGGTCAAACACACGGTGCAGAGAAAGTTTCGCTGAAGCCGCATTGATCGCGCAGAAGCAAGATCTGCTGTTATATGCACAGGAACAGCAGCGATAATTACCAGCCCCTCTTAGAGGCATATTTGCAGCGCACAACGCGCAAAGCAATTCGTTTTCTTTGGTGTCATTGCCGTCAAGAAAGCTTCGGTGAATTCTAAATCCTGGAAATTGCCACACGCTTGAGAATCAACCTGTGGCCAGGTTGCGTATTGCGTGCCCTGTCAATGGGTGTTCAGGAAATGGTTTCAATGCCCTAGTTGGTCTCTCTCTTCACTCTCACCGTCCTTTTAGAAAGTGGTAGAAGGTGTACATCATAAAGAAGCAATATTACGGAATAAGTATTTAAGTGACTGCAGATGGCACTCAGCAATGTATGATATGCTGGAAAGCAAAGAAATGCATTTGTATGGGTGTTGGAATCCAAAGCAGTTTAAAATTTGAAAAACTGCACTACTTCGGAGATCATTTAAATTCTGAGTAGTCAAAAGGTGACTTCCTTCGTTGTTATAGGTTAAGAATAACTCTCCTTGAAAGGTAGATATTTATTTGACAGGATAAGTTTAAACGGATTGTTAGAAAGATTTTTATGATAAGTCCTAAGTAATGATTTGAATTTGATGTTTTTGTTCTTGTCGTCGCCCTGTTTTGTCTTCTTGTCTCCGTCTTGTTTGTCCTGTGGTGTTACTTTTTATCATGCCCTACCAGCTCACTTGCAATCAAGGACTTTCTTGTTATTTACGCGTTTGTTTGACTGAACCACGCGCATGTGTTACTAATCAAATTTCATTTGAAAGGTTCCCATCCCTGAATTGAAACGCCTGGTGGGCAAGCCAATGAAAACTCGGGGATCACCAGTATCAAGGGAATGGAGGTGAAGCCAACATGGACTGGAGGGCTAGTTGGTCTGACATCTTCAAGTGGTGCAGCGTAACGGCACGAAGCCTAGACAAGAGAATAGGACAGACACAGCGCTGAACTGACAACATAAGTTTATTCAGGGTGCCAACGCTATATATACCCTAGCGCCACAGAAATAACGCCGAAAGAGCTCAACTATCTGCTATCCTATAATTGCCGGACTTGAAAATATCTGCATGCCAGAGTTATACGGGTTGACTGTGCTGTTCCATGTTTTCATTTCATGTTATTTCTGCGCCGCCAGGGTATATATAGCGTTGGCACCCTGAATAAACTTATGTTGTCAGTTCAGCGCTGTGTCTGTCCCATTCTTTTGTCTAGGCTTCGTGCCGTTGCGCTGCACCACTTGAAGGTGAAGCCAAGGCTCATAGATCAGCTACAGAAAACAACTTATAACATTATGGTGTACCTCGTTGCAGTTAAGAAATCGGCTCAGTATGATAACTTTCTGTCCCCTTTTTTGCTTCGTCATTAATGGAGAACCGTCTTTATGAAAGCGGCTTCTTGCAATTGGCACAGTAACCTCTCACTGACGTCAGCCTCAGTCGGTTCATTACCGTGACTTAAATGTTAAAAATTCTGCTTGTAATTCTGTAGCTATGTGTGCCTTACTGTACGTATTTGAAGGGATCTTTTTATTTATTCAAAGTGTCCATATACTTCGAACCTTCCATGAATTAAAAGCAAAAATATGCTCTAATGAAAGACAGCGCATATATAACGGCACTAGCCGAATGCGAGTCGCTGATGTTTTCTAATACAATATTGTAAAAAAAAAAATGAGGGGATACTTTTTTGAATTAGGTTAGCAAGGAAACCAAATATTTGAATTTATATGAAACCAGTGATGTTTACGTCATTGAATATTAAACCACTCTGATTCTTTACGGTCATGAAAAAAAAAGTTATACGTTTGTAATGTTTTTTTTTTTTTTGAAAATTTTGGGGCCATACCTTTAACTAGTTGTAACTAGAGGTGCGACCCTTGACCTTGACGGACCTTGGTCACCAAGCATAACAACATAATTATCGCTCAATATTTTAGAGGATAGAAGCTTTAACGATGCCGGCGTAAAGTTGGTATCTCATTATGATAGATTGTGCCCAATTCGATGGCGACCACCAGTCTTGACCCTGATTGCTGATAAAGTCTGACACAGGCAACTTGAGGATTGACCTCCATCAATTTGGAACACAGTGACATGTATGTATAATGAACGTGGCCTAGTTCTATGGTTGAGCCCTAGTTTTGGCTACGGCGACTTCAAAATTTAGCTTGGGCCACCTGAAAATTGACCTGGTTTAAATTCATCCAAAAGTAAGACCCAGATATGATGGACCACGCCCAGGTCGATGGCCACCACCATGGCCAGCTCAGGCCACAAATAAGAGTTCTCCCAGGTCACCTGAAAAGGAACCTCGGCCAAACTGAAAACAATTATTGATATCCAAGTAAAAGGGGCATCGTTGAATCTTATGATCGCACGCAGATTTGACCATCTTCCCCCGAAATATGACCCGAGTGAAATTGCACCCAAAATATTCTCTAAATAAAACGAACACTCCAAGGTTGATGGCCACACTCAAATTCGCCCGTTCCACCAACAAAATTTGGCCAGGGTCAGCCAAAAATTGCCTTCGCGCAAATTGAACAATAATCGTTTTCAAATTATCGCGAACAGCATCCAGTTCAGGGGTGGCACCAAACATTAGCCATGGTCTCTCCCAAACTTTCGCCTGGGACGTTAGGAAGTGAACCAAAATAAATGCATCGAGTGCACCGGGCTTTCGCTAGAGCTTCCGCTGTTACCAATATTAAACGGCTGTGATCCTTGCTACAGTGGTTTCGTTAACGTATACAGGTAGCACACATTTCAGTTAGGGGGGTTACTAAAACTAAACTAATTTTAATCGCTATGAATACCCAATCACAACTCTTCTTTCATTGTCTGCACGACTGCTGCATAGGTCTTGCGGTTGCCCACGCATTGCTACGCAAAAGTTATGCAGTTGCTAAGCACATCAACACGTTGTTATGCAGATGCACATGATCGCTGTGAAGCTGGTGTCTAGCTGTTGTTATGAAGCGTTGTTATGCAGCTGTCTTGACTAATTACTGATCCTCCATAAGAAAACCAAGATTTGTCTCGGGCAGTATAATCCAGATTAGCACTATCGTGGTGAAGGCTAGTGGAGACACGCATATCGCATATCTACAGAGAGTCCAATAAAGCAGGAATACGCCCTACTGGAGCGTGAATCTGCAAAATAGGGACCACATTGTATACGCGTGTAAGTTAAAACTTCCATCTTTACGCGGGAGCTTTGTAGCACTCTTAAACTCAGGCCTAACAAGAAGACGCTTAAAATGTATCTTGTTTTCTGTGGACGTGAATTCAGAAAAAAAAAAAAAGCTTGCAGTTATGACGGCTTCTCTTAACTCTTAAATTGCAGCGAGCAATTGCAAGTGTTCTAAACACTTGCTTCTGTCTATTCACCCTACTGACAGTTAACATTTCGTATTGCTGGTTTACCTTGCGGGGAAGTGAAATTATATTTTCAGCTTGATTGTCGTGGAAAGGGTTGCTTACTGCTCGCTTGGTCACAGCTCTTTCGTATACCCTTCTCAGTGGACAAGAACGACGTCGTTCTGTGGCGTGAATGACCCTTTATTCACCAACTTTCCTTGCAACCTGTAGCTGAAAGGCAGTGAACATCTTCCTTTTGGGCTGCCAGTAGTGTGGAGCTTGCCCGGAACTGTCTTTCGATCAATGCTTAATGTTGCACCGTGTGCACCATCTGAAGTGGTATATCGCGTGGAGCCTAATCTCATTTTAGTTTATTCATGCCAAGTATACGAGGGTGGTGAAAAGCCGGCAGTATAGCGATTCCGAGCACGGTAACGAAAACAACGCCCTGAATAGCTTACACGGACGCTGAAACGATGATCCTCCCAACGGAAACATAACACCACGCGTAATCGTGTTCACGTTTTCACAGTTTCAGCACGGCTCGCATTCCGAGCGATTCTTTCAAAAGTCATTGTTTTCTTCCTGCAGCGAGTTTGTTGGACTGCGCAGAAGAGCGTAACTGCCTATATGAAAATAAATCGTTTTTAACTCGTAGCCACTCTTGAAGCTATGTCTAGCAGCGACCAATGGTGAGCGATCGAATTGTGGAAAGCCTGTTTGCCAAAATGAGCTCAGAGGTTTCAAATTATTGTTGATCCTGAACAAAAATTGCTTGATCTAAAATGAAAGTAGCAGTTTCACGCCGCTTAAAACATAGAGTCACCACGTCTGTCCACATTTATCGTTTATAAATCAAAACGGATGAGCCAATGCTATGCACACGGCAACTAGCGCTAAAGACAGGGACAGAAGAGAAACGGACACCACAAACGCTAGCCGTTAGCGCTAGTTACCCTGTGCATTGAGTCTAAAGATCCCCAACTAGCCCACCTGTCCGCTTTAAACGTCAAAATGAGCCCTTCACTAATTGTACCGACATATTTTCACAACACGTCTTCCCAAACGGTTTGGATATGCTAGCCACATTTGATGCCACAGCTGCACCTGCGAAGTAGTTTGAACGGGATGCTGTGAGAATGCAGTCCTTTAAGTGTGACGATGCCGCGTACAATATATTGACAGGCTTATACGCCGCTGAAACGAACTCCTCATTTCGGCGACCCTTAAGACCCGCAAGGAGGCACAAATCTGGGCGACGATTTCATGAAATGCACTAAACGGTTCTCGAAGGACCGAATGACGATCACTCTTAGGTAGATATGATTTAAAGATGCCAATGAAATTCTGAATGATGGCATTGAAGTGCATGAAGAGCCTGGAAATCAGTAAAATAAACACCATGTATAATGATGAAAAGTTTGTCTACACACTGGTCCCATATTTGTACTGCAAGCACAAAATGATAGCAGAGTTACAGTAGTTCTAAAAGCATATGCTATAGATTCGTTTTCCCTAGCAGCCATAACTCGACGTCATTTACCGGAAGATTTAGTTAAATGAGATTTGCTCTCTCACTTTTGATTTTAAATGCGTTATCTGACAAATGCGAGGTGACGAAAAAAACAGGCTACCCAGTATGCGTTTTATAAGCTATCTCTATGATGTTTTCTAACAATACACGATTAATTCACTTACTTTTAGTGTAGTTTTCCCAGCAGTGCTGAACGAAGCAGAATGAAGCTACGACTGCTTTTTCACTACTAACTCGAACAGCCTACTACTTTTCGCATGAACGAAGAAAACATACAAGAACTGTAGTTAGAAATCCCACAAAATAAAGCTACAATGCACACAATTCACTTAAAAGATCATGTTATGTTCGGGTTGAGATGTGCAAGCCTAAATGATAAAATAGACTGTTAATAAATATATGTTCTGATTAGAGCAAAACTTTTAAAATGAAAAACAGAATGCCCGAGATAGAAACGATGAGAAGCAAATGCAACAATATGGACACGTTCTGTGAAAAATAATAAAGCAATTTATAAAGTTGATTACTCGAACGCCATGGTCATAAAGCAATGCAAGGAAACATTAAAGAGTTAATTTTAGCGCGCGTTTCTCTAAAAGGTCCGAGCTTCTGTCCTTTTCGCTTCCTGCACAGGCAATTGGCGCCCCGACCTTAACCTTTGCACGGCTAGATTCCGCGAACTCTTGACCGCACTACGTGACGCGCATGGGCCCATAAACACCGAAAAATAGGTGTTCTGGGAATTCCCTGCGCTCCACGGAAGCAGTAGCCCAGCAAGACGTGCACGTGAAAGTTTGAAGTCCTTTTAGTGCTTTCCCCGAGACGGTGTTAAGTATAGACGAGTACTGTTTTCTTTGGCTCCACCGTTTCTGCACAATGTACGTACACTACCATCCTCTGAGAATTTGGCCTTCTTGAACCTACGGTAGGAGAGGAACCAAAGTCGAGATAAGGCGAAAAAAAAAAAAAAGGTTGTTAAGATGAGAGCGTCGTCAGGAAGCCTAATCAAATCCGACGCTTTTTTTATGTGTATATTGCGTACTTATGTTTTTTTTTTAGAACAGTAGGTGAAGGTGTTTTTTCTTCCGGATAATGCTACATTTTTTCTTCAGTGGTTCTTATACAAAAAATGTGGAGTTGTAATTTGTTTTTTTATTCTTTTTTTCTTTTTTGCACTGAGTCCAGCTTTTGAGGCGGAAGTTAGGCCACAGATAGCCGCCAGGACCGAAAAAGGCGATGGGTTAGTTGCTAGCAGCTCGTAGTGTGCCGATCCACAAAGCTTCTCGCCTTTTGTTGCCAAGATCGCAGTTTTTTCTTAGCTTCTCCACTACACAGCGTATGGCTCATATTTTGTTTGCTTCGTATAAAGATTTTCTTTAGTTTCGCTTATAGCGTTTTACGTGGAGGAGTGACTTAGGCTGTGAGACGCCGTAGTGCAGGGCCACAGAAAACTTCGACTCTCTGGAGTCCTTTATTGTGCACTGACATCACACATTACAGAACGTCGCGTGGTTGATATTTTCCGGAGCCCTCCACTGCGCCGTCGAAAATGTTCTTGTCCCCTGACAACGCATTCGTTTGAAAGCGTCGGTCAGAAATCAATGCTGTTTTATGCACTGCTAAGACCAGCGTTTCCATCCTCCTTCTCAGTAGACGGAACCAGCAGAGCAATATTCTCACTTAAAATTGTATCATAAGTGCTCCCTCTGGTTCCCATTAAGGTCTATTTCTCCCATTTTCTAGGGGATAGTTGCACGTAGCAACAATGGCCGTTGATCCGGCCCTCATTATTATCAACGCTGTCAGAATTTCTTCCTAGCCATTGCTTCATACAATGGAATAAAACTGCAGGGATACGAAGTTCAAAAAGAAGTGAAAGAAACCAGCCCTAACCTCGAATTGGCGTCCTTGACGGCACCTCATCCTGTGCTCTGATCTAAGATTGTCGTCCTTTTATTAAAGACATAACGACGAAGGGGTTATAACACCCTTTATCGCCTTTACACCATTTTACAGAAAAAGCTATATGCAGCACAGTGCTGATCCGTCGAACCATAATACCATATTTCAGTAGGTTTGAAGTTAATTAAGAGGCATCGTTCGCCAGGCCGTGTCAAATATAGGCAAGTATTGAAGTCGTCATACGCTCTTAACGAAATATAAGCTTCGAAAATGTTTTCGCTTTGGAGGTTAGGTGACATGCGGTCATGGAATGATGGTGGACTTGGGAATTCGCACAACGTTTCACGATGCAACTCCATATTCATTTGTTGGCGGGAGACATGCGGGAGGGAGTTGGGATGTTTGCTGTGTCACACTGAGTCGCAATACTATCCTCGCAGGTCCGGAGTTCGCCTAAGGTGAGGCCTCGCTTCTCGCCCAACCGAAGTTCTACTCCCAGTCGGTCAAGCAGGCATTCCTTCTCAGTGGACTGTGGTGACGTCATGCCAGGTAAGCGTATTAAATTTCATTCCCAAGGAGTGAAATGGCTGCAGAATGTAACCTGTTCTATTTACAGTACGCCATTCCATTGTGTCTGTCTGAAAAAACAAAAAGAGCCCGCTTTCTTACCTGTGCTGCAGCTACTGAGTCATTTGAATTGGTTAATGGGGTTTAACGTCTCAAGTGACTATGGCTATGAGAGACGCCGTAGTGGAGGGCTTTGGAAAATGACCATCAGGGGTTCATTACGTGCACTGACATCACACAGCACAGGGGCACCATGGTGGTGAATAGACCATGGCGGAATTCAGTTTCTGGATCTAAAACTGAGACTTGAACCTGGGCATATTTGCTCGTTGTATTCGCCACGCTATATCAAGGAGCTACTAAGCTTCCAGTCAGGGCATTCCAAGTTGTTGAAAGATGGCATTGCCACATCAGGTATTCGCGCCGCCCTGAATAAGTCGTGTCCCCATCTGATTAAGGAAAGTGTGAAAATGTAAATTGGCAGGCTTCGGGAGGCAGGTTTTTCAGAGGTCCCGATTGGAAGGCTGTGTGAAACAATGGTGTCCAAAATGAAATCAAACCACATGCGTGAGGCTGCCAAGCGCCAGAAGGTCGCGGGTATTTCCTACATCCACTTGGTATCTCACCTTCTGACGAACGTTGGCCGTAAATTTGAAGTTGACGTTTTATTTTCGTTTCGAAGAAGGTTGAGTAATATATGCCCGGCTGTACAACGAAGGCGCGAGTCCCTACTAGGTAGGAGGGCCGAATATGACTGTACTGTTAACCATGCTGAAAAGAGGGTAGACTACGTAAAAGGGGTTGTATGCAAAATCCCCCTGTCTGCGGCGCGGGGTATGTAGGACAGACCGGACGTGGCATAAATGACCGCCTGAGGGAACACTCCAATTCTTTGGACAAAACAGGCGGCTCGAATTCAACTCTGCATTGCAGACAACGGGAACACACCTGCACCCCTTTGCTTCAAGAGACGTCTGTCATTTTGAAACACAAAGATCAGATGGTAAGGGAATTAGTAGACGCGTATCACATTGATAAAGGGGGGCTCAGCGTGTGTCGCAAAACCGTCATTGCCACTGATTAACCGTGAAATTGCCTTTCTTGAAAAGCCGTTGCAGGAAGATTTAGACTAGGATAAGTGGTTTTTGTTTTGTGTGTGTATTTTGGCGGGATTATACATAAATGTCGTTTTTGATAATAAATCTTTAGTTGAACGTCAGCGATCGTGTTGTTGTGTGTGTTAACGTCCTCGTTTTTTCGCGCAGTTAAATAACGAATAATTTATTTAATGCTTTTAAGGATAACCGCCTTAATGTAAGTACCAATTTGCAGCTAACTGCTGGCTGCTCATGGATTTGCAGCAGAGCATGTGTTTTCTTCAAATAGATTGCAAACGAAAGAAACGTTTTGATATGCATACACACTTTTGGTAAACTTTGCCGGTTTCTTTACAGGTTTTTGTAATTATTCTGCGGAGAACACGCTTCGGTAAGATATGTATAGCGCTCTGAAAAATTCAGTTTAAATCAAGAAAACGATATTATTTAGTTTAGTAAATTGTGTTTGATCTGTGGTAAATTGTATCCTCTCAGTCTCGTTAAAATGTGCAAATAACATTTTAATCATCATCATGTAGGCGCGCTGAACTTTAACTCGAGACAATTCACCAACACAATTACAGCATTGCTTGTGAACATTTTAATCGCGGTTTTGCTACCTTCATCCTTGCTTTTTAAGCGGATTTCTATTTCATTTGGCAAGTGTAATGTCAGCGACCTATTATGCCTCCTTCTAAGGGGGCAGCGCGTTCCAGTAAATTTAAAGTTGATCAATGTAGTTGCAGTTTTAGTGCGGCATATACTTAAAGAGAAATTATCTTCGGAAGTCCAGAGGGCCACAAGAGGTAATTCTTACTGCCTTCAGAACGGGACTGCCGTAATAAATAACGCGCAGCACTATAGCTCGGAGCTCGTTATAATAATAGCCAAACAGCCGCAGTACAAGCCCATCGAGCTAGTAGACGACTACATCACATGGTACTGGCTACGGGACTGTCTGCCGCAGCAAAGCTGAATGCGAGCGACCTCCTTTACGCAAGCGATGTATGCATTTTTAAAGGACGGCAGCGTCAAAGCTTGAGATTTAGACTTTACGATCAACCAGGGATAAATTTAGAACTCTCGAACAGCCTCTAAATATCAGCGGCGGATCGATTGCAATCAAAACCTCATTTCCAGAAACGCGTTCCCAAAGGGAATGCCTCATGCATTGCGCTCAGAAGACTATAGTCCCACGCGGAGGCAAGCTCCTACGCTCCACGCCTGTCGTTCGATCAGCAAGCTGCATTGCCCTGCTCGTCGTGCTTCCTTGGTGATGAGTGGTATCCATTTCCTCCTTTTCAGTTTACTAGAACGAACCACTCGCGTCACGAAGTCATGCTTCGCTATTTCTTATCTTCGGCATCTCTCAGCGACTTTGAGATGGCATTAAAAAAAAAACCCTTGCATTTTGAATGCCGTTTCTATTTATCGCACACTGGTTTCCTATTCAAATTCATGCGCTTACATCTCCCACGCGTCCAGTTTCGTTTTCGATTTATAAAAAGGCGCGCTTTAACTCCTCGCAACTGTAGAGGTGGATTCAGGAGGTGAAATACGTCGATCTTGAGAGCAGAACAAGACGCGTACAGAAACGGTCCTTCAAAAATATGTTTGAAATGAGACGAATGCATCTTAGATTACTCCATTCTTAATTCATTACCCTCTCCCCCCCCCCCCCCCCCCTTTCTGTCCGCCTGAAAATGAGCTTGGAAAATGGGCTGCAATACTGCAAAATATATATACCAGTTGACAATAAGAGCCGTACAGAGGTTATAAAGCGTTCCAAGATTAACTACAACTAAGCGAACGCTCTTGAACGTTCGCGAAAACAACCATTAACTATTCACCATCACTCCTCATTGCCTATGGGAGCCGTCCTTGCCCCCGTGGATGTCATTCTAGCAGGGGCTTCTATCTTAAACTAAGCCAGTAGTCCTGAATTATAGATGTGCATATTGAGACCAGGTTTACGCCGCACTCGCCGTTGGCAAAAGGATGGCGCTGCAAGCGGTGAACACTGCATAGAGTTTTTCGACTGATTTATTTATTTATAGGAAGGGAAAGGCGCGGTAACTGTCTCACTTGTTTTTCTGTGGACACCGCAACCGCGCCGTAAGGGAAGGGAGGAAGATGGGAGTGAAAGTAG
This sequence comes from Amblyomma maculatum, assembly GCA_023969395.1. Classification (NCBI taxonomy): domain Eukaryota; kingdom Metazoa; phylum Arthropoda; class Arachnida; order Ixodida; family Ixodidae; genus Amblyomma; species Amblyomma maculatum. The sequence goes on along the minus strand of JAJIZL010019351.1, from coordinate 551,433 downwards.
AAAGAGAGAAAGAGGAGCCGTAGTGGAGGGCTACGGAGTAATTTCGACCACCTGGGGATCTTTAACGTGCGCTGACATCGCACAGCACACGACGCCTCTTCGTTTCGCCTCCATCGAAACGCAGCCGCCGAGGTCGGGTTCGAACCCGGGTACTCCGGCACAGTAGTCGGGCGTATTACCACTGCACCACCCCGGCGGGGCAGAGTTTTTTCGACGTATTCTCATTCCAAACAAATCTTGGTGAAATATGGGCAGAGTTTTTCGACGTATTCTCATTCCATACATATTTCACCAAGATTTGTTTACAACTTCTAATAAGTGGATCGAGCACAGCAAAGCGGTTTTGTGAGAGCTTGACTGAAATAATTTGGATATTTTAATAGGTAGGCATATCACCTTGAAATTACGGTACGAACTCGAGCATTCGCATTCACATCAAAGTGATGTGTTTGAGGCCTATGAAGCGCAAATATGTCTGCGATGCATCTATCCGATGGTTTTGTGGCACTGCCGGTAGTGATTGCAAAAATGAAGACAAAATTGTGCAATCCATAAATTCAGTGAATGTAAGAACACGGTGGGAGAGAGTATTGTTGCACGAGTAAGCAGTCTTATCTGCAAAGTACGGGATCGAGCTTCGGCTGCGGCGGCCGCTTTTCGCTGTAGGCGAAAAGCAAGAAGCCCGTGTTCTACGCGATGTCAATGCATGTTAAAGAACTTCAGGTGGTCGAAATTTCCGCAGCCTTCCACTACAACGTCTCTCGTAGCCTCAGTGAGCTCTACAATCTTGGCGTACACATGCACCAGTCAAGTGATATTTTTAGAGAGCCGCTCTTTGGCGCACGTTCCTGCGTTTCCAGTCGTCGTCACCGTCGCTGTCGGCGTCGCCGTTGGCTATGTCCCTCGTTACCAGCTCCGCAGCCGGGGAAGCACGCGCTCCCCCTCCTCCTTCCCTCTTCCTCCATGCCGGCGACCGCGCGTGTTCTCTGGTAGTTGCACGTGCTCCTACCGTCACCTTCTCCACTGATTGTGCCCTCCCTCGCTCCCCCCCTCCACTCTTTATGCGTGGCGGCGACGGTGTTCTCCGAGCGCACGAACATCGCACAGCAAACGAAGAGTGTCCGTGTGCTGTGCGATGTCAGCGCACGTTAAAGATCCCCAGGTGGTCGAAATTACTCCGTAGCCCTCCACTACGGCTCCTCTTTCTCTCTATACACTTTCACTCCCATCTTCTTCCCTTCCCTTACGGCGCGGTTGCGGTGTCCACAGAAAACCAAGTGAGACAGTTACCGCGCCTTTCCCTTCCTATAAATAAATCAGTTTCTTTAGAGCGCAGCGCTTTGGCGGCCGTTCCTGGGTTTCGCGGCGGCGTCGGCGTCGGCCTCGTAACCAGTTCCGCCCCCCTTTCAGCCCCCCCCGTTCGAGCCGGCGCTTTGGCCACCGGAGCCTCGCAGGAGGAGGGAGGGGGGTAACCTCAGCGGCGAAAGATGGGGGCAGGAGCGCGCGCAGCTACCGGAGCACACGAGGAAAAAAAAAGGGGGTCGCCGGAGGCAGCGCTAGCAGCGACTGACTGACGTCGCTAGCTAGTCAACACAACGGGCTGTGTAGAACACCGTCGCCGCCATGCAGAAAGAGGAGACCCCCCCCCCCGCTCTTCCTGAGTGGAGGCGAGGGTGCTCTCCGGTTGCGGAAACGCCGACCCGCTCCGCAAGTATGCGGGCGCACCGAGACGACCGGTCCGGAGGGGGATACAATAGCGCTCGCATCCTTCATCCGCAGAAAGCAACCGTACAGCGGCGGAACACGGTGCGTGCATCCCGTTCTCACTCGCTTCCAGGCTCGCTTCATTCGCTAGCGGCGTCAGCGAGTCGCTGCTATCTGTTCGTTGCGCAACGTTCCTATGGACCCACGCGCTGCCGCGCGCAACCTCCCGATAACTCAATTGCTCTCTTCATTTCTCGGACCACAAAGCTTCTTTCATGACAGCCAAGAACTGTTAGTGGAGTATTTCTTGAAGGAATACGTGTGAAAAATTAAAAAAAAAAGAAGTATGTAATTGTGCTTATGTGCCTTGCTCGAAATCCTTGCCTCTTTTTTTTCTCTATTGGTTCACGGGAAAGGAAAGGCGCAGTATTTGTCACATTTGCTCTGTGGACACCTGAACCGCGCCTTAAGGGAAGGGAGTGAGGTTGGTTGGTTTGTGGGGTTTAACGTCCCAAAGCAACTCAGGCTATGAGAGACGCCGTAGTGGAGGACTCCGGAAATTTCGACCACCTGGGGTTCTTTAGCGTGCACTGACATCGCACAGCACACGGACGCCTTGCTTTTCGCCTCCACCGAAAAGCTGCCGCCGAGGCCGGGATTCGATCCCGCGTCCTTGGGAACAGTAGTCGAGCGTCGTAACCCCTGCGCCACCCCGGCGGGGTAGGAAGGGAGTGAAAGTGGAAAGACAGAAAGGAGAGCCGTAGTGGAGGGCTATGGAGTAATTTCGACCCCCTGGGGATCTTTAACGTGCCCTGACATCGCACAGCACACGGACGCCTCTTCGTTTTGCCTCAATTTATCGAAAAGATGAAACAGCTGATGAGCTGCGCTCAAATTTCGCATTAGGAAGTAACATAATCGTCGGCATTTTTTCTCCGAGCGCACGTTAAAGATCCCTAATTGGTCGAAATTCCGTAGCCCTCCACTGCGGTTCCTCTTTCTCTCTTTCCACTTTCACTCCCACCTTCCTCCCTTCCCTTACGGCGTGGTTGCGGTGTCCACAGAAAAACAAGGGAGACACCGCGCCTTTCCCTTCCTATAAATAAATCAGTTTTTTTTTCTCCGATTGCCAAAGCGGCGGCTCGCTATCAGTGGATCACGGTGCATGCATCCTAAGCCGAAACACAGAGCCACGTTGACCTGACTCGCTAGCGGCGTCAGCGGCATCTGTCAGTCGCTACTATATTTCTTAGCCGAGCAACGTTTCTATGGGCCCACGCGCTGCCTCTCTCAACCGCCCGATAACGTATTTGCTCTATTCATTTCTCCGACCACAAAGCTTCCTTCATGACAGTCAAGAACTATTAATGGAATGTTTGTTGAAGGAATACGTGTGAAAAATAAAAAAATAAACGTTTTCTGTAACTGTACATACATGTCCTGTTAGAAATCTTTGCCTCAATCAATCGTAAAGGTGAAACAGCTGATTAGCGGCAGTCACATTTTGCATTGGTAAGTAACGTAATCATCGGCAAATGTTTTTTTTTTTTTGTATTTCGTGGGCTCTTTTGAAGTTGGAATAAAGATACCACGTGAGCCATCTTCATCAGAAATAAATGGAAGGAGGGATTTAGAAGGTGGTTTCCGGCTTCGCAAATCACATTCATTGTCGATATGCAATATTAAGTTAGAAAAGTATCTTAATTAATAATTAGTTAATTGCAAACTAACAAAATTGCCTATGGTGTGCCAGAGTGCTGGCAGCTGTATACTAGTGATTTCTCTTGCCTATCTGAGTTTTTTTTTTTAATCCTTGGCTAATGTTATCTTGGACACCAAGTATAAAAATGGTGAGCAGCACATTTGAAAAGCGTTCAGACGTCATGAAGGACATTTTATCCTTATCCCTCTAGAGATAAGTATGTAATGGCTGCGTCTTATCGGTGCTCATAGATTGGGGCGAACCATAGAGGCCGTTAAACAGCTTCACCTTAATTTTAGGACAATGCGCGTACTTACGGAATACATGCACCTTTAAAAGACAAGTAGAGAATAAAAATGGTTAGATAACCAGTGCGAGTTGATGAGATCAAAGTCAAAATCAAGAAGTTGATGTGTTTAAACGTTTGTGTCTGAAGCAGTGATTGAATGGAATAACCTAGACAGACGTGTATTTGAAAAGAACCTTGTTCTTTGGAAATTTTTGAGAAAGAGTTTGGAAATTTGTTGCACTTTTAAATGTATCTTGTCCAACCTGTAACAGCCTGGGAAGGCTAACAGTATTCGTAAATAACTAAAGAAGGAACATGAGATGCAAAGGGATATTAATCAGTGCACATTAAGAATCGCGTACTAGATGCGAAAGGATGGACAGCCTAGCAGGAGGTGATAGAAAATCAAGTGAGCGAAAGAGATTACCACTTTTCCTTGGATAAAATGGCCACCACTATCATATTATCATGTTAACTAGAGAAATACAGGAGAGGCCTCCGTTCTGCCGCGGGCTTATCTAAGCTGATGATCAGCGAGAACTTCTGAGTCCCGTATGCGTTAACATGTTCGGCGCTAGTACGTACAGACGCAGATACAAGTCATGCCAGGAAACCCGTCCGTGACGCCACCTACACGAAAACTACGAAATCTTTTCCTTGCTGAACATGAGGTCAGCAGTCGAAGAGCTCTTTAAATCTTTAAACTAATCTGCTCAGCGAGCTTAGCGCTTCAATCTAAAAGCCTTCGAGATTGGAACGGAACTTGATCGCAGCTGTCACGATCAAAAATAATTTCCTTTCCAGGCCATCATGACAGCAGTTCAGATGACCTCAGAGCTCGCTTTTTTCGATGACTTGATTAAAGAGCCCTGTGAGCCTGTGAGCAGAAGTAATCGGAATTGCTTCCAGAACTCGCGCGAAGAAATGCTGTCGAGGGAGCCCCTGAGCAATTCTTCTTTTCCTTGGTAGAAAAAAAAAAAGAAGCAGGGATAGAGAGCAATTTCGTGGTGGCTGCGAAAGGTTAGGTCCTTGTAGAATTGTACATCTACCACGGGGACTAACATAGTTCAGGGTCCGAATTTTTATTTCTTTACGTCAGGGTTGGGCTTAACATGGTATGCAACCTTTCTAGTTTGAAAACTCCATCTGCAATGAAGTGACACACAGCTTGTATCAGCTAAACTAAAGTTTCAAAGAACCATGCTGTCAAAGCAAAAATATATGATAGTAACTTTGACAACATCGAGCCCATTGCAGCGATTAAAGGCTCTGGCAAACTTCGTGCGAATTTTAGTACTTTATCACTAAACGTCTTTTTAGAGAAAAGCCGTTTTTCTGAGGATGGGGTCTTTAAGGTTCCGCAGGAGGTCAATTGCCGACAGAGCCAGCCGCTGCTTGCAACGATTGACAACTGGCCAAAGAGAGAAGAAAACAGCTATTTCAACTGGCATGGTGTTGGTAGGACACAGAGAAAATACTTGGATATAACAAATTATTTGTACATAACGAAGAACCTCGGTATAAACACAGGCCTTATGTCACTTCGTCCGAATAAATCAAGCTGATCGCCGTAAATGTATCTCCTAATGTAACACCGGCAACGTTACGAAGATACAAAAAATTAAGCGAAGCGTTTGTATTAGCGCGGCTACGTCGCATATTGTTTAAGAGATTTAGTCAGTATTTATTTTTTTCCTGTCCTGACCAGCATTTTGTTTGCAGCAGTGTACCAGAGAGCGAAAAATCCTGTATCAGTTAAAGACAAGCATTGTAAGCCAGAGGGTAACTGCCCTACCCATTAGCTCGATTGTTGGGTGGCAAGCATAGTTCTGCAGATTTACCATGTCTGTTGCGTACCAGTACAGTCGAGCCTGAGTTATCAGAACCGGATATTTCGACGTTATATGGAAAACACAGACTGCTTCCTTGAAATAGTCGGATTAACTACAGCGCAGACATAACTAAATCAAATTTCTTAAGTGGTTTGGTATACTGAACTGTGCGTCATGTTCTTTGTAAAAGACGCTTTGCCTAACCCCTTAAGTTAGCTAGTGGAGAAAGGTCAGCTGCGTGGTTGGGGGCAACTGGGACCTCTCACGTTAATTAATCGTGACGACCTGAACGTGTGGTATACTTCAAGAGGTTTACATTCATTTTCTTGCGGTGTAGCCAACCTAACTAACTAAATCTTATAGCAGCTGTTCTTGTCCTGGTCTCCTTCGATGCTCAGGGCGTTGTGGAAAAGCGCTGTGTCTTATTTTCAATATGCGATTGCTTCATTTATGGGGTGCTGGAAACAAGATTACCAAATTATAGCCTGGTGTTGCTAGGCTGAAACAAACATCCGCAGACGATCCGAAACAAAGTAAGACAATTGATTTGGGCTTAGCTACGGTTATAGGCCAATATGTAGTGAGGGTTAGCTCTGTCGTTGTAAGAAGCGTGTCGCTACTGTCGCTGCATTGCATTTCTGCCTCCAGACTACATATAACTTTCGTTATAGCCTTATTTATATCCAGGCTGTACCAGCTAAAAGTAACCAAGGTTATATAAATGGAGTGATTCATAGCCATATGAAATGAGCTATTCGAAGCCGCTTATCCTAATCTCAAGTATTTCTTTAGTTCGTCAAAGTAGGTGATTTTGGAGCTGAGGATTATCAGTCTTCGTTGCTTTTGAGAAGATTTTATTTATTTATTTATTTATTTATTTATTTATTTATTTATTTATTTATTTATTTATTTATTTATTTTTAAG
>JAJIZL010019351.1:533256-544581 GCA_023969395.1 Amblyomma maculatum | reverse complement strand
CGTACTTCCAGTCATTTGGAAGTGCTGCGCACGATAAAGACTTATTAAACAGAGTACACAAATACTTCGAGCACCACTCGGCGTATCTCATAAGAAATGCAGTAGGTATGCCGTCCATTCCAGGCGATTTCTTGATATCTAGATTTAACAAGAGGGATAAAATGCCTTCTTCAGTCACTGAGATATTATCAATGGGTGGGCACTCAATTGAAGGATTAAAGGTTGGCTTTCGACCGTCATCATTCGTAAACACCGAACAAAAGAACTGATTGAAAGTCTTTGCAATCAAACATTTATCTGTTACGGTTTCTCCGTCTATGCAGAAGCTGGATAGGGGCTGTTTTTTCGAAGAAAAGTGTCGCCAAAACTTTGCAGGGGAGGAAAGCAGATAATTCTTCAAAGATACACTTTGGTAGTTTTCCTTTGCATTTTTAATGGCCATTTTTAATTGGAGGCGTATGTTAGAAAGTTTAATGGTGCGAATCTCTGTTGGACGCTGACGGTGTTGTTTTCTTATTCGTTTAGCTTTCCGCCCTATCCTTACTATTTTCTTCGTCATCCATGGACGTTTGCGCTGCTGTATACTTAATTTCGTGGGAACAAAGTTCTTAACGCATTTTAGGACTAGGTTCTTAAAGAAAGACCATAGCTCGTTCACGCAGCATGTGCTTGATTCAGAAAGCGAGATAAAATCCGACAGCGACCTATCCATGGCGTCTAAAATATCGACGTCTTCAGCGCGCGAAAAGTTTGGAACGAAATTTTTTTTTCTTTCAATGTCAGTGGTACGGCGAAGTTGAACTGTTAAAGATATCATTTTGTGGTCAGATGTTCCATCAAAAATATGTACTTCGGGATTACGGTTGAGCACTGCATTGCTTACAAGAAATAGGTCTAAAATTGAAGCTGTCTCGTTTTGAATTCTGGTGGGCACTTTTACCAACTGAGCCAAGTCATGAAATATTACGAGGTCAACAAAAGGTTCTGCTTTGCTTGTAAGGGGTTCGGGAAAATCGCTACTCCAGTTTATTGACGGCATATTGAAGTCGCCACCCAAAAGGACATTGCAAGAATAGTTTTGAATGGAACAAAGAAATTCGTTTAGCTCGGAAAAAAGTTTTCTTGTGTAGGTGGACGATAAAAGCCACCCACAATTAAATTGTGCTCATCGAATTGTACTTTAATGATGACGTACTCGATTACAGGTATATCAGGTAACTTTGAGACAAGTAATTATTGTTGGTAAATAATTGCAACCCCTCCGCCTCGCGAATTTCTATCTTTCCGGTGAATTCCGTAACCTGGTGGTGTTATTTCGTCGTCGGAGATATCAGAGTGAAGCCAAATTTCTGTAACTATAAGAATATGCGGTTGGTGCGTCATAATAATACTTTCAATGTCATCTGATTTATTAATGATGCTTCGTGCGTTAACGTTGAGGCAACGGAGTGGCTTTTTGACATGGGTTTGGGTTCACTGGGGCGGTGACGGTGGGTTATGTGCGTCTACTGTTGGTCTGCTTGTGGGAATCCTTCCGTTACTTGCACTATCCCAAAGGAACAGTTCGCCGTTAATTCTAATTTTGTCGTACACTAGTTGCACTTTCCCTCCAGCTGCTCTAATTTCCAAAGTACTATCCCAGAGTTTCTTTCTTTTGAGCCTTGTATGTGCTGAAAAATCTTCCGAAACTGAAATGCTGTATCCTTCAATTTGGAACAATTCTTTAGAATGGTCATTTTTTCGCTGTGGTCGAAGAGCTTAATTATTACCGGGCGTGGTCTAGTCCCTTGTTTGCGCCCAATCCTATGTATACGCTCTACCGAAGACACTTGCACTCCAAGGGTGTTCTCAAACACGCCCTCAATCACAGCTTCCTTCAAATCGTCTTGAGTTTCTTCATCTTTTTCTTTGACCCCGAAAACTAGAAGATTGTTCCTCCGGGAACGGTCCTCTAGGTCAATAAATTTGTCTTGCAAGCTGCGGACGGACAGTTTTTTCGAGACCAGATACTTTTTTGCTAATTTCCTTAACAGCCGATGCTGACTCCTCAACCACCTTTCGCTTCATTTCAATTTCTTCTAACCTCTTTTAAATTTTCTTTTGCCCATTAAGTATTTCGGCTAGCATTTCCTCAGTAGTGGGCCCAGGATTCGGCTCTACATCTCCAGAAAGCATTAGTAACGAAAGCACAAAATTACGAACAACCAAGCACAGTGTACATAGGATTGGTGGGCACGTCAGCTGGATGAAGCATCTATCGCTAGACTTAACAGTAGAAGACTTGTTACTGACCTGCATGTAAAAAAACAACGGGTTGGACATGCTGTCAGGCGGCCAGCCAACGTGCCCACTGGAAGACGTTGATGGTGGCTGGCTTCTTATATAGGCTCTTGATGATGTCGATGTGCCTGGACGCATTGACGTCCAGCGATCGTCATGGTGCGGCGGCTCGTACGCGCAGACTCCGTAGGTGGCTGGTATTGTGATGACCAAGCACGCTGAATCTTGCAATGCGCTCACCGATGTTGTGCCAAACAGGAAGAACTGCATGTAAAAAAGCAACGGGTTGGACATGCTGTCAGGCGGCCAGCCAACGTGCTGGCCGTCGTAATAAATAACACTTTGAGAATCTGCATAAAAGAACTGTCTCACCTGGCACAACACTACAGTCGCAAAGAAGATGCTTCGGTTGATCCGGAATGTAGACTTCTTCAATTTATGTTGGGGTTTTAGCAACTGCAGTATAAGGTTCTTCAGCGTAACGTCTGTTGCAAGCAGTTATTGGCTTTTAGTAGGGCACGGGGATTCATTAACCCAACCACTAAAGCTATAGAAACTCTAGAATTACGGAGCATGGACCGCAGGCAAAGCGTCTCTGATCATGTTTGTAATGGCGCAAGGTTTTTATTATTATTCAAATTCAGACACAAAAAACGTTAAGAAAAATGTTCATAAAGGAAACGGGGACAAGCATCTCGCAGTCAACAAAACAGTGTGAAACAGATCTAACGAAATTTTGAAAAGCACCTGGGAGATGCTGAGTCTCTATGTAGATAGCGGGGGCTAAAGAAGAGGACATGGGTAGGATTGCATATTAAGAAAGTGCTTATCAGTTCTGTAGCATTCTTCTTAGGCCTATAACTAGCCAGTTATAAATTTATTTTGTTAAGCCGAAGGCCATGAAAACACACACAACAATTTCTCGCAAAGCGATCGTAATTTCATCTTACCCCCGTCACTTACAAGAATTAAACGCACTTGTTCCATGGAAATGCCCCCGCTCTAGAAGATACCTAGCAGTCTACTTGATCTGAGGGTGGTTTGCAGCAATGTGTAACCTATGGCGATCTGAGTCAGTCAGAATAGCACGCTGCTTGCATGTGTCACTCTTAACTTGTCATTACTAGGCTCGTGGCTGCTCCATATGAGGGCAAACGAATGAGAGCTCAACGGCTGCATGTTGTGTCGGATAGTCAGGTTACCTTGAAGACACCATGTTAGCAAACAGCAGGGCACCACCACACAAATGGTAGTTATATAATTTCATCAGTATGTAAAACACTCTTTGCGCTTCGCAAATAAACAGGCAGACCAACATTTCCGATTACTGCAATAATTGTTTAAAAAATAGTTCTACACTGCTTATATATTTGAGGGACAATGTGCTGCGCACTGCTGCCTTGAATTCTACAAGAGAGCGATAGATTTCGGAGTGCTCCGAACTACTTCTTATATGGAGTTGCTCAGAAATTCGTTGCCTCTCTACCACATCACAGAATTTGTGCCAATGGACATATAATTTATTTCGCCTACATATGAAGCCACTCATGCGGCAAAGCCTCACTTCATAGACGCAACGATGCATGTGTGTTGCATTGCGCTGGCATGCATGAGCACTGAAGGTTGTCTGTAAAACATTGTGGGGTGTGAGGTGGTGGGCATCGGCTTCCTGCGACAATGAATTTTATTGTTTGCTGCAATTGCTCTGCTCTTCTTACAAAGAGCTTCACTCAGGAGCCCAAGCTGTAGTATTGTCTCAAAAAGTGACATCTACTCACAGCAGCGAATTGGCTAGGATTTGATGCAGACCCTAAACGACTGGAAATTTGCTTTAATTTAGATTGTGCGGTAAGTAAGAGTTTAGTAATCAGGGCATACGATTTATGAATGCGCGCTTCATTCTGGTTGTTTTAGCGGGGTGGTATGTTCCGTCTACGATATTTTAAAATGAACGCCTTGCCAGCCTATTATTAAGAATCCGTCTGGCGTTGTTGCTGTTGTTGGCGTTGTCAACAAAAACGGGTGCTCTTAATGATGGCACCTGCTTGCAGCGTCACTAACAGATATCCATGTGGCGCCAGATGTCCCCTCAATCGTGTCCAAATTATGAGGCAACCTTTCACGTGCAGCTTTCCGGTTGGCGCCAAACTATTTTGCTCACCTTTCACGTAATGTGCTAGCCACGTTTCAAGATAGTTTGAGATAAGGATTAGAACCGACGTGAAATGTACCTTCTTTTGCATACTCTTACCACTTCATCCCACCACGTGACTTAGCGCCGCGGGAGCCGTCAAAGGTAGGTGAGTAGAGAAATAACCCCAGGCGGTCCAAATTACCAGAGCACTCCACCACGGCCTCTTTCATAGCCTGAGTCGCTTTTAAACGTTAAATCCCAAAAACAAAATCAAACCAAGTGCGTTGGCAGAGAAGCAAAAACAAATACTGAGAGAATCGCGACACCGGTCACGCTGTGGCTCACAACCCAGAAAGAAGCGTGTGAAGTGGTCACCGCTGCAATGCATCGCGCGAGCCTGCTTGCGCCTTCATGTACCTCTTTGCCGATCTTTATATTGAGACGAAAGCCTGTTTAGGCCCATAAAGAGAAAAAGTCTGCCCTAACTGTTAACTGAACCACTATTCCTCCGATCCTCAGCAGAACACGGTAACCACTATGCCACGCTGGGCCGCTCGATCTTAATTATCCTTGCCTAGCGTGAGAATGATAGCAGCAATGACAATGATGGTGCATTTGGTTGACAATGATGATACTAGCCCTACCCAAGTAGCGCACAATACGTGGCCCACCTGGGGCCCATATGGGCAAGTTGGGCTGGGGCAACCACAATAACACCCATCAAGCGGGCAAACTCAAATTGGACTTGCCCCTACTTTTTGCATCTGAGTATCATATAGGCGTGGAAAGGGCTAACTGAGTACATATTCCCACATCTGGCCCTCAAGAGTCCCGCTTGGGAAATTTTAGGGCCGATTCAAAGCAAATTTTGGTTTATGTAGAAAACGCCTGGGCTAATCTAAATTGGGCTGCCCACTCAAAAGTACAATAGGCCCCGCATGGGCCGCAGCTGAGCTAATTACGGGTATGCCCACATATTGCCTGCATGGGACCCTTGAGGGGTACTCGAGGGAAGGTCAGACGGAAATGTGGGATTCATGCTGAAAATTCCTGGGCTGCCCCAAATGGGGCTGCCCACCAAAAACCTAGGTAATGTCTGCATGGCCTGTAGCGGACTGGAAAATGCTCTTTCCCGTTTCTGCCCGTATCGGTCTCTTGCGGTGCACTTTAGGTCAGTTCCGATGCAAATGTGATCCTAACGCAAATAGAAGACGGGCTAGCCCAAATAGGGCTGCCCACTCAAAAGCCAAATAGGTCCCGCATGGCTTGCGGCTGGGCTGAAATGTGGGCATGGCCCCACGCTGCCCGCACGGTTATTTCATGGGGGTACTTGCGGGCAAATGCAACATATATTCGTGGTCTATGCGATAAAAGTAGAATCAGCGCAATTGGGACTACCGATGGTAGGCCACAGTGGGTCCCAGATTGGCCGTAGGTGGGCTTACCGCTCTGAAATGTTTTTATTGATGTAATTCATGTTAAACCGGCCACTAATTGCCTCTTCTAAAGGTTTCATATAACTGTCCTGAGCATATCCATGCCATGAATAAAGACTATCTATTTTTACTCTAAACACTACGTAAATAAGAGTATTGACAGAAAATATGCAGCAGTAACTGTTCCGCTTTACGAGTATGTACTGAACTACCTCCAAATTTTTCCTGCGCAATTATTATTCTACACACACACGAAATAAATATTCACACTAATATTACGGGGATAATATGGGCCAGCCCAGATTATTATAGTGTTGGGAATAAATTTTTCTTATGTTACTGAGAATCGAATATAAGGTAAAGAAATAGTGCTCAATGTTTCACCCATGATGAATATTTGATCTTGGGCAGCCCCGAAAATGCCAGACTCAACCCATGAGGGCGGCACGTGGGCCATCTCGATTCGGAATGGCCTCCACAAAGCCCACGCCAGTACGATTCGGGTATTGAGGGGATTAATCAAAATAAAAAATTAAAAACTTGTTCAATAGGGCGGCCCTGCATGTACAGACCTAGGATTCATTAGTGAATCTGGCATGCTTCCCATATGCGGCTATCTTGGCTGAACGTGGGAAGCCCTATTTGGGCTGCCCACATGGATACAGATCGGGTCCGATCGCGGCAGAATTGAGCAGCCCACGCGGTGGCCCTCTGGGTTCGTGTTGCAAATCCCCCATGGCCCCCACGGGCCCAACGCGGGCCCCCTTGTCATAGCCGCTTTGTGCTACTTGGGTAGTGATGGTGATAGTATGGATGAAAATGACAATGCTCTTAGTGAAAATGGTCTAGTGGCTTTCTGCATTTCCCCTCTTGAGCACACTTAAGCGCAGTCTTCTAACTTTTTGAAGCATACTTCTCCGAACTGCTAATGAATAACAGTGGTTCTTCAGCCTTTTACTTATGTGGCTCTCCATGCAGACAGAGCAGTACGCGGAAATATAAAGAACATGCGCCTGTGTAAATTATTTCGCAATTATTTTTCTCTATTGTCGAGAGTCCGATTACAAAACAGCCAGGGCCCATTTACTTGGGGAACACGAGCAAGTAAAAAAGATCAAATATTGGCCAGGGCAGCGTTAACAGAATGTGCGGGTAACTATAATTTGTGCACACTGAGGAAGCACGGGAGAAACTGGTATCGAATCGCAGGATCGCTGTCTGTGAAAACGAAAAAGGGTAAATTAAAGAAACATCTCTTCAATCTCAACTGTTTTTGGTACAATGAGAGAAAGAAGATCGCTATACAGTATGAAGAAGCACTGAACACGGGTTACCTCATTTCGCAAGTATAATTTAGTGTATAATATATTATTATAATCTAGTCTCCTTTGTGATAATTAAAATTTTTTGCCTCTTATCGTTTCATTGATGCAGGAATGAGTCCTCACGGGTCGCTGCGAGGTCGCGGGACCGGAAGCGGTTCGTTCCTCAGTGTCACCGGCTCGCACGGTCACACCAGCTCTAGTGCGAGTGTCAGTCCAGACGCTTCGGCTGCGACCAACAAGTACCGCCTCGTGGTTCTCGGCGGACCTCGTGTGGGCAAGTCCGCCATCGTGCACCGGTTCTTGCACGACCGGTTCCTACACGACTACAGCGCCACTGTCGAAGAGTTTCACCGCGGAGAGTATGACATTGGCGGTGGCGCCACCGTCGCTCTGGACATCCTTGACACCGGCGGCAGCTTCGAGTTTCCTGCAATGCGCCGCCTTGCCATCGATTCAGGTGAGCCATCGTGCGGAACTGTGTAACCGCACGTACAGGTGCGGACATAAGTAAACGGAGCACGCTTTTCCGTTCAAATTAAAATCGTATCTTCTGCACTGGAGATAAGCAAACAATATTTGTCCAAGCAAACGGGCACCGGTGCCTAGTACTGCTTCGCACATACCACGATTGCGAATTTCAATTATGCAACGCATGAAAAATGTTACAAGGAAAAAGCATGGTCCGGTTATATTTGTCCGCAGGGGTACAATATTTTACGCATTCGTGCTCTGGCGAATTCGTTTCACTGCCCACATAGACAGCAAGACAACCAAATAGTACAGGTGCTTGTGCGCAGGTTCAGGGGATTTCATAAAAGTATTGGAGCGGCACAACAATAGCCCGGCTAAAGGCCGTGTGGCTACTGCTGGATATCATCTCCACCGGACAAACGTTGCTAGAAGTTTTTGTCATAGGCTCAGTATAAAAAGTTGTCATTATGCGGCTTCCCTTTCATTTTCTCAATAATATTTCACCCACATGGACCTGATATGCGGGCGCAAACGTGTGCTTGGGGAGTAAATGCTACCATAGGGTAATGCCCCTTCGAAACCTATACATAAAGCTCCGAGGATAAAAGACAGGAATTGGTTGGAACCAAGGGTCTCATGCTCTCTGCTTCTTGCTATTATAGCAGCGAATGTGCGAAACCGTGATTAAGGCAAAAACATCAGCCCGATTGAACACCATGTCAAGGAGTGTGGGCCTGGTGGACCTATTCACTGACTGCCTTTCCCTGCCACTGCAGGCGACGCTTTCCTTCTGGTCTACGCTGTCGATGACCGAGATTCGTTCGAACTGGTGCGCAAGCTCCGCGACGACGTTCTGGCCGCGCGGAAAGCGCCACCTATTGTGGTCGTGGGCAACAAAACGGACCTCGAGAATCACAGGCAGGTGCAGTCGCAAGTGGTCGAGCCTCTTGTCTGCATTGACTGGGAACACGGATGGGTCGAGTGTTCAGCCAAGGACAATACCAACATCGCCAGGGTTTTCCAGGTAAGAGGCACTTGTTAATAAGCCTGCTTATCTTCATGTAACAAACCAACAGTCAGCGACGCCAAAGAAAGCCCACGGGATGGCATTTTTAAATCTATATTTTTTTTTGCATTGTCCTCGCTGACTGTTGGCTTCTTTCATGTTTTTATCGTAACGAGCCAAGATTTACCCTACATTTGTCTATTTAAACACCTGTTTATTTTTTCACTTCTAAAGCCATCAAGAAAATGCGGTGTTGACGTCGTGAGCCAAAATTCACGGGAATGTGTTTGCCACGTGGTAGTTCGCTGGTAAACATGACAGTGCACTGATTATCCGTCATGACGAATGGCGCCACGAGACCGACATTGCTCCGTTCGTAGGCAGTGAAAAGCCGGACGTCGCCTTTGTGATAGTGTGTGCCGTCCAAATCCAGCTCTCGGATAACCTCGGTTTAGACACGATACTCCGAAGCCGCGCCGACATTTCGCGCGCTTTAGTTTAAACGGGACTTTACATCTTTGTAGGATGCTCGTTCCCATAATCCCGTAGCTTACAATTGTATCCTAATGGCTGCGTGGTAGGTAAAGAAGAACATGCAAAATGCTACTGATTAAGCAAGTAACTAATAGCAGGAGTGAGAACGAGGATATGCTAGCGGTGCCGGCAAACAGGAGCTATTAATGCTCTTGTATTTTTCCTTAAAGACCAAGACCATTTTTCTTAGCATCTTGAGTTCGCAATCGCATTGCATTCTAACAGTCGTTTCTACAAAAAAAAAAAAAAAAAAAAAAGAAACCCTAGAAACCTGAACCTGAATATTAACCTATGCTTTACGGATGTGGTCACAGAACCGATCGTGTGCGCCCTGATTAGCTGTAAGTTATAGCCTGCAAGGTGACATTGTACGGCATTGCTGAAGTAACTATTTGTCAGCAGAAACATTTGTCATGCAGCAAAAGGCAGAGCGAATGTAGACAGCCGTGTATCCGGGAGCGTCACGTACCCAATATTGGCAGTAGAAATCTCCCCAATCGAACTACGAGATGGCAAATTTCAGAATTCATCCGTCCAGCAACAAAGAATCGAATAGCTGCAAAATTCGGCAAAAATGACCCTAAGGGAGAACGCGAAGTAAAACTTCCAGTGAAGTGCAAAAACTTTGAAAAGGTGCTGGAGTTTCCCTTTTTCTTGTTTTTATTTGCTTATTTGTATTTGGCCTTCATTTGAGAGTCAAATAATTAAAAGAGAGCTGCTTGCAGAAGAAAATAGGCTCTAAAGAATATTGTATCCAATATGCAGCCACACTACAGAAGTGCAGGAAAGTTGCGTTAGCAGTAATTATCACGCTCACGTTTCATTTCATAATGGCACACGTGCAATTCATAATATTGTGAGCGGAATTTATTCCAGGGTTAAAGATTTTGAGTAAAAGAGAAAACGAAGAGATTAGCAACAAATCGAAGAATTCAACAAATTGACGAAGAATAGAAAGTACACAGCCCACTCATGGTTACTTATTGTCGTTTGTTGTTGTTACGCGAATCAAATTCTGCACAGAGAAAAATAAGCCCCTGTACACGCGGACCGTGGTTTAATGGAAACATGTATCCTTATTTCGATTACACTACCATTGAAAGTTCTTTTTGGTAGGGAATTCGTTTATGTATAGCGGCAAAGGAGAATAATGGAAACGGCATTAAGCATGCGCTTTAGCGTGATAAAACGCTCACTTTGGAGACGAAAAATTGCTAATTGCGAAGGTAATAAATGAAGCAGATGAGCTCAGTGGCAGTCGCTAATTGCGATTAGCAGGGCGAAGCGTTGTGCAGTTCGCTCGGTGTTACTCTATAACGCACTGTTATTGCGCACGGCCGTTAATCATATCATTCATTTAGGTATAGGCTGCGTGTTGCTGCCTAGGTGCTACAGCTGACGCTCACCTAAGAGGCATGAGGAAGGGATGTGAAGTCATGAGCAGGGATCTGAATAGTCCTGTAGTTATAACACCAGAACTGCTTTTTTGAGAAACGACGCCGTGTCTCTCTTTGCGTTTGGATCTGCAGACGGTATTTATAAAAGGCGAAAGCCTTGCATTCATGATGGGTGGCGCGAGTAGTAAGTGATACTAAAATTTTCACGTGAATTCGTGCCAAAAATGTTAACACAATGACGCGACCGTTCTTTGTGCACCATTGGTTTAGGCGGAGTAAAGCCGAAGAAATTCGTTTAGTCATGTGTTCAGTATCCAGAATCTCTTAAATGCCCACGCTGAAATTCATGGCTGTCGGAACGTTGGGCGCCTGTTTCGGTTGTAAACGCAGCAGGTTCCGCCGCTAAGGCGGTTTGATACCTCCTTCGCATAACAAACATGTGAAGGCGATAAGAGAACTTTCAAGTGTACCTACTAGAGTGAGCGTTGTTTATCACAAGGCTAGCTCTGGCCTTAATGCTAAAATTGTCCTGCAAATTGGCCACCAGCTGAAAACCGTCAGACAAAAAGAGATGTGTCTTCTGTAGAGTCCAATGGTTCAGAAAGCGCCCTGATTATAAGACTGACATTTTTGTGCATTGTGTAGATGGTCATGAAAAATTTAATCAACTGAGGCACTTTTTCACTCACTCACTAACTCACTCACTCACTCACTCACTCACTCACTCACTCACTCACTCACT
>JAJIZL010019351.1:517142-533246 GCA_023969395.1 Amblyomma maculatum | reverse complement strand
TCACTCACTCACTCACTCACTCACTCACTCACTCACTCACTCACTCAGTTTACTAATTTCATTCCTTCAATAATTTTTTCACTCACTCACAATCTTGCTAACTCTTCCTGCAGTTGAGAAAATAGTCAAATTAGTACTCTTGAAACCACACACGCCATCCAGACAGCATAGATCAAATTCTTCATAAATTAGCAAAAAATAAAAATTAAACTGGTGTTTTTGTTTTCAAACGCAGGAGCTTCTGGCCCAGGCGCATTTCAAGAGCAAGGTCGCCAAAGCGACTCAGAACCGGCGCATGTCGCTTCCCGTCAACAGCTTCAGCCGAGACCAGCTCAGCCCGGTGTTCAGGTCCAAGGCTTCTCGCAAGAGGACCAGCTGCGCAGTTTCCTAAGCCTAAAGCGGATGGCCCCTGGCCCCGAAGCGTCTGTGTACTCATCCTTCCTACCTTCTTGTCAATGCCGCCAAATCGTCATTTCAGAACGCGCCAACCGGGGACTAGGTGAAACACTCCACTTGACGTCGGCACCTATGCCTGCAGCGACACAACATACTTGCCTTTAGTATGGGAAAACGCTGTTAGCTCTCACCAGGCGGTGCTTAGGGGCACAGATGTTATTACGTAACAACAACAGGGGGAGAATGTGTGTCTTTTGTAAGGAACGAATTGCTGGACAATAAGTCTGCTTTGTCAGTAGTCAAGGCTTCAGGACACGCATGTAACGCACTCGCGAAAGATGGGGTGACGTGACGTGTAGGTCTGTTAAGTACGCATGATAAGATCGCATTGTTATCTCCACTTAACGTTATCATATCCCTCCCTGCCTCAAATGCTATGGCGAGCAACCATCGAACTATCGGCACCCCAGTTGCAGTAGAAGTGCCGAAAATTCGTGTTTAACAGACCTTCCTCGGTTCATTGGATATCGATTGTCCAATCATTTCGCTAAATAGATTACGCAGTCTTTTATCGTGTGATGCTGAAGCCTTGCTTGACGCCTATGCTCTAGTTGGGATTTCCGCGTGAATTTAAACATGTATCGCGTACTTCCTCTTTTCCCATTTCTTCACCATCAGAATATCAAATCCAAACCCCTCTGGGGACCTTCTGTGACTTTTAAACCTTAACGGCTGTAAACAGAGCTTATATGTCGTGGATAAATTTTGGTCTCGTTCTCCAATAGATGTAATTTCAATTTTATTCAGATGGATCCGTTGAGAGAGAACTAAAGAAAAAGCTACAGGATACTATCGTATCTTCAACAAAATTTACTTAAAGTTGTAAGAGCTTACTACTACATTTAGAGCTTTAATGCGCAATGACAGTCGTACTGAAAGCGTTAAACAACAAGTTGAGAAGTAGATCCAGCCTAAGCAGGCAGCAACATAAGGACAAGCGTAGCGCTTCCGCATATTATTCTACAGGAGAGGAGAAAAGGGAGCACATAAAAACACCATATGAGCAACTACTAAAAAGAAAAACAATGAACGACGTCCACGAGCAGTGACTTAAAGAAACGTAAAAATAAAATAGCGCCATATAGGATACTTGGCAAAGCCCCTCTACTTGGGAAAATTGGATTGTCTCCACTTTTATTACCCCCGAAATCCGCAAATGTACAGTGCTCGACGTGTCCTAGGACGAAATGATCTCGGCGTTAATGTACCTAGACTGCGTTTTCGGCCCTTAAAGCTCTCCATACTTAAACTTACTGGTGTCCGTCAGCAGTAGGAATTGTCTGCCTAAACTTTACAGCTCTTTGGAAAAATTCAGAACAAGACAAAATAATAATGGGCCATAGAGAACTCCGAACTACTTGCTCATTGCCGGAATGTGTATTGTTTAGCCACGTGCGAGCTCATACTGAACTTAAGCATAAGTAAGAGTCAAGACACTCCATAGTCAAAGGAAAGAGTGAAATTCTTTTTGTGCGCTCACAATAAAAGATTAGGGTTTTACGATGCGAATGAAACGGAAAGAATAAATAGAGGCGATACTGTTGATGAAGGCAAGTGGACATTATGCGCTTTGTATTTGTACCATGCGCCCTTGTTTGCATTTTAGTGTCTATATTTTATTGTATGCTGGAGTGAGAAAGAGCCCGTAAGTAAGCCTGCAAGTGTTCAACTATATGGCCAAGAACGAAAGTTTGCTCATTGAGTATGAGCGATTTAGTCTATACAATGTCATGAGTTTATTAGAGAAACTTAAATTAGGACGCCGAGCAATACTACATATGCCCGCTCAGCATAACAAAGTGAGTGCTACAAAAGAAACAGGCTGGAGAAGGTTCGTCTCTAGTTTGAAATGAAAACAAGATATTTCGAAACTTGGACATTTCTCACTCGTGTTCTGGCGTCGCCTACGAATACCTCTCGTTTCAGTTCCCCATAGATGCACAGAAATAAATGCTGAAGTGGCACAATGAAAACTCAATGCATAAAATTCGTTCCCACCCACGCTTCTCGAAAACAAGCGTGTAGCATCCGAGTTCGTGTCGTGGGCGTATATTGCTCTCGAACCGGAAAATAACGGAAGTGAAAGACAGGCAGGAGCCGAAAAACACGGCCTTCCGCTGACATCAGGTGCACGGATGGGGCACTCGACTGGGTACAAACAACAATTCTGAGAAACGCGAAAAGGGGAAATCCGAAAAAGGCGAAAAAAAAAGAAGAAAGAAAAAAGCACACTCGACGGGATAGGAAGAACACGTATTCGAGACGACGACAGTATCAGGAGCAGCGGATGGCAGACCCGATGCAAATCAGTCGGCACCTCAGCGAATGCCTGTGCGGAAAACATTAACGTAAACACTCCCGACAATAGAACGAATAGCGAAGTAAGGAATGGTTGTCGAGCCGATGAAAGCGGTGTGCTGAAATGGGAAATGCTCAGGTACATGACCAGCGGAAAGCGCGACGAAATTGTTTCCAGCGGCGTGCGCTTGTCACGCTTAATGTGGTGAAAAAAAAAATACCCTGCAACATTGCACAGAGCACATTCTTTTCCTCCATTTTCTTTCCACTTCAACATTCTGCTTTGCCTTGGTGTCTTTTCGAAAGCGACTGCAACGTCTATGTGCGAGCTTGTTTCTTTAAATCAAACCGGAATTATGGGACATGTATATATCTTTTTATTTAAATTCAAGTTGTTACAAGCTTATCCATCTAATCGACACACCTTGAACCATACGCAACATTGAATGTATTTAATTAACGCAAGCTATGTTCGTAATATGTTACATCATGAAGAAGTACAGTCCAAAGGAATGAAAACGACCATACAGATGGAATGGAGGACCAGCTTGTTCTCCTTGTTCCCTTGCGCAGCAGCTCTTCATGCTGCCTCACCGACTGGCTCACACGAAGATAGTAATAGGCCACGACTCTCATTGCCATCCTCTGCAGTGGATTTCCTTTGAATAATTTATTCCTTTATTTCGCAATTTTCATTTTTATTGAGGATCTGTGCCATACGTTTCTTTATTTTGACGCTTTAGGAATTCCAGTGACATGAAGCTCAAGTACCAAGAGCGTCTGGAAAGTAGCCTCTTTGGCCCCAATTTGTTTTGCTCTTAAGACATTTACTAATGCTAAAAATAAGTTTAATTTGGAACACGCTCAGGGAATGCAGTCTCAGGTATCTCTTTACGTTGTACAACGTTCGAATGATGCACAGCGCATAAACTAATGTAATGTTGAAATAACAATAATTAGAATAAGTTTCAGGAATTGTTTGTCCAATTTCGAATAGAAGTTTGCATACAAGAGGTTAATATTACATGCTTGGTCACCGTATGACACGGACAAAATGTCCCTTAAGTGCGCAGCATGCATGTTCATCGCTGATATCCTTTGCTGCAGTGAAAACGAATAGGTAGATGTTCGGACTCAATGAGAGTCCGTAACATTTCACGTGCTCAGATTAGTTCGCTTTTCGTACTCTAGGACGGGCGCCCATTGCCCCATGGTTTGTAGGCGCAATAGTTTTAGACCATAAGGGTGCTTTTTACCCCGGAATTGATGTGCTATAAACCAATAACTTTAAGCACTTATTAGGCGCTGTCACACATGAATAGGTGTTACGGTGAATCCTGCTATTCAGTCACAAGAGGCAGGCCTCATATGTCTGGTACTTTTGAACTCGCAAATACAGTTTGTGGCGAAATAAATGACGTATTCCTAAATATTTTATTCTGAAAAAAAAAAAAAAACGTCGGAAGAATATGAATTTGAAAAATTGAAGACATGCTGCTGACATTTTTCTTTTTTCGCCAATACGTGTTATATATGACATCTTACGATGTTTCATAGCTTTCTAAGGATTCCAGTAGCATTCTCGCTGTTGCTAAGACAATGTAACTAATTTGAATATGCCGTGAAGTAACTGATCCGCTATTATGGTTACAAGATATTCGAACACTCCAAAACTTTTATTGTCTGTTTTTCTATACCCTTGCAAACAGATGTGCAAATCTTACATATCTGAACTGTTTCGTAGGGGTGTGTTATCTCACTTTGTTGTTACATACATTTCACTTGTTCAGAGCAATGACCTATTTTTAGTGCTTACTTATTTTCTCTTGGCAAAATACTAGAACGTTTCACCCAGGAATGCCGCATTTAAACTTCTGCATTATTTGTGCTGCGACGAGGTGGTATATGATGATCTGCAAGGGTTTAATTAGCTGCTGCGTAGTGTATTGACAAAGTTTTTTAGTATGGAAAGAAAGGTAATTGGCACGCCGCATCTATCTTACCATAGACATAACTTGAAAAGTTGTCCTAAGCATACGTTTGAAGTAATCGCTTTCGAGAAAGTGTGATTCTGTGGCTCATAAGCTTGTGTGGGCGATGGATAGAGACTCACACGCGCATATCTACTCTATGCTCGCAACGCTGTTGCGGCCGCAGTTGGATTTTATCGCATCAATTCGAGAGCGTTTACAATGTTTATGTTATTGGTATAATGCTTTTGGACTACAAGCGCATGTGCCCGTTTTCTGTGCTTCCTATACACATACGTAATAGGCAAACCTCTGATAGATGTACGCTTAAATCGATGCTATATTGTGTTTAGTAATTATATACACCTGGATGTGCACCGCAGTGCTATTGTGGCAGCGTTGTTGTGTAAAAAGGACTTAAAATATTTTCAATGCTTCTTTGCAGCGTGTTCAGAAGTACGTGTTTACACCAATTTATGCAGGCATAAAATCAATACTCTATATATGAAAAAAAAAAATCACTGCGGATTTTTGTTTTCATCTTTAGGGTTCCCGTGCCACATGTTTGAAATCCCAATTTTTGTCGACGCAAATGTAATACTGCTATTGCTTGTAGCATTTATTGCAGAGCACAAAACTGGTTTGCTTTGAGACAAGCGTTATAACACAAGTATAGGAGTGCGGGAGGCTCTTCATGATGATGTAAGAAGTGATTCTTTTGCCTCCTCTCCTTTGTATATTGTATTGCAATATCAATGCTATGAAATTTCATGAATGTATTTTTAATGTAAACGCAAGTCGCTTTCAAGCAGTCATTTTTTCTGTAAAGTAGCATTTCGTTGACGTGAATAAGTGCGCCAGTTGAAGGGTTTCAAAACGTATGTGTACATTAACGTTTGAAACAGCCATAAAAATATGTCGCATTTGGGGAAGGTGCACTTGGCGCTAATGTGACATGGATTCCTGATAATGAACTTTGATGTTACATGCCTGGTGCGTTCTACGCTACAACTTGCAAACAAACAGAGCCGTGATACGTCAAAAACAAAATCCTGCAGCATACTCAATTCTTCGGCCAGTGACCGTTCCGTTTCTCGTGCCAGAAGCCAATTAAACAAGCCTGAGATTTTCCGTTTTCCGGAAGTCGACAAGTATACATGCCACGTAGAGTAGATGTGTTTCCGCTTCAGGGCATGATAGCTACACATGTACACAGATAATATAACATTCTATAGCTTGCACCGAGGGGCAGAAATAACGAAGGATTGATGACATAATTGGTAAAACATACCCCTTAATCTTTTTCCTGCTCTCGTAACTTGACAACGTCTTTATTCAGATCCGTATCGAATTCGCGCATGAAACATAAGCTCAGTCTCGACGGCTATAAACAAATGACACTTGCGATGAACTTGCGGTTTCACTAGAATGCACTATCACAGTTCCTTTTTCCTCTAATTCGGCAAATGCCTATTCTCTCCGCATGTGCGAAATACGCCTTCACTGAGAGTTTAACGGCATTTTATATTTCACAGATGACGTCGCATTCAACCGAGACAGCATCAACAACCAGTATAGGCCAGCTACCTACTACGTAAACTGTAACTACCAGAAAAGTTAGCGCAGTACGCATTGACGCATGACGCATGCTAACAAGACGCACTATTCTTTGAGTTGGCAATCATGAACTAACCTAATCAGGGCAGACCTTTTTTAACCTAGTAGACCTCATTGCGATGTGCTCGACTTGTATTGATGGACAAATTCTTGAATTTATTGATGGCGTACATTTTAATAGCAGCCTCACATGTTTATCGTCGTATCGCTACAGAGTAGGACTTCATTCATACAATTCTTACGTACGATCATTTCTTTCGCAGAATTCCTGTATTCTAGGCGACGCATCCGGACAACCAGTCATCACTCTACGTACTGAAGGAGAGTAACTCGAAAGACATGTTGAGGAAATGTACAAAGTGCCCCTGCTGCCCTTCCCAGGGTGTCTGAAGACATTATCTAGGAGGCGTTCAATGTTTGTCTAGTTCTACATACCGCGATGCTTTAGTGGTACGCATTCGGGGTCTCTTTCTTAGACCCCATTCTGCTACCTAGGTACATACGGGTGAAAACGGGGATTGATTTCACGGGTTGTACTCGTTCCTGCATGTAGCTTGATGATTCGATTTTCGGGGCCTTCGCGCTGACTGTCTACTCGTCCTTGCGTTTCTCGCTTAGATATCGTGTTTTCCGCCGCTGCGCAAAAGGGGCCGACGTGTCGATGTGTCCCGTCGTGTTGCCTCGCCTCCTTGTACGTAAGCAAGCTCGTCTAAGTGTCAACTCTTGTTCTCCGATTCAGGGAAGTCAGCAAGTGAGAAGGATGCGTATGCAACTCAAACAATAACCTTCACATACACGTACACTCTCAGTCTCTTTTCTTTCTCTTCTTAACGTGCCCGTCCGCCATGAAAACACCGCTTCAGCCAGAGTGGAATACCGATCTTGTTTCCACTCACTCTTTTAGAACGTAGTCTCAGTGACATTTACCAGGAAAAAACATCGCCACGATTCAGAGCTTTGATTCCTTTGTATAAGCTTTTCTTTTTTTTTTAATTTCAATGTGGAGGTTCACGTGCTTACAGCCTTGCTTGGAAGCTGCTCAAAGCCCACGGCTCCACTCACCTTTATTGAAAACCTGTCATTCTCTAGCGATGAGATGGTTTTGATGAAGGACAGCAATTCGGTTTCTAACTATATACTTCATTTCACTTCCCACAGGAAGTGGATATCACTGTAAATCAATGATGTGATGTAGTTAAGTAGGGCACTGCATATGAGAGGTTTTATCTGTCCTTATGTAAATCGACCTCCACGTAGTTTATCAGGAAGGTGAAGCATGTGAACAGGTTGTTCAAAGCTGGCGATCCCCAGATAAAACGAAATAGTTAAAGTGACACTCTTCTTGAGAATTTAACTTTCGCAAACTATGCTTCTTGTTGGAAATGAAAGAGCGGACGAGTAAACAATAGTATAGGTTACTTAATGGATGGGTAGCAAACTATGCCTATGTACATTACTGTAACCTCTAGAGAGCCCCGCATTGCAATGGCACGCAAGAAAAGACTTTACGATAGACAACTGAAACAAATTTGAGGATATTATCAACGCAAGAAGAAAAATTGGTTTTGTTGTTTAATCTGGTAATTTAATTGCACTCCTTGGTGAAAGCGAGGGAATATACTTGAGCCAGTGTATAAATCTATTCAGTGCAAGGCACAAGCCGCTTCTACGACCCGCATCTCAATGACCGCTGGCGGGCCTGGAAATCAATCGAATTTAAAAGCACGCAGGAAAATAAAACAATCCTAAGTCGCTAAGAAATCGATTTTTTATAACATTAATGACACTTTTGTGGGCCAGGAGATGGGAGAGAAATTCTGGCAGGAACTTGGAGGGTTTCGAACTATTATTTGAATTAGATTACAGTCATAATCATAAACAAGAAAACATTGTGAAGCAAACTCTGCGGAGAGGGCAACGATGTTTTTCTGTGAGCTTTTTAATCTTCAGTCTCTCCACACCTCGAACAACGGGATCTTTATGGTTGCTAAGGTACGGGCAGGAAACATGCAGTCTAGGAAGGATGTTTTCCATTATCACACTTGCATTATTTTTTCTTGCTATTACAGCGCCCCGATGCTGATGGGCAAGCAGATGTAATATCAATAATTACGCCATCTCAGCGCGCTAAAATGAGGAGGAAAATGGCCTAGCAAGCCTTTATTGCTTTCGTTAGGTGTCCCGGCCTTCCTTCAGGGAATGTTCCGAGGCACGAAAGGTATCGACCATACCATGACCACCTCAAGAAACGTCGACGTCTTTTCGTGAATTCTTAACTTCGGGAATGGTACATATTTTACCATGCATAAAGTTGCGGTGGAGTGCGAATGTTTTTTTGTAGTTCAAGTACACGTTCTAATTTGCTTTTAACATAATCGCAGGTGTTGATGGGTAATCATCTTCTATATTATTTACGTTTTATAAACAAAAACAAAGACAGTTTCTTGGAACACTGAAAATCCAGGGAAATAGAGGATTGGCAGAAAGGTCTGCTTCAGAGAAAACAAATTTTTTTTAATTGGAAAATGTGTAAATTACTGAACATTTTATTGCGACAGGTTTCCAAAGGGTCGATTTTCTTACAAGAAATTATATTTCTTGATTCTTATAGAATGTATCAGAATAGTTGTTGCATAGATAAGGTTACGTTAATATAAAGGGACTCTATGCAGTGATACTACAATTGAAAACATTCGAGCCGCTTTCTGAGACTCTGATTCTAGGTCTGGCCATCTGCAGTCAATTTTAATAGTTTGCCATTTGGGCGAATGGTTTATATATGTTAGCTTAGGAGAGAATGTTTTGCATGGATACCTTCTTCCTTATCGCGTAACATTCGCATTGTGCGTGACGTGTGCCAAACGTTTTGATACACTGAGGGAGGTAATTGTCGAACATGTTTAACGAGATATCCGTGAGAGTAATCACACATGTCGAAAAACTTCATTGCAATTTGTCTATCATATCAGCGAAAGTTTGCAATTAATTCTATATGGCAACTGTCAGCTCTGAGTCGTGGCGCTGCTTTGATCTACACGTTTGTGATTGCACTCTGTGTCGAAGAATGTGAACGCGGAAAATAAAACAAAATATCTGTGTACAAAAAAGAAGCCAATAAAGGTTGTTGTGATTTGACTTCTCCGTCTGAATCTTTATATCTCGTACGCATTCGTAAGGCAAGACAGTGAATTGCAGGGACCCGACACGATCTTCTCGGGAACCATTATTACTTGCGTAAAGGTGAGCATTCACTTTTCAATTTATTTTCGGAGAATGAGTTTCGTCAGAATGTATTGTCATATTTTATTCTTTAGTATGTACCATTGCTGGACCTTGCCTATAAAATATGTTGATTAAAAAGTAAGCAATCTTGCGAGATTTTGTGCTTCGTTTGGAAAATTCTTAGTAAGCCGCCAGCTTGCACTTTTTCTATTTTCATTGCATGAAAACGCCGTTCTCTCTAGAAGTGTGTTAGCACAAGACATTTCATCCTGTAGTCGAGCTTTTTTGCATGCTGGACTGCTGAGCAAAAAGAAGGCGCAGAGTCCCCAACATAATGTGCATCATGAATGTGATTATTATAATTCTGGGTGACATTTCTTCGTTTATTTGATTTGGCTTCTTGCGTATTTTGCAAAATATCTTCTTGTGTATTTTGCAAAATGGCAAATATCAGAGGGCCTAAGAATATCTGGACAAATTAAGTATTATTTTGTGCTGGAAAGGAGGGGTGATTGCCAATTATGGGCACTCAAAAATTTATTAGTTAGATGGAATGGCTTCAGATAGGAGCACGAATGCAATTTCGCTTGAAAGTGATAAATAATTTAAAGGACTAAATGAAACAACCACGTACTACGGCACGTAACTATCGACTGAACCTCTATCTGTCAAAAGGAAACATGAGGAAAGATATGCGTGTCATAGCGAAGCATCTATGGCATTTTATATGCTATTCGCTGCTCCAGTTGTTAACCTTTGACTGCGACCTCGCCAAATGTTGAAAGTTCATCATGTCGCTGCTAATGGCATTAATACTCCAGCTGCTTCATGACAACCGGCAGTGAACAAAAGTTCATGAATATTCTACCGTTTTCCATATCCTCACAATGAAGGCACTACGTAGGCGGGAGGAAATGCTACATAGAGATGCAGGGGCTTAACGACCTTGTGAGTAGACTACTGACAACCCAGGAACTAAATCAAACACGCGAGAAGCAAAAGAGGAAACAATACTTTACAGCTGTATAAGAATAAACAGTAGAAATAAAAAAATCTGAAGAAATGACCCAGATGAAACTCTGAAGAGAGGGAGTTATCTGCTACTGAACGTGCTAAATAAAGGTCAGACCGGCTTTCACGATCAGCTCCGACTAATACAATTGTGGCACGTGAAGGCATCCAGTGCCATCGCTTAATTAAAAGTAAAAAAAAGTTCCCAAATGCAATGTGACCTTAGGGTAAGGAATGTCACGCTTCTCATATTCTGGAAGTAATTAGTACCGTCGCGAAAGTTTTTCATCTCTGCATTGTTGTACTGCGTCGCGCACATTTAATGCTCTGACAGAGTGCTATAACGCTTAGATGGCTTTCGATATAACACGTCACTAGAATGAATTCGTTCAGCAATGCTTTCTAGGTAGCTAGCTAGCAGCTTGAAAAAGAATAAATAGGCAAATTGGTAATGCTAGACATGCCGGAATTTTATTTTATTGGAACGACCATCGTGTTATTGAGTTAGGTAATGTAATAAACTCCGGCCCCCTAACACTCCAGCCGCATGCTTCATTTCCTCATCAGCCGTCATTTAGCGATAAATATGTTCCAACTAGTCGCATTGCTGCTCAGGAAGTAGATCGGCGAGGTTAAGTGGTTTTATAAAGAAAACGAACAGTGAGTAGGAAACAAAGAACAGTGTTGTTTCTAAGACGACATCACTTATTGCATTAATTCACTCACTGCTCGTAACAGATTATAGCGCAATGGCTCTGACATCCAATTAAATTATGTGTCACTGTTCAGTATTCTATAGCGCAAAAATACTAGAACATTGCTAGGGGAAAGTATTGAGCAAAATGTAAACCAAATATTCCAAGCTGTAAGACTACAGCACAAATTTAGATCCTTGTTCTGAACATTTTGTGAAAGCTATTCGTAATTTTAATGTCTTTTCATGTCGTGCGGCTGGCGTCCCAGTGCTGTGACAGCCCGCTTACCCTATACGTCCTCAATCTCGTCAATTTCATCTGCACATTTCTTTCATATAGGCTTGCTAAGTTTATCTTTTTAATCTATTGTGTTAGCCTTTTTTGGGAATTTGACATCTTTCTCTACACAACACCCCAATGATGTTATTACATTTTCCTTTTTGATTTTGACTATAATATAGTTATTCACATTTGTTGCGGTCACCAGAGGATGGAGCTGCTGCTCGATTGGCCCATTCTGATCCGAGCTGGCTTCCCTGCTCCAGTTTGCTCCAAAGCACAATATTGCTCCAAAATTGCTCCAAACCGGCTTCCTCAATGCTTTGCCGTCAAATTTAGCCGAACACAGTTTTGCCGCACAATTGACTACTGATGGCGTAGAGCGCTCCACAATAATATTTCCTACAAGAAGTGCGATCTTTTGCAATTTGATTAAGTGAGTGTGTCACAAAGCCTCGCCTTTACGGTCCACAAAGGCACGGGATCCGCTTTACGGTTACCCGTCGTCCCTTATGAGGTTTGAGAACAGAGTTAAAAGTTAGGCCGGTCAACCAGTGATGTCCGTGTGTCGGTGTATGATTGAGGAATAAGTTCAAGAAAGTCCCTTTTTTTTTACAAGAATTGGATATTCATATACTAGTAGTTTAAATTACACTGCATAATAATAATAGAACAAATAAATAGAAATTCCCCGGCACGATAGTGATAAAAGACGACTCGGTAATTGACAAGAGGGAAAGCCCCGACAATGAACAAAAACACTGCGATAAAATAAGCTATAAAGATAACAAAGCAAGTATTCCAGATATGATAAGCAGGGGCAAGAGTTACACAAAAAACATCACGAAAAAAATACTAAGCCAGATAAAGGTTTAAACAAAGGCGAACACAATATTCACTTAGCCGACAGTGTGGTAAAAAGGAATTCTCCCTTCTTTTTCGTTCGATGAGGCATCCTAGTAGCAGAGTTGATTGCTAGCGGTGACTGTACAAGATGAGGAGAAACGATGAGTTGGTCGCGGGCTCGGTGAAAAACAAAAGAAACTTTCCAGAGCGAGCGGCCGCGAGAGAGGCCCGGAAGACTGAATCTTCCCAGAGCGCACTGCCGCGGGCGTGCTGCGGCCTGCCTTTCTATACTCTCGACTGGCTGCACTGCGACCCATCGTCAAGGACGCGCGCTGGCCGGTCGCTGCCCCGGAGAATCACGTCGAAGCATGCTGGGAGCAGCGGGGAGATCTCGTAACTTCCGCTCTACATGTGAGGCAGCTTGTGACAGACTGTGAGAAAACGCTGCAGGGCGATGGCATGCTGTGAGTTTCTTGTAAATGGTATAGGAGCCACCGTAGTGCACACCGGTGGCAGAGGTACAACGCATCTCGCGCGGAACCTGCCACACAACAAATTTTCACAAATGATAAAAGCATGGAGCAGAACAAATGTTTGCAAGTATATTCAAAACAGGCGACAAGCGACTGAAGTCAACTGACTGCAAAAATCTGCCCTGTCCACGTGATATATCATCTTCTCCCAGCTTTTTGCACTACGGGTTGTGATGGAAGCCAGACAGGGAGCGAAGCAGATATCTCAAACTACCACGTGCCTTTAGGAAACATGTCTGGATGCAAAGAAATACTCAAGTCATTATAATAATTCTTCTGTGAAAGTAAGCAGGGCCTTCACCATCAAGCCTGTCATATTTGCCAGAAAAACGCATGATTGAGCTTTTGTGGGGATAGCGGCACTTAAGTGTCAATCATTATAAGGGTTCTCAAGAGTTTTGGAAAGTTATACAGGGGCTATTTCGAGCGCGTTGAATTAAGTAAGCAACAGCGTAGCTCAAACGATTCGATGTATGTGGTCACAGGCAGAAGGTCGTGAAGTAAAGACTCCGGAGGAGGAAAAGGCTGCTCCGTGCTGTTTATCCTCACTGAAGACGCTACCGACCAATGCCCCCAAATTTATAAGCCCAGACGTAGGATTACTTTGCACGATAAGAAGGCAGAAATGTGCAGATGCAGTAAAGGCGCTTGAGCGCATGAAAATGTCGACTCCACCTTTGGATCTATCAGGTCGGAATTGTAAAATAGTTTTATATAACTTGGTGTTCCGTCATGAGCTGTAAAAGCAAGCATTCTATTGCTTTCTAATCTGTTACGAATTGTTCCTCAGGTAAGTCCTGCTATTTGGACTGTTTTTTTTTTATGTCTTGTCAAAGATGCAGGCGTAGTCATCAACAAGATATTGAATGTTGAATGAAGTTTAATCAAATTGGATTTTTATGTGCGTCAGGAAGCGAAACCTGCTATATTTAATTGCGCTTGAGCATACAAAGATGCCCGAAGCTCATTGCTCTAAAGCTGCTCTCCAAAACAGCTTTAAACTTTCGCCCTGAGCAGCTCCAAATTGATTCAGCACGCTTCTACCCCTGTGCCATATGCTCTTCTCCAAAGCTTTCTGCGCCGCACTGTTTCCCCTTACGACTTTTAGTTGCCCTCCCTAATTTGCGCCAGAGGCGCTGCTGATGAGCACTGGTAAAACACCTGTGTACACGCAGACCCCTATTACAAGATGAGAGAAACTGCGTCGAATGCGCAGCATCCGATTTGTACACTTCTAGGTATTGGAATCTCATGGCATGGATAAGGTGTAGATATTTCCCCAAGACAGATGTGCTCGCTTTGTGCTTTCATTTCTTCGGGTGTTTTTTTGTGCTTTTTTGCGCATCCCATCATTCAATTTATTCAATATAATAAGTATCGGCAACAGCTTATCATCAACCAGAGCACTGCCTTCAAATGTTCGTTTGTATTCGGCGTATAGTTGTCCGTATTTCCATCAAAAGATTTCTAAAAGTTACATGCCCCATCATGGCGGACATTTGACAAATAATCAAGACATTCGTTCTTCTACCACCAAAATGACGATTAATGAAGGAACTTTATCGTACGTGAGCATCTGATTACTTTACTAACGTCGAGTAATGAACAGGCGCAATTGTTGACCAGGAAATGGGGTAAATGGTATATACCAAATACAAATATTGCCCGGGGGCAGGACGTTGGGTCTTTTGGAATCAGTTGCATCCGTGTAGAAATAAAACGGTCAGTTAGACCACCTGTCCCCCTCATTCATTGTCAACCTCATTGTCAATGCTCAGATCTGATAACTATGCATTCGTAATCCTATTCTTCTCCTTGAAAGTTTTCTATATTGGCTGTACATATGTACGCTTACAGTGCCATTACACTAATTTAATTATTTAGTAACGTGTGATATTGTGCTAGAAACCTTATGCACAGTGTCTGCAAGAATATTGTTCCTTAGTGTTGCGGCATTGATAGATTTGTGCGTTAGGGTACCTTATTATAACTAAAAGAGATGAAATAGCCGCTTGTGCACGAGACCAGGCATGACATACAATGCAGCCTTCACACTGCACAAGCATACATGAATGGTCAAACATAAATAAATAAATGTTGCTTTTTATCCACGCATGTCCCGTCATTTATCACACCCTAAAAAACCAACCCAAGTTATCAAGAGACGGTAGATGGCTTTGTCGTAGCGAAAAGGGTAAGTGCGGGGGGGGGGGGGGGGGGCACAAGTTCTGTGCAAACATTGCGGCAGTTTCATTCTACGTCAACTGTACCTCGGCTCTGAATACTGGCAGCCCTCGATGCGGTGACGCATGTCTGTAATCGGCAACTCGTCTGGTTGGCGTATCGAAGTATATTTGACGAGGCGGCCTCGTTTCTTTGAAGGGGGTGCCCCGTGGGCTACTGACCATAACAGTATCGAGGCCGAGTGTTTGTACCTCCTCTGCATTCTCCTTTTCTGGCGGTCCTTCCTTATAACTGGATAGGGTTAAAAGCTCCATCCTCCAAAATCTCCTGCGTCAGTGCTGGTGGCGTATAGGGCATTGGCTTCATCGTGGTGAGCGACAAATCACAAGAAGGCCTCTAGGAGCTGTTAGATGTCAGGTGACAGGGCCTGACACCGACTGGTCACCGAGTTAATCTTGTGACGTTACGACACCCCATTACCTGAACAAGTTAGCAAGAGCCGGAAGGTCAGACGGGAATTGAAACCAACTGAACCCTGGGACTCCCTACCCGTAGGCCACTCATTCAAGTTCGTTAGGGGTAGGTTAAAGCGGAGATTTATATGTACGTTTGGTGGTCTCGCACCTATTGGGGTAGATGGTGACTACTTTAATGGGTATGAATGAGACAGTAGGGCGATAATTTAAAGGATTTGTGGGATGCCGTTTGTGCCTGAAGGACGAATCCCAACATAAAAACGTAACGACTGCTTATTCGGCTAACAGAGGTAGCGGACGAGCATACTAACGCCATACTCGCCTCCGAAGCGGAATGAAAAAGCCGTGCTTTCCAGCCGGCAGCCTGTTTTTGTAGCCGCCGTTGGTGACGCAGCGGTGGCGCTGTGTTTTATCAATAAGGCAGTCCAGCGTGTGGGCGCGTTACGCTCGGATGATAAAAAAGCGGAGGCTGCGCGGAAATACGCGCAGTGTGTGTCGCCGCAATTACCCCCCCCCC
>JAJIZL010019351.1:505866-517042 GCA_023969395.1 Amblyomma maculatum | reverse complement strand
TGGCTTGTAAAAATCTTTGCTACGTACCTGACGTCCATGGCATGTAGTGACAACAGCAGGCTGCGAAGCCAGGGATCGTAGATGGACGCCTGTGGGTGCACTGGTATTTCCTGGTTCGGTGGAATCGATATAGGCTGGCTTCAGCCGGTCCATAGACACGCGGACGTCGTTACCGTTAACGCGCAGGGTGAAGGTTTTGTCGTCGCAACGGAAAACTGGATAGCGTCCTCTGTAAGGTGGCTGGAAAGGTTTGCGGACTGTGTCGTCGCGGAGAAACGTGTGCGTGCATGTTGCTAAGTCCTTGAAGACAAAAGGGGCAGTCTTACAGTGGTGAGCTGCAGGTGACGGGCGGAGGGCAGCGATGGTGCGTCGAAGTCGGGCGACGAAATCGGTGGGATCTGACGTCACGGTAGTGGACGGCGGTGCAGCAAGAAATTCTCCTGGGAGGCGCAGTGGTTGCGCTGTTTTTATCAATAAGGCAACCCAGCGTGTGGCCGTGTTACGCAGGGACCGATAATAAGAAAGTAGAGGCTGCGTGGAAATATGCGCAGTGTGTGTCGCCACAGATTATTATATAGATGAGTAGCAAGGCACATCTAAGTGAAAGAGGATTGTTAGAAAATCCGGTGACAGAAACCAATAAGGCTGTGGTATCATTCCCTAATTTGAGAACTAAAGCATCCTCCGTAATGTTTAATGCAATGGCATTAGAAGTCTAGGTCAAAATCGTATTGCTTAGTCATCAGATTTTATGACTTTTCAAAACGGTAAAGGTGCCACAACGTCACCGTGGTTCCATAAACGCATTCCACATCAATAAAGAAAGTACTTAATGGCCTCGTTCGGGATTCGATCTCGTGGTGGCTTGAACAGAATTATCGCAGCCCGAAATATCAGACCGCTACGCCTTTGGAACATGCGGACTTGCTGCGTATTAAGCTGCCAGTCTCTTGTGCTGTGCTTTGGATACCGTCTTCATAAGCTTCCACCTGTGCACACGCCGGTCCAAACTTGCTGTAGCATTGCAAACCTTTTATGGTAACTGCGAGCCCGTGGGATTTGAAATTTGTTTCCTGTCTTCCCAAAACACCATAATGAATGAAAACGTTCCAGTGCACTAGAAAGTCGCACCAAGTTCCAGCTTTGCTACCACCCCACAAGGATTTTCTTTTATTTTAGTAAATAATATTTCTACGCAAATTAAGAATTCACTGACATCACATCTGGCTCGAAGTGTAGATCACATTTTCTTTTTCCTTTTGCTTGGCTTACTGAAACGAGTACATGCATTGCGCCTAAATGCAAGCAATGTATTTATTGCGCTTTTATTGTTTCTTTACGTGGCTATTATTTCTTTCGTCTAAAAACCCTACGCTTACACGGTTAGGAATTCAGACTATTTCGTGTGAGCCCAACTATTCTTTTACTTTCACTATATAATCTTCTTTCTCTCAAGGGAAGCCGGAAGAGTTCTGTTCGATTCTTGAAGATTCAGGCTGATGAGCGCTGGGCGGTTCGGAGCTTTGCGAAAGCGGCTTGGGCGCCACCGCGAGTGTTTTTTTCTCTCTCTTCCTCGGTTTTGTCCTCCTCTATGCTTCGCTCTCTTCCTATTCCTCTCACCCTTTATAGCCCAAACTCTATAACTCTCTCACTCTCTCTGCCTGCTGAGAGGGTCGTTTGTTCAATCGATCTTCGGCAGAGCCCAAAGAGCGTAATTAACCAGCGCTCAAAGGGTGAAAGGTCGAGGAGCGATGTTTCACTTCGCTCGCCGTCTCTCACACACCATCGCCTCCAAGTCTAACAGAGCGTCCTGTGTGATCGAATTCAACTCCGCCTCTTTGCAACAGTCTGTTTCACTCATTCTGGGCTTTTCTATTTCTGTAGTTCGTACATTTATGTTTGCCTTTGTATTTTCCGAATCGATGATGCGTGTGTTTTTCGTTCCTTCCCGGAAGACGTCAGAACAAACCTCGGTCATTGCTTCCAAGCATAACTGTAAACAAAGTTCACAGAAGCATGTCTGGATTCGAGCCTTGGTGTTCACGCTAAGAGCCAGGCCCCCGCATCATTCGTTTGCTGTTTGCCAGCTCTCGAAAGCGTATGTTGACCACAGTTTTTGATTTTCTGATCGTCCCCCTCTTCTCTCTTCACACGCCCCGCCCCTTAACCCTTGCCTTTCCTCCTCTTCCATTTGGGAGAAAGGAGATAGACACGTCTCGGCGCCATGAAGGATCAATGATATCGTCAGCGCTGGCTCTCGATCATTTTGTTCTCCGGCTTTTAGAGCCTTTTTCCTTCCGGCCTTAGCACGTCCGGATACCTTGACAGTAAATGTGTGTGGGTGGCTGACGGACTTAAGGATGCTTCGAGAGATCCTAGGCTTGGTGGGAGATAAAACGACGGAAGGGATGCAGTGCGTGTCTAGCCTAGATGAAGAGACACGTCAAGGACCAAAGTTTTTCTGAGCGATGAACAGAAGTAAGGCTAGCGAAGAGATTTAGAAAAATAACGGCAAAAGTAATATGAAAGTAAAACAGCAAATAGACGCGGCTGCGGAAGACGGAAGCTAGCCAAGAATACCAGATGATGGAAGACGACGCGGTGGGATGAAGAAGGCTTCAGTGTTTCTCACTGCATTCCCTACCGTTTCCTGTCGAGATTGTTTTTTTGTTTTCAATCGAGAGTACAGGTTTCGGTTGACGACTGATCCATGTCATCATCAATAGAGAAAAGCACTTCTCCAAGTGCAGTCATATTACCTTCGTCACACTTTTGCTTTTTAATTCGTAACTGCTTGGAAAGTTTCAACTACTCATGTGTTTTTCTTTAACTGGGGTAGATTTTTAACTGGGGTAGATTTGACCTTACTGTAGAGCTCACCTGGACAACAATCGATATATAAGCTTAACTTGGAAACAAATTTCACGAGCGTTCTTGAAGGGTACGCAAGGATGCAGATGTACAGCGTACAATGCCTGCACGTCAACGGCAAAGTACCTTAGATTGGGTTCTGTTCTACAATAGAGGGAAGCTGCTGTAGAAAAGGGGTTAACAGAGTGATGAATTTAGATGAGCAGCCTTTATGTTTGCAGGAGGCACGAAGGCCTTTTCCGTCATGATGGGAGTATTAAACGGAGAGATCACTTATGTATATTATTTCCCGTCTCATTCGCAAACCCCGAAAGGGACAGCACAGTGGTTTTGGAATCATGCACGTGTCTTTGTTCGGTGTTGTCCAAGCCTCAGATGTTAAAGTTAAATTGGTTCACAGGAAGGGAAAGGCGCAGTAACTGTCACACTTGCTCTGTGGACACCCGAACCGCGCCGTAAGGAAAGGGAGGAAGGTGGGAGTGAAAGTGGAAAGAGAGAAAGAGAAGCCGTAGTGGAGGGCTACGGTGATATGTTATTTGGGACAACCTTCATACAACAAATGTAATTATGAGAAAAATTGGTCCCGATAGCACTTATAGGTCAGTTCGCACTGAACCGTTTTGTTTGTATTTTCAAAGTGCTTTTCTTTCCGTTTAATTCACTAGCTTCAAGCCTTCCATTCCACCAAAAAGCCCTTGTTCGTGCGTCCATCCGTGTTGTCCTCTGCCCGAGGATGCCCATTGTAGGTGATAGTTAGCAGGTTTGAACGTTGGTCTGTTGCTAGGGCTACGCGCCGAAACAAAATTTCATGTCGAATTGGTCGGAACTTGGTCAGCACTTTTGATGTGTGAATGGGACCCACCAGGGCTCCTGAATTCCAGATTCCACACGGTACTTCTATATCATACAGGCACTTCCATACAGCTTGGTTAAGGGGCATGACTCTCTATGTTGCCCTTACGCCCAAACTTCTCACTCTCTTCTTGTGCGCGCATCAGAAATCTTATGAGTTCCACTTCCCTTTCTGCCATTAAAATGGAATCATCGGCATATCTAAGGTTGTAGATACGTTTCCCAGCAATCTTCACTCCAGCTGAAGACTTGTCCAGACCGGCCTTCCTCATGATTGTATAAGATTGTATAACGATCCGCATACATTTGGCAAAAGTTGCACGCGATGACACACTAAGTGTGATTTGTCGAAGCAATAAGACTATCTCATTAGTATAAGGGTCACATGTACCTTCAAATCTGCTTAGCTTAATCCTAATGAAACAATTAGGGTGGTTCAGCTATCCTCGAACAAAGCTTCAGGAGTGTTAACCACTAGCCGCAGCCGCAGTCAATGCCGCCGCTTCTTACTTGGCTTGCTTTTTGTCAACCTATTTGGCACGGCTACTCTTTGTGTCTCTACAGAGAGGGCGCATGTGTATGGCGCATTTACCTTCTGAAGCTTCATGAAGACGATGTTGCTCACTGCGAAGCGCTGAGTGTTTTTCAGTTGGAACTTGGTGAGGACGATCATGTTATATTGTACAGCGCGAGAGTGTGTTGTAGTTGTACACGTGGCGTTGATTAGGCGCGGCGATGCGTTATACCAATCTCTCAACGGTAGGGTCCCTGAACTTCTTCCTCCTCCCTAGTTGCGTGGTAGCGAGTCAAACGGTGATTCTGGCACACACGTGTCTCTGAACGCCACTTACAGGTAACGCCGCGTGTACAACTGCAACCCACTAAGGCGGGAAATAATTGCCGAAACTAGCTTGGAATAAAGAATGTCAGTGTGTCCTGCATTTCATGCTGCCTCCCAGCTCGTATATGGCTGCTTTTATAGATACATAAAAAAAAAAAACTCACGTCATGCAACCTGAAACAAAATACACTGCATAAAATTAGTTTGTAATTTATTTTATTGCTGTCAATAGCAAAAAAGAAACGTTGGATGCTGAAACAAATGTCGGAGGAAGCAGATTCGTACTTACTCGGTCTTAGAAACCGCAGCGTTAATACACTGCTCCCCAGAAGCTTTTTTTCTCAACATAGTATTGATTGCACCCGTTTACATGCAGAGAAGAGCTACAGACATTATTTACAACATAATCAGCCGGTAGCCGAACAAGTTCAATTTAAATGTAAAACACAACACAACTAAAACGTGTCTTAACACAACTCCACTAAAATGGTGGCGTAGAAAAACAACATATTCATAACGGGAGAAAGTTCGGTTGATAGTCATAATCTTCGTAAGTGGCTCTCAGCTGGTGCACCATCTGGCCGAAATTATTACTGGGAAAACGAGAGGCTCAACATTCCGGTCCAACAAGCGAGTTTTCCACTTGCTCTGCAGTCCAATGAGGAAAATCATGTCAAAGGGCTCATGGTCATGTTGCATATGGCCATTAGTAACGCAAACTGTGAGAATTCAAAACACTCATAATTCAGTGTTCTTTGTAGAACGCCCCAAAATAATATCGCATCTTTACAGGCAATAAAACAGTGTTCTATGGTTTCAGGTGTACCACATAACCGACAATTATTAGGTGAAACAAAAATATTTTGTTTTGTTAAGGCACGCTACAACAGGTAAAAT
Organism: Amblyomma maculatum; assembly: GCA_023969395.1. Lineage (NCBI taxonomy): Eukaryota > Metazoa > Arthropoda > Arachnida > Ixodida > Ixodidae > Amblyomma > Amblyomma maculatum. Next base: position 511,581 of record JAJIZL010019351.1, on the reverse strand, counting down.
GTCGACATGAAATTTAAACAAAAATGTTTTAGTGAACTGCGAAATCTGCATTTTGCGTGTTCTCCTCAACACGTTATGCCCCATACAATTAGATTGAAGTGAGAAATATAACAGAGGCGAGAACATCATAGATATCAATTCTTTGAATAATTGTTTTCGTAGAACAGCGAACTGCCAAAAAGAGCACTGAATCGTGACCTTCTTTCATAAACCCAAAGAATAAGGGCCGACAGCTAAACTTGGCAGCGACCACTAATCTGTGAAGAAGATACACAAAGGTATTCTGCAGGAATGCTCTGATAATTGAATGAGAACTATTACGAAAAAAAAAAAAAAAAAAAACAAGAGACGAGCAGCTGTCTGACATACAGATGTGTCAAATCTACTCCTGAATAGGTTCTTGCTCCGCATCGGCTCAAACCTTGAGGACCTTATGAACGTCGCAAAAGTGCGGTGAAAGCTTTGGATGTAGTGCTTAGCGCAATGGAGCACCTGAAAAACATTATAAATATTTGTCGCCAGGAAGATGTTGCAGGCGTACTCTCTACCAAAAATTTATAGGCGGTGCGGAACAAAAGTCTAAGTATAGCTTTGAAGGGCCGGGGTATGCTCTCTCTAGTACCGCCCACGACTTGAAAGCATGAAGGGGAACTAGGGGGGATGGGGGGGGGGGGGAGAGGACGCGAGATCATTCAATGAGTTGAGATTGTTGAACCCCATTGCCGTATGCGCTGTGTGTTGACCCAAGCACCGGCAGAACGAACGTTCGGCTTTTGTTTGTTTGTGTAAGCCGTGCATCCCGCAACTGTTGACGAACTAAAGACATCCCCGAAACAAGAGCTGCGAAGTGGCGGTGAGGACCGGAGGGCAGCCGCCGGGAGGGCGGCAGCGAAAGAAGATATATGCCCGTGTTATCCGAGCTGACCGCTGTCCGTGGCTGGGAGCGGCTGCTTGCAATGGTTGCCGACTCTTAAGAACTATTCGAACCTCCGAGGGGTTAGAAGCTTGGAACTATGCAAAACAGCCATGGAACCAGCGAGGAGGACTCTCGAAGGGAGAGAGGGGTCGGAGGGGCACGGGTGACTGGGAGACGAGTGGCAGACGACAAGAGAGTCTGAACTGGAATGTCGTGTTGAAAGGCTGCACTCCGAGTGACACCAAATGTGCGCAATTGTGTAAATAAATTCATCATAATCTGGAAATTCCAAGTGTGGCCGGGCTTCGTCGAATAATGCCATAGGGGCGGTGCAAGAGATATGCCTGACTCCCATGAAGCAAACCACAAACACGACCATTTAGAGCTATTCATTTTAACGCCAGAGACAATACAAACAGTCCAACAATGATTATAATTTTGTCAATACTTTGTTTCAAAATGCAGAAAAACGCCATATCATCGGTGTGCGCAAGCATTTTGACTTTTTCAACAAGGGTAACATATCCACAGATATTGTTTTGCAGTACACTAAAACAAAGTGGCTCTAGGTAGACGGCAATGATTAGCGGTGACATAGGACAGCCTTGCTGCACGATGATCGAATTGGCTCGTGCTCTGAGAGGTGACCCTTGGCCGCAGTGTGCAGGAGGCAAATGAGAAGAAAGAATCCCGACGGGAGAAGGTTTGATAGCCGTACCGAAGATAGGGTGTGGCTGAACGTTTTGTTTAATGTTTTTGCATTGCGTTGGAGTGGTTAAGGTTTTGTAAGAATGGGCGCTTGAAGTCTTTACAGCCTATTGACGGTCGGTGCAGATGTGGATGGTACAATCTGTCTCTTTGATGACGAGTTGAAGGGTCTTGTCGATGGCTGTTAACTCAAGTTCAGTTAGGAACAGGACTTGCAAGTTCTGGGTTATTCCAACACCAAGTACCTCAGGCGTTCTTCAGATGGCACCACGTACTCGTTCGCCGCACGTTGCTTCATCTCGCGCTTAGCAATAAACGTTCTCTTCATCAACTTTCAACTGCAAAAAAAACTCTCGCGCTGTGCATTGGACATCGTCATCTTCATGAAGCTCCATCTGTGTGCCTTCTTTAATTAATCTAGGTAAGTACGGCACACAAAGCATTCTCGGTAAAGACAGAGACCACAGCCATAAAATTCAGGCTGCAAAGACCATCGCGGAACTCGAATATCAAGAGGTCAGACTAGCTCATTGCCGAGAAGCTCACTAAGCGCGAAAGTGAGCCAAGAACAAAGCGGCAGAAGCGACAGCAGTGAAGACCAATGGCTAACGCTCGTGAAACTTCGTTCTAGGAATAATTGAATCTCCACATAATGAAGATGGGTGCACACCACGTGACGTTGGACATACAGAACACGCAACATCAGTTATAACGAAGATCCATGCAACCTTGTGATCTCGGTCGAAAAACGAACTCGTAAGCTCGTTTATATTAACGATGCATGCGTAACCACGTGGCTTCGGATATATCGAACTAGCGACCATAGTTGTAACGAAGATGAACGAAGATGAACGCATCTTTGTCATAACCAGGGTCAACTGCCGCTCGATCTATGTCCGCAAGGCTCGAACGTTCAATTTTAAATGGCGTTACACACTAATTCGTGCAATATACGTAAAAAAAGTTCTACGCGATACTCGTGCCATATCAGAGGCTTGCGATTCATCACACAAAGCTATTAAGACACGTTTTTCATTTAAAGCGTTTTCCGTTTTCCGGTTTCCGCTTTCACTCCAGTACTGGGCGAGGGGGCTAATCGAGGAGCTGGTGACATCGTACCTTTGTTTCCAGGCCAAATATTAAAGCCATGAAATCGCGTCCTGTTAGAAACATCGCAGAACACCTTTTTTCATCACTATGTACGCATTTGGTGACACTTCATTCTTCAAGGGTTAAGTAAAACATCTGTTTATAGTCCTTACTAACAAATCGAATTTAACGATAAAATATACTCCAGGCAAGGTCGGTTAATTCTCAGCAGCCCTCAGTTGGTTTATCTTGGCTAGGATACTCCGTATTTCCTTTTAAAGCTTAGACAAACTTGGTCGGGACACATTCTATCTAGTTCAGGTTGGCTGCTAAAGAAAAATAACGGAGAGTTGCATTTCAGTACTTCTTTGACGTCGCATCAAGTTTCTACTAGTTTCTTTTCAAGAACTTAGAGTAGCGCACAAAACTGCTCCGACAAGTAAGACGATATATAATGTTGCGAGCAACGTTTGTTACTTTAGCCGTGCATTTGATATGACTGTCCCAAGAAAGATGATGCGATTTGGGACGCCGTTATGCAAAGGGACCACTTTATAAAGCAAACCGTCTTTATGCCTCGCTGAATAACATGGCCTGTATTGTGACTGTACCGACTGCGCAACGAAGCCAGGGAAGTTTTCCTTGCGTCGAGGTCTCCTTTTCATACGACGGCTCGGAGAACTGTCTTCCAGTTTATGGGTAGTGAGGAGCGCTGACAGGTTTCCGCTTCGGCGGCTGGTGTCATAACGTTATTGAAATGCACTGAATGCGCATCTGTTTTTGCCATGTCATTTTTACTGTACAATGGGAGCTAAGGAAAGAGTTATTTCGAAATCCGGCTATTCGACGCAGGAACCATCCCCGCCACACACGCGAAAAATGCGAATTTTTTTCCCGCCAACCAATGGAATCGTGGAGTACTGGCTAACACGCATGCGCTCGAGGATGGAAGCTAGTCAAAATCTAACTTATATGAGATGACGCATAATTATAATTGTGGTGCATTTGTGTACTCCACAATTCACTCTTTCCAAACCTTTTGTGACCAGGTTCTATTTTTTCGGCCTATTTTTTGAATACAGGCACACGCAGATTTCTTCATTCTCAATTATGCAACATTCACTCATCATTACTCTTCGCGTGTCTCAGACCAACATGTACTGTCGCTACAATTTGGAAATCACTATAGATTACTTTGGTTTCCCATACCATTATGCAATTCTTGAATCGCCATGTGACCTTAAATCCTAGCTGCTCAACTAAATAATCACTAAGCCCCGTTATTTGATGTAGAACAGTGTTTCGGACGTTCAGTTTGAAAACCTGAAAAAGAAAAAAACCTAATATAGAGATTCCAAGCAGGTGGCAGGACAGAATAGAAAAGGGTTTAATCCTATAAGTACATTTATTTACGAATACAACTGCAAAAATGACTCGAACAATTAAAGGGTACATTCAAAGAAAAGGGGAAGCTTGACACTTTGCTAAATGACTCATTTTGTTTATTAGCGCCCTTCATCATACATATGACAACATTAATAAATGACTTCAATTTTTTTGTATTAATTGCGCCTCTTAAATTTTAAAGGAAAGAATAAAATAGGCATATAATTTATTACTTTGAGGTTTTAATTTTTATACGGAAGAATAAATAACTTCATATTTATTTGGTATGACTATTGCTATTTTTCGGCACCGTCGGATGAGATAGCCGGCTAAGCTTCACAGGACGCTAGCGCATCATTCAGAGTGGCGCAATTTTAGGCCATTTCAGCGTTGTGTAGATGGCCACCCAACGCTTGCTCCGGCCGGCGCGATGTATGTCAGAGCGCCGATCTCGGGAACAATCGTCGCTCCAGGCTAAGCCGAGGAGGCTTACATTTTTAAACGGGTTGCCGGTGGTCAGTGGCATTCCCAACAGGTCACTAAAAACTATGAAAGAATAATAGAGACAGTACCTGTGTAGGAAGCCTTACGAACATCAGCATTGCACAATGTCCAGCAGAGGTGAAGAGCTAGTATTGCAAAGCATTCTAAAAATGGGTTAAGCTTTTGTGGTTCTAGACTGCAACTAAACTCTAATCACTGAGTCTACTCACCCACTACTAATGGGATCAAAGTGACGTTTATTCATTAGGGGTGAGCGAATGGAAGTCATCTCTGGCGCTGAAAAAGATAATAAATAGTAGTGATAATTATGAGGAACTATACTTCAGTATCCTTAAGAATAATGCGATAGGATTGCAGTATGAAGGTATTGTTTTCGTTGATAAGTATTAATTTAATTTACTAATGGTTTGTTTACTCATGCAATGAGCATATAAGAAACGCTGGAGTGAACGTCCACCCAGGAACGGGTATAGTGACATCGTATAACACATGGGCGCCTTGTTTTCAGCCTCCATTAGAAAGCGGCCGCCGCGGCCAGGATGCGGTCGCGCATCTTAGGGCACAGTATTAATTAGTGGCGCAACTATTAGTGCCGACTAGTAGTGCGACCCAGTGATGTTACATTAACAAAGCGATTCTGTAATATAACTTGTGGTTACCGTCCATTCCAGCGTATGAGGAGTTCGCATAAGGTCTCTAAATATCGCGCTAAACGATTTATCATCAGTGTTGTAGAGGATGCAGTGCCAGCTTGCAACCGAAGGGGTGAAACCAGTTCGATTTCCGACACGAGCAAATTTTTTTATCCCCGCATGAGTTTTTTTTTTATTTGTCTCTTAAAAGGAACTTCTATTTAGTTGCTCAAAGCCTTCAAAATTTCTGACGTCACCACTGTGTTGACCAATCAAAGAATTGTACTTTCATGGTTGAACGCCCCCTTAAAAGCTATTCGGTTAAAAAGACGAAAGTTATAGTGAGGAGGAACAATAATAGAGTCGAACGATGAGCTAGTTGGTCAGACATCTCTTGGAAGAAGGCAGCAGAGCAGGTAACACCAACACAGAGCACAGGAGGCACACACACGCACACAAGGACTACGTTGCGTCCTTGTG
>JAJIZL010019351.1:492004-505466 GCA_023969395.1 Amblyomma maculatum | reverse complement strand
CACAAGGACGCAACGTAGTCCTTGTGTGCGTGTGTGTGCCTCCTGTGCTCTGTGTTGGTGTTACCTGCTCTGCTGCCTTCTTCCAAGAGTTATAGTGAGGCTAGACGCAGAACTGCGTAGATTGTGGTAGGCCATGAAACAAAACAGTGTCATAATCGGCCATACTTCAATGTATGCCATTCGAGTAGGGGTCCAACGATTGACTAAAAATCGATGAAGGCTACGTTGTGGGCACTCATTGCGGACAATGGATATGCGCAATTCCGAATCATGCCTTTTTCTTCTTCTCCTGTCCAGTGTATTATTATGCGCCACGCAGAGGGAAAAATCAGGTATTATGATATTTTCAAAGAAAATTCAGAGGATACTGCAGTGTTAATAGGGCATCTTTTTTCATACTTGCTTATTAAAACGCTAGTTTATTAGAGAATAATTAGAAGACTGTTATAATATCTGCGAATCAAACATAATAACAAAAATTGCCTATTTCTCTCGAACCTTTCCACACTGTCATCTATATTCGCAATGCGGAAGCCACTTGAGTGGGCAAAGATTCTAATTCAGAGGGATAGAAATGGGGCAGAGATTTATTCCTCTTTAAGCCCGGTTATAAGGAGAGAAAGCTCCCGTCGCTGTGGGCGCGTGTTGCCTCCGAGATATCGGAAGAAAGTGTGCTTGCCCAGGAGAGACCGAGGGCGCTTTTGCCGGGCGGTGCGGTCAATTGCAGAAGCGCTAACATAAGAGGATTATTGTGGGCTCTGAACCGCCGGATTAGTGGTTTTGCACTAAAAATAAAACTTTCATATTACATACGCATTCTGTTGGGGGTTTAACCCAACAGGCTGCAAGAGAAGTTTTAATGGAGGCCGCAGAATTATCTTGCACTTCGTAAGTTATGTTAAAGCGCGTGTTGCAAAGAACGGAGTCGTTTATGAAATGTGCATCCATAGAAATGCGAGCGACGTTGCTTGCAATCAATCGAGCGTCGCTTAGCAAGACATTTTCTTGTAAATAAAACCCCGAAGAGGCACTTGGGCCTTAAAGGACCCCTTATCGAATGGTTCTGGACACCATTCAACCTACGGTGGATCTCATATCTTGCTTCCATCGGATTGCTGCCGCTACGGTACGGATCAAACCTACGGCTGTAAGATCAGAAGCTGCCCGCATATACTAATTCACCTCCATGTCGGTTATAGCAAAAAGGTAATATAGAGTTGCACGACTTCATAGTGCTTGGGACATGTAAAATCTTTTGTTATACATGTCACTTTGCTGTAAAAGTCACGGACCGTATCGCACGCAATAGAGAAAGTTAAGCGTGTTCAGAACAACGAAAACTTTATTTAATATTAACTCAAGTGTTACTGTCCGAAGATTACGTTATTTCGTTTGCTCCCAATTGGAACGGAGCGAAATTAGCCGCTGCAGGCACCAACGTCTTCGCTGTGTTTGCGCTTGTTGTTTACTGAGGTCAACACTAGTGGCTTCCACGTCTACAGTTAAGTGCAGTTTACTACGGCTCACTGCTGCTCGCTACTTAGCGCAATGTCCGGAAGGCAGCGGGACGAGCGTTGTTCCTTTAGATTTGCTTTTTGCCAGCAGGCTACTCTGGCGCCGTTCTTCAAACGTTTCAGTGATTCTGCCCTCTGCGCACGTTTTTTTTTTTTTTTTTTTTTTTTTTTTGCATTGCCGGGGGTGTACCATCGTTACTTCGGAGTTCGGTATTTTTGGCGTGGTCGTTGCAGTGGTGCTCCCTATGCGCTCCTATAACTCAGGGGCGGCGGCGAAAGTCAATGACAGCGCCGGTACATATCCGCGTTGTAAAGGAACGAAGTAGCCACCGAGAACACCCAAATTTCTTCGTTATAGAGAGAAATTTGTTGTACTGGTTTTCGTTGTAGAGGCGTTCACAGTACATATGAAAAAGAGGAGTACAGCCGCGGCCTACACAATTCTTCCATATACAGGTCATTCTGCTGTAAAGGATTTTGTTGTAGAGGAGTTCTCTGTATATGTTTAAAAGCTTCGCGAGATGTTTGCCTTAGTGCGTGAAAGGGCAGGTTACGCTTTCTATATAAATATATTTACCAGCAGCGCATTTAAACATGGTATATGGTTAGTGATGCAAGGCGACCACTGAACTTTGTGAAACGGAGTTTAAAGGATGCGTCTATGAAAGTAAAACCTGCGGCCGATATCAAAGCATGTCGACCCGGGGTAGGGCCTGTTCCATCGTGTGCATTTTGAGGCAGTTAAGCTTATACAATATGGGGCTGTTCGATTTTGTTATGGAAAGTTTGACGCATTTTTCTGAGCTACCTTTATAAATCGAGAAGTTTGCTGGCACCCTTTCGAAAGAAAGACGCAGATTACGCAGCACATTCACCAGAGGCAATACTACCACAGCTCAACACGTGAAAGATATGTGAAAAGCTCGAAACAGCGTCCCAGGCTTCTTTTGGCTAACAACTTGAACACTGTTGGCAAACAACCTTGTCATTTAGCTAAAAATAGGAAGGTTTTATGTTTTCTGTACATATATCTGTGCGAAAGTTACGAAAAATCATCGTGCGTAAAGGGAGGCGTGTTGCATGTCGCTTTGCTTTCAGATCGTTTTTTTAATGTTTGTAAAAGTTGCGCAGGATGAAGTTTCTTACTGGAAAAATATTCGGAAAGAATTTACTTTCATATTTAGCAAAACCCAGGTAGCATAGAATGTGGGGCCCCAGTAGGTCCGATGTAGGCAAGTGGGGCTGGGGCAACCATCATAAAACCTGCATCGGTCCCCGATGGGGCAAAAGTGGGCAAGCCCCATTTGGGCTTTCCCCTGCTCCTCCCGCATGGGTCCCATAGCGGTGTTTCTTGGGCTAATGCAGAGCACATTCCTGCATCCAGACCACAAGGGTCCCTTGACGGATATTTGAGGGCAATCCAACCTAAATGTGGGCTTTTTGTGGGAAAGCCCTCACAGATCCGAAATGAGGCCGCCCCCATTAAATCTTTGTGGGACCAACATCGGCCGTAGTGGGGCAAGAAAACGGACATACCCACATGCTGCCCCAATCGGCCCCTTGTAGGTTACTTGAGGGCAGGTGAAATATGAATAAGGGCTCAATTTGGGCAAGCCCTCGTGAAGCCCAAATGAGGCAGACTTAGCTAAACCGCTTTAGGTCCCACATAGGCTGTAATGGGGTTGGAATGCGGGCGTGCCCGCATGGTACCAAAATCGGTCCTTTGTGGGGACTTTGAAGGCCCGTGCAACAGCAGGTGGGCTCTAGGTTCAAAAACAACGTCCAGCCAAATTGGGGCTGCCCACATAAAACTGCTTTATATCCCACATGTGCCGTAATGTGGCTGGAAAGCGGGATGGCCCGCATGATACCAAAATTGGTTCCTTGTGGGGAATTTGAAGGCGCGTGCAACAGCAAGTGGGCTTTAGGTTCAAAACTAGCACTCAGCCCAATTGGGGCTGCGCACACATAACCGCTGTAGGTCCCACATCGGCCGTAATGGGGCTAGAAGGCGTGTGTGCAATTGCGTAATCATTGTTTCCAACCTTTGTTTACATTAGATGTTGCCCTAAATTACTATTATAGATGCTTTGTATAACAGTTGTTGCCATGTTTAGTCGATTAGAAATTTACACGGTTTTAGTTCTCGCGCTCATGCAAATTGCGCTACAAATACTAAAACAAACTGATTGCTAACTGTTGCCTCTTATGGGGTTGCTTTGGACAGCCTGCAACTCCCAGCACAATATTACTGTTCAGAACACACATCTCCATAGCCTGAACAAGATGTACATGAAGTCATTTCGGCTAGATGAATGTTATGAATTATTCTAAAATTTAATATCATGGTTGTTTAGAAAGTGCAGACATGTATAAAATAATTAATTATGTGCATAAATATTGATTGGGAAAACTTGGACTACGGCTTTCCATCAATTTCCTGCGTCGGACCCCTATGAGAATAATGTGGGCAAGCCCAAGTGCGGATAGCACTATAGAACCCGCATTGGTCATATGTGATTATCTGAGGGGCTAACTGAAATAAAAAAAAATATTCCTCCAAAGCTGCTGTCCAAATCGGTCCAAAGTAGGACCATCGCGGGGAGTTGGCGGAATGTGCCCTTTTAACAATGCCGGAAAAATGTGGGCAGCCCCGCAAGGGCTGCCTGCATCGGCCCCTAGTGGGGCCAATTGGGGCTTTGTCGACAGCCCCCTTCGGGCCTACGTCGGCCCCTCTTGCAGCACCCACATTGAGCCCACCTGGGCTATCCTGCATTGCCTACATCGGGCCCACCGGGGCCCACCCTTTTATAGCCCACTTTGTGCTACCTGGGAAGCAAAAAAATATATTTTTTTTATTTTCGCTTGTGCTGTCCCCTTGTTTTTTTATTTAGTATTTTGCACAATCAAATAGAAATTAGTGAGTCAAATTACTCACAGCCCGGGCATTACGTTTCTTCTCAAAATGATTATGCATTGAAGGTTATTCCATAGGGATGCCGCACAAAATTAGTTTAACCACTCATGCTTTTCCGCGTACCACAAAAGTAATGGAACGTGCTAGCAGAAAATATGGCTTGGCGCAAAACAGTGAAATTTGTTTATGATAATTTCGTGATCCCCTTATCACCTCACCCAAAGAAAAAAAAACACGTAAAATAATGTCCTAGTAGCGCTGCATTCATTTATGAGAATAAAGTATGAAGAAACAGATGATGAGGAATGAGGGCTGGAAAAAAAAAGCAGTGCTAACGGCTTTTATGGCTGATTAGAATGTGCAAAGCATATTCGAAACTACACAGAACAGCTTGGTGGGTGAATCTCAAATCCAATATTGTTATTAACGCTTTTGCCAGGAGCCAAAAAATCATTCATGCATAATTTTTTTTTTTATTCTTTCCACCACCATACCACATCATACCATCCCTGTGCCAACGGCATGGTCGAGCGGCTCCATCGCCAGCTTAAGGCTGCCCTCACTGCGCGCCTGGATCGTGAGCACTGGGTCGACCACCTCTCTGTGGTGGTCCTAGACCTACGTGCCGTCCTGCGTCGTGACCTTCGCTGTTCGGCGGCCGACCTCGTCTTCCGTACATCCCTGCGGCTTCCCAGAGACTTGTTCGCACCTTCGGCTCCCTCGTCCCAGCCCCTACAATACCTTCATCGCCTACAAGACTGTCTTCCGCATCTGCGCCCAGTGCCGCCTCGCTCATCTGCTCATCAAGTCTTCATGCACCCAGACCCTTCTTCCTCGACGCATGTGTTTCTCAGGCGAGACGCTGTAAAGGCGCCTCTTACCCCATCATACGACGGCCCTTACCGCGTCCTCAACAGGACGACAAAGTCAGCGACAATCCTGCTGAATGGTTGTGAAGAGGTCGTCTCCCTAGATCGCCTCAAACCCGCGCACCTCGAGACACCTCCCCAGGAGCTCCCTTCAGATGTTTCCAGCTAATCTGAAGACCTGCTTGCCGCCGTGGCACCCCCGTCTCTGCACCGTCGGCGCGTATATTTCGCCGTTCCGTCTAGGCGGGGGGCCCTATAGCGCCCGCCGACGCTATAAAGTGGAGGCGCTGAGATCAGCGTCACCAGCCGTGTTAGAGAAAAATAAAGATGTACAGCGCGTTCTCAGAGCGCAATCTCGGCACGGGCTGTTCAGAATAAGCCTGCCATGCTGGTCATCTTGCTCTGGTGCTCCGCTGCGACCCTGCAAATTCGCAACAAACCCATTTCATGCCGTACTTAGCGACGCAATTCAGGCCACCGAGGATCAGGTTTATTAGGTGTAGAAATTTTCTTGCATGAAAATTGAGAGCACGATTTGAGTAAAAAAGCAACTGAAACGGCCGAGAAGTGATGTAATTCTGCAGTGGACATGATTTGGCAGGCGACGATCCAGATAATTTTTTCACTGAGCTAACCATTCCCGCACTATTTCACCCGGGTTGATACAGAAGAATGTACGCTTATATCCCGTTCATTACAGTGACATAAGTTCTGTCTTTATTGTTTTGACTGAACGTGCAGTACGGAAGCCAACTCCAATAATAAGGTGAAGTCGGTGAAGTGCATCACGGCGTGTTCGCACGGATGGCCAGAGAACAAGGCCCAAGCTTTAAATATTCACCCCCCTCCTCTGTTGCATCTCACCATTACCGCAACACTCAGGTATTCCTGCTCAATGTTCTCTGCACGGTAATCCTCTGTCCGCATTAGGGACCAGCTGGGACGTGGCGCACAGAGACCACGGCGGCAAGCATCGAACCTGAGCGAGGATGCTGACAGCGGTTGGTCGGCAGCAGCATGCGCGTACACCTCCTCTCAATCTTCCTCTTTCCCTCTGTCTTGAGCTGGTCGTCGGATCGATGGGTCCCCAGCCCTGGGTCCGAACCGCTCACACTTTGCTCGCAGGCAAGCCTAAACCTCCTCCCTTTTTCTCTCGTTTTCCCTTCCCCTCATTCAGTTCCAAACCCGGCGGCGCGCCGCGCCAAGAGCTCGCTTGGGCTAAAAATAGCTTTGGGTCCCGGTCTGCCCGGGCTTTTCGAGCGAGCGTCCAGCCTGCTACCGCGCTGTGCCCCTTCATCCCCTTCATCTCCCATATATTCCCTGTCTTTTCCTGGCGTCATGTGCTTTCTTTGCTGTCTGCCCTTTAACGCTTTTTCCCTCCTTCCGTTACCTTGAGGCGCACCTCGCATCCTCCTCGCCAGTATCTTCCAATGCCGCTTAAGGCGCTATGTTCTAATCCCTCTCATTAGATCGGGCTGCGGCGGAGGCTACTAGAGGCACGTGCACGTTCAAGTTGAGGTCTTTTATAGCCGCTGGCGGTGCTGAAGCTCAATTTTGCTGGCGCGCACTAAATCAGGAGCGGGAAAACTAGCGCATGCAATGGGGGCCAAATAAAGGGAATAAGCTGTAGATCCCATTATGAGGCGTCACTTAAAGGGCACGCCTATTCACGCGACTATGGGACGGGGGTGACATCACGTCTCTGATCACTAGGTTGAAGCTCTCTAAGCTATAGTCCCTCATGACAGGGATTATTCGCTCGTGAAAAAAAAAATGATAATATCCTGCCCTGCAAAGCGTTGCAGACACGGGCGTCAAAAGCAATCACCCTTGCCTTGAACATAGTTCTTACGACAGAAGCAGTAGTCAACAACGTCAGCGCCCTCTAAAGCTTATCTTCTGGGACAAAGTGAGTGTGTACTTATTTTCATTCTTCCAGGACCAACATGGCCAGCAGTATCCAAAGACACAGTTTCAATAGCAAAAAGAGCATCTGCAGGATGATGCAGTTCGCTAGCAGATTAAACAACTCAGGCTTAGCCCACAGTAGAAATCAGAGAAAGAGATGGATGAAAGATATTCACTGCCCTATTGAACTGCACCGCGGTCGTCAGTTTCGATGGCGTATTTGCTGAGCATGAAATTGCGGCCTTCTCTAATTGCAGTCCACATTACCACAGAGTTAAAAAGAAATATTACGAAGAGGAGCACACTATCCGTGAGAAAACCAAGGATGCAGCTTTCCAAAATGCTTAGCTAAATAAGAGCAATTGTAGCAGACAATGTGTACAACGTTTTTCGAACCCGTTATGGATGTGCCCCCCGTAGCGCTTGAAGAATATTCAAGATTTCGTGCCATTGCAGTTAGTATCGTACATGGTTTAAATTGCTCGGCAAAAACATGCTATAAGCCTGCAACGGCGTGCCGAAAGAACACAGCTCGAACACACCTCAGGGTGCGATGGAAGTTGAAAACGCTGTTACGATGACAGCATCACCGACTCCGAAATCCAGTACATCAATGCACACACGGCTCGAGCACATCTTTGTTTGCGCGAAGAAAGCCGTTTTAAATGTGTCGTCCGGGCTGAAAGGCGTAAGGTGGGCTGCTGCAGGCGCGTGTGCCAAGAAAGAAGTTAAACACTGCGTTAAAAATCGCTACTTCTCCCCCCCCCCCCCACACACACACTTAAACCCTATTATCTCTTCCATGCTTTCAATATAACCGAGGCATTCCTAAGCGTCGACAAGTTATAGACCTGGGCTGTAAAATGTCCTGATATGATGCACCGAAAACTATTGAGCACTATTTTATAGCGGAAAAACACAATATTTATTCGAATGTGCTTAAAATCACATTGAAAAAGGGACTTTTTTTTTTCTTTTGGTCCCGCTGCCGTGGTACTTTACGGGCGCTCTATATGACCATGATTTCTAGGACGCAGTTTTTTTTTCTACTTGTTCTCCACAGCATGTGGAAAGCACGGATTTCGGGACTAAATACTTAGTGTGTCTTTGCTGCTTGTATAAGTTTTCTTCAGAATGTTTTGGAACCATTCGGCACAAACTGTCTGGTTATGAATGGCACCTTACCATACTGCCTGAAGAATGAACCATAGAACGGCTCTGTTATATCGGTTGTCACCTATAGGACTGCAAAGTGGAGGGTAAAGAATGCGGATATGAAGTTCGAACTTTATTTCAAAAATGCACAAAGAAAAAACAACTGGCGGACAACATAGACAGAATATGGAAAGGAAAATGATAGGTGCAATGTTAAGAAATAAGAAGCTTGTAGAGTCGGTCAGAGAAATAGCTCTAGAAATAACATTCCAATAAAAATCAAGAAGAAGAAATTGGCTTGCCCGAGAATATATTGTTACGGAGCACAGTATATCGAGACGACGACGACGTGCTGATGTGAAGTAGTGAAGAGGACGACGCTCAAGCCTAGCTAACTTCGTTCTGTGGTGTGCGGTGTGTGGTGTGCGTCTAAGAGTGAACTAGCGTTTACCGCTGTGTTCTTTCCTTAACAATATAATGCGAAGGAAATATAACCGAAGGTCGTTAAGAGTAACAAATTTAATTTCAAGGGACAAAATGGAGGAAGGGCGACAAAAAGTTGGGTGGATTAGTGAGATTAGTAAGTCAAAGTGAGGGGAGGGGGTGGGGGGGGAGGTTATAAGCTTTTAGATTACACAGGGCCGGGATAATATGAGGGTTATGGGAGAAAAGTTTGCTCTGCAGGGCATGCAATCAAGCTGACAACGATGGCGATCAGACGTCTTTTCACACTAACACCATGACATTGTTTGTGTTTAACAAATTCTCTAGCTTTACGAAGGTAGTCATGTGCACTTATGTCCTCAGCCTCCCAAGCAATCAGCGATCCCGCAACCAGCACAGCCGGCCTAATCACGGAGCGCTTATTGGCTGGCCCACGTCGAATGGCTTAATTGGTATAGATGCTTTGCAGGTGACATCGCCAAAGGCTGACTGGCCGCCGAGAAGCAAGGCGGCATTGGATCCAAGGACATGGCCAAGTTTACATATGCCGGAAACAGTGGTGTCAAGTTTTATCTACAACCTCGTTTAAGTGTTACAAAAACAACACAGCAGGAAAAAACGCTTACATTATTGTCCTGACCAGAATAAAGAAATCTATAGAATCAAAACTGCTCGCATTACTATTGCATTCCACGTACAAAGTGACCGAGATGTTCCCATAATGTTTTGAACAATAGCGACGAACTGTGAACCGATGAAGCATTATTGTATTCCTAAAGCATTTCTGTTTCATTACTCAGCCCTAGCATTGAACAATAACAACAGCAGCTCTAATAACCTAGTTGATGGGGTTGGAACAGTTCTAGAGACATGACTTAGTTATAGATGGGTGAGTCATCTCTGTTTGGAGGTTTGAATTTAACTCGCGAGTGTTAGACGCGTGTTCCATGAGCTTCAGTAAATCAAAGCTTGTAGATGCTCTCTGACACAGTTTGAAAACTAGCTCAATTAGCACAATATCATATTTAGCTGCTTATTGTTTTTGGCGCAGATATTGCGGCATTCAATAATAAAAAAATGCCATATCGACATTTTCTGATTTGATTTATCCAAAGCTTCGAGTTCAACTTTGTTAAACACTATTTTCGGTATTCAGGTAGCTCTGAAATACTGCAAAATGCTTCGATGAAAGCGTTGATCAGATCTAACTTTCCTATGTTCTTGCTTTGTGTTTACAATTATTAATTAGAAGTGCCATGAAAAACCACCAACATGCAAATTTTTGCCTCAGAGGGGAGGTTGCTGAGTACTGTTGTAAACCGGTCTTAGGAACACATACCAGGGAATAAACAATCATCTTTTCTATACAAGTGCAGGTTTTGAAGTTTGTACTGCACTGAGAGACAGCAGTAAATGTTGGTAAATTCAATGAGTTGTGGTCTTTAAAATACATACCAGGAAATTATTATTGCCCTGAGTGAGCATGCGGCAATTCATTATTTAATATGAGGTATTCTTTCTATACAAAAGTATCACGTGTATAAGCAACCTTATTTTATAACATACGCTCTGATTCAACATTCCCGGTTGTATTTTTGCTATAAATGTAGACTACGGTGAAAAATGTATACTCGAAAACTGAAATTTGCCAGGTTGTCTTAGTGGTAGTTGAGCCTTACAGTTCTTCATACAACAAGAAACTGAACTCTTGGTCAAAAATGTAAAGAAAGGCTCTTCTGTGACAAATAACAATATAGTATGGAAACGTACTATAAAAATTCCGACCTTACGCTCCAGCAGGAGAAGAGTATGGCCAATCTTCTTTTTGACGTAGTTACCTGCAGATGGCTCAGAGCACATATTACTTGAAGTCTGAAAATTCCACGTTTCAGAACTTCAATGATTAATGCGAGACTGACAACAATCTGTTATGACAAAGGAGATTTCTGTGTCACAGCAGGGCGCCTGTGCTGCTCTGCAAAGCGTGCTGACACCATTGCTTCGTAAATACGCCTGTAAGAACTTATGATGCGCAACGTAGTTGAGCTTAGTCTTTGACGTCGTCATAACTGGCAGCATCGACAATGCGATTATTTATTATTGTGGCCTTTATAGATATCTTTCCTAGTAATCGGGTAACCTATGGCCCTGTACAGGTAACGTCGGGGAGGCTGGTTGAAGGTAAAGGTAGCAGGAATGGTATAATACGAAGTGGGTGGGTGAGATTTGGAAGTCTGCAAGGAGAATGCGGCTACAGCCTCAACAGGACAGGGCTAACTGAAGGTCAGTTAAGGAGCATCTTTTCTCAACGCGTATGCCACGACTATATATAAGTAGTGTAGCTCGGATCGTACTTAATAAACACCGCCTAAAGAAAGGTGGGAATATTATGGGCTCTAAATTTTAAACCCAGGGTTTAATGGAAATCCGTGTGGTCGGGTAGATTAATGGCCGAAAAGTTCGAGCGCCTACGAATCGTCACAAACAAGAAAAACGTTTCGACGCCTCTACGAGGATCTTGAAGATTTTCATTGTTGTTTTTAGCCATCGGTCGGCGCTCGTAAACTTTATATTTCGACAAAATTACAGTCGCGTTAAATTCTGCTCAACCATTGCGACGCTCGACGCAGGCCCCGAAAGCTAACTTGCAGGGCGCAAGTAGAGTTCACACCAGTTGTTTATTAGGATAGGTATAGAAAATCACTGGGATGTATCAAACGTTCAAAATCTATCAGGTAATTATGAACGTTTAAACGAAAGCTGCACAGAAGCTGTTGCTTATCTTTACGGTTGGCACCACATTCTCCTTGGCGCTGAACAGTCAAAATCATCGCAGAAATTGCGGACGCTGGGTAGATTCACGCTGGAATGCATTCATTTGTTAAACGCTGCCGATAATAGATTACTAAATTTTAGAGCAGGGCATGTGTAAGGAATAAATTATAATTATTAGATGTTTTGGCCAAGATAACTCCCATGTTCTCGCAGAGTTTCTTTAAGCGTACACATTTATCAAAAATTAAATATCCAAAATTAATCATGCAGTTATTCCTGCTGGCTGCCAACTGATGGCGCCAATTGTTTACAACCGAGAATGCTGAGCATAAAGGATTTAAGAGCTGGTCAGATGCGAAGACGATGTGACGTACCCTTGTATGCAGGAGGGGAATTGATGAGGCCGCCGCACCTTACTCGAGGGGCGGGGTACCTGCCTTTTTGACTCTTTTTGCACGTAGTCGCAGCTATTCGGCTCACAGAGCAATGTGATTTAACAATGTGCCACGGTTACCTCCACAGCTTGGAAAACCACTGCTCCTATTGAACTCCAATTCATATCGCCGTGCGCCATTTGTTGCCTATCTGAAATAGCCTGTATCTTATCACTGGGTCACTGAAATTACTGACATCCTAGGTTATATATTTTCTTATCTCGAAATCTATCCCTGGTAGCCCTAGATACTATCTTAGCTAAGCGTTAAAAGGGCAATCAGTTTGGTTTGGGTATATAACGCGGAGAATACATCTATTCAACAAGTGGTCCCAGGGCGCCGCCATAGTACTCGCTGGACTGAAAATTGCGCAGAAAAGCAGTTCCGCTGCGGCTTCCAGCGTGCTAGCGACAAGCACAAAATATAGTCCAGCGAGAAATATGACGGTGCTCAGTTCAGTTCAGTCGTTCAGTCGTGTCCGACTCTTCGTGACCCTACGGACCATGTCACGCGGTGCTCAGCGACCACTTATTGAAAAGGTGGTTCTCCGCGCTATATACCCAAACAAAACTGATTTCCCTTTTAACGCTCAGCTAAGATCAGAAAGATAGGAACTACTTTGGTAACATTGTGTTTTTATTGTTGTTCTTCTGACGTTCATAATTGTTTTCGCAATCTGCGGCCGGCTAGAATACCACCAAAGCGCAGGATAAAAATAAAGTATCTCTGCACGAGATAAGCGGTGAACTCCGTTTGAAAAGGAAGTCCGCAAATTAACTGTGTTTAATTAAAAGGTGTGGGACTCTTAGTGAGTGGCTGTAACTAGGTTACATTAGGGTTAAGCAACCGTCATTTCATGGGGCGGCTTTCAGAGTGTGCCACAAAAAAGTGTAGAGCACTTGGTTTCCAAAATCAAGCGCGCAGTTGCACCAGAGGTGATCGCGAAGGCCATGATTAAACCTCACTAGTTTCACGTGGCAGCTCCCAGCTGGCGCCGCACGTACAGCAGCAACTGCAGTGCACTGTGCCCATATACACAGAGAGTTTATATCAGGTAAAACCTTAAATCATACCCAATGACATCGAGTAAAACGATGAAGAGTCTTTGCTTTCGGAGTACAATTTGTTTGACAGAGATGACCCCTGCCATTTGTTCATTCAGCAAACAGTGCCAAAAAGCCATGCGAACACATTTCCACTCTGCACTGATGCTGTTTTCAGGGCAGATTCAGCACAGGCGTTAACGAACACAAAATTTATACACGTTCTTTTAGCTGTTATCGGAAGTATCCATTTCCTGGACGGGCGGACGGACGGGCGGACGGATGGACGGATGGACGGGCGGACGGATGGACGGATGGATGGATGGATGGATGGATGGATGGATGGATGGATGGATGGATGGATGGATGGATGGATGGATGGATGGATGGATGGATGGATGGA
>JAJIZL010019351.1:470748-484362 GCA_023969395.1 Amblyomma maculatum | reverse complement strand
ATACTGCGCCTTTCCCTTCCCATGAACCAACCAACCAACCAACCAACGAATGCGAATTTGAGGCTTGAATTATATTTTGTGTTTCTACCATGAAGACCAGAAACGTTTAACAGCCTGTCTACTGATCCATAGTAATGTAGAGGAGTGGACGAGTTTGTGTTGCATCAGTATTCTTTTTTGTTTAAACAGAAAGTTCTAAGTCAGCGTTTGTACTTGTCTCTGGTTTCTATAGTTCTTTGTTTCAATCGTGCTCTTTAGTTTCTTCCGCGGTTTGTTTACGTATAAATAACGTGCGTACTACGGTGTGTTTTGTTTGTAGCTTGGTAGCATGGTCACATGCTTAAACGACTGAAAACGTGAATCGGGGTCAACTTCCTTAAGGCTCTAGGAAATAAGGGGAAGGGGTGGTGATATCAACAATAAAATAGCTGGGCAGCAACACAGATCAAGAAAAGGGGACCGGTCGTGCAAGAGAATCAGTCGGGAAGGATAAGAGACGAGCACTCAGTGCAAGTAAGTTAACAGATCAGCTTTTGAATGCCATAAAAACAACAGAAATGACCGTGCACTAGCTAGCAGGGTGCTCCTTCCGAGCTTACGTCGGTTACAGATATGCTGTTATCGCCCCGACCTCGAGCCATCTTATTAGTGAAAACTCCAGAGCCGGGAGTGGTAGTGACATCTGATGAGTATCCATCTATCGGATGACGTCAGGTCAAGGAGATGACCAGACTTCTGTTTAATATCGCTGCAAGCTCCATGGAAACTTCAGAACCAAATTTCGCTGCTCATCGCATACTTTACCTGTTTAGGTTTCACCTGTGTAAGCCAGATTTAGAGCATTTTTTATAGCTTATAAATTAAACTGAAAAGCAAAATGATTCACAAATCTACTTAATTACACTTTGTGTTGGAAGGGCGTAAACATTAGAGCCTGTAGGTTCTTTTTCAATGTGTTTTGCACAATGCTTTCACGGATCGCTGCACGCTTTGCTGAGCACAGCTATATATTATTCTGGTCATATAGCCGGTAGTTGGATGTCCCCCTCAAGGTGTCTTGAAGGGGCGACACGGGGCCATGAAGATTTATAGAAAACTTATAGCCGTGATTTCATGTCTGGTGAAGACCTGGACCACCAGCCAGTGGGGGTACTTCAGGTCTGATGGAGTCACTATCAACCAATCGATGATCAAATTTTTTGGAAGGAACCGCACCATTTTTTTTCTAGTTGAGTCTTTACATGCTATAGTATTAAAACACAAATCGGTTTCGAAGACTTGTTCTCTGTTATACCGATATCTGAGAACGTCCTTCCCGTCGGGTGCTTCCCATTAGTCGTACTTTTCTTTCTCCTGTTCCACGTTTTTTACGAGACTTCACACCATAACGACTATTTCGTGCTCAGCGTTTATTTAGAAGCTTTATCTCGGTTTCTCTGTTTTGCTGCTTTCCTTCAAAAAACAGTGTTGCCTAATCTTTTACCCAAATATGGTTCCACACGACGAAATGCATCCACGCAGAAGGAAGCGAAAGTGCTGAGCGGCACAAAAAGGATATGCATCACTTCTCAAACTCCTAGCGAGACATCCAGAAGCGCCACATATCTTTAAAACACAGCACGGCCACAGATGGGGATATTTTGCCTGCGCCGTTTCTATCGCACGTGCTCATGCATTCTAATCCTCTTTCCATATGCAATTGCCTCGAAAAATATTGATTTTCCGACAAGCATAACCTTTCCCTTCTATCATCCACTTTTGGCCCCACGCTTGGATGACGCTCGAACCTCATCTCTGCGCTGTCGTAATCCAGGAACAGCTAGCTGCCTACCTATACCCGTCCTGTGCTTCCGTCAAATCGCGGCATTGAATATTGGGAACAAAGCAGTCCGACTGTTTTCTTTATTACCATATCCGCTTTGGGCTGTCTGATGAAATATTGTTCAGAGAATATATCGTTCAGCACTCTCGGTTTCTGACACGTGACAGGAAATTCGGCCGCGGTAAGCTAATTTCCGCCTCTCGCTGGTGAGCGTTAGAGACGACAAAGCAGTGGGAAAGGAGCGTTCACCGAGCGAAACCAGAACCAAGCTAAGTCACTCTTTCGCCGGAAAGAGCTCAACAAAGCTTATGTGCTATAGGACCGTGACCACGGGGCTTTCATCGATTCTTGAAACCACTGAAAGCAGTGCTCCATTCCATCAAAAACTACATCTTGCGGTGCGATCAAAAAATTTTGTTTGCCCTAATGCACCCAATATAAATAGCGCACACTGTCATTCCTTTCACTTCATTGTGTTAGTAAACGTATTAGGAGGGTATCACGTTAGTACTTGCTGCTAATAAATTTCCTTACGCAGGTACGGCACTATATTCAACGCGCTTGTAGTGTTGTGACATCATCTTTTGTGTTTGACAGTATCTATGGGTTTATTGGTTTTTGCTTTAAAATCCAGCAGATCAATATTTGCTTCTGATGTTCTATCAACATTTGACAATTGCTATAGCACTAGGCATTCCAATAGAGTAGCGGCCTCTTCACTAAGCTATTGTGCACATTATGTGAAGACTGAAGTTACTGAATGTATAAGAAAGAAAAGTGAATTCACAAGCTGAACATTTCCGTGTTGGGGGCGAGGGTGCTGAGATGGCAGACTTCGCGAACACAACTTTCGTAAAGGCAACCTACAGGCCACGTTCAGACAATGTGATTTCCGCCACGTGGAGTGCTATAAGGATCCGGTCTCAAATATTATTTTTTGTTTTCAAGCCTTCTCTTCTTTAGCCCCCTCTAGGTAGGCTTCCCTTTCTTCGGTGACAGCCAACAGGATACAAGTCGACGACATTTGTTGTCTCTGTGTAACTTGTAATGGCGCCCGGCTGTTCGTTGTAGTGGCTCCGGTTATCCGTGGTGCCGCCCTGCTGCAAGGTAATATTCCGGTTTTCGGTGAGGGCAAATATCTGGCGTATGGCTTATGAATACCGTGTGTGTAAGCAAGGTATGGATTGGCTGCTGAAAAATGATTGTTTTTAGCATGTATTTTAGCATTCCGATTGTCCGATTTGGTTTCAACGTGTCCACTAATCAGGTCGGTCGTATACGCGATAATTCGTTAAACAGTTATTTCTCTAACGCGCTTTGGGGACCGCATAATTTGTGGTTATCATGCATAGGATATAAGCGGAGATTCCCGCCAAGCTTGCGCTCAAAAAAAAAAATGAATATGTCTTCACATGTATTAAGAATATTCGCCGCTATGCATTGCGCGTAATATTTAGAACTGAAAGTAAATGGGTATGTGGCCGGATAATTAAAGCTCCGATATTACTCTACCTTGAGTTAACGTTGTGGCCTCAAAGGAAGAAACAAACACATAACAAGCGCTTTTAGGGCTTGTTATGTGTTATGCGCCAGGCTTCAGAACACACAGGTGCATCCAGGTGAAATAAGATGCAGTATAGAAAAAAAATCATCTCACTGAAATTTCCTCCAATTCTCGAACAGCACCTATTTAATTTTGCGAAAGGCTCAATTATTCGACGTATGGAATAATAAATTTTTTGATCTAGCAATGTTACAGGCATGAGCACATTTACATTCCCATTCTGCACAGTGGACTCATTATGAAAATGGCCGTAATATTAGCCACTCAAATATATTATTGCGTAAGCAATACTATGCCAGGTTTCAGCCCGTCGCGTAAACCCGGCCGGTAGCCACGTTTGACCTTTAGAGCGACCACAGATGGGGCCACTCTTCAAGCCGTCGGGTAAACCCGGTCGGTAGCCACGCCGAGCCGCAGAATAAGAAGAAAAAGAAGAAGAAACAGAAATAGAAGCTACGTCGGCTTTGCTGACGCAACCTATCGGTTTTAACTAAAGCTAAAGCCCAGCTATTTTTTTTTGTTATCGTCTTATAACAGCAACACGTCTACTGCATAGCGGCAGAAGATATTACTGGTGTGAAAACTTCAATGTCCTTCACATATTTTTCCACCTACAGGTAGCGGTGAAATAAGCTGGCACACCCAGTTTGGGAATTTGTCTTCGCACGAATCATAAACATTCTGCCCTCGAAGAAAAGGACATGCAATCGTAGCACATCTCCGAGAAAAATAGCGTCTTGGGCTTCAAAATACGCAGTATAAAGAAAGCGTCTTCAAAATCTCCGCCGCTATACAGAAGAACATTATCCCCGCTTCCATGCTCACTCATGAAGCAATACAAGCACACCGTAACAAAGCAGCGGTGTTTAAAGGTCTAATTATAATCGGATGCAACCTGTGCCGCAGCAGAATTGGCTCTGCACCGCTACTGCTAATGGTGCCTCCGAAAGCTAGGAAATATGATCATTCTGGTGCGCCAGTTGAAGTGGAAAATAAAAACAAACTACTCTCTGTAAGCGGTCCACAGGGTTTAGTTATAAGGGTGTAATGTCCAAATGTGTATTAGGCTATGCGTGATACCGCAGTGTCCTTAGCTCCTTTTCCGTTGCTTTCGGTTCATACGCCGAAGCTATTTAAAACAATGTTGTAGGGCGTCACATTAACGAGATAAACTACAAACCTGGATGGGCACTCCGAAGTTAGAGGCCTACAGAAACAGGTCGCCTTCAATTGCACATCAAGCAGATGTGCCGGGTACTCTATTTCAGAAACCCTTCTATACTTGACCCCGAGGCTCCTACAACTCCCGCTTAAATCAGCTTTTCAACATTGTCGAGACCAGCTCGCTTACCGCAGATTCTTGGCGAATAACACAATGCAAGTTTACAAAAAAAACTTTGTCACACGCTCAACGTGCTTTCCCAAAGAACTGTTTGCATATACCTAATACGGCAAACATTGGAACTTTCACAATGCTGAGAGGGGCCGGGCCTATAACACTCGCCTTTCTCTCACCCGCATCTCCTCCCAATCACTGCACGTGGTTCGAAGAAGTAGGCTTTCGCAATGCTTAACGAAATTAAGAGAGGAGAAAAAAAAAAGTGAATTCTGCTTGCTGTCGTGGGTTAATAACTGTTGGGACAATGGCCCCCTTACTGAAAAAAAAAAAAAAAAGTTATGCGAAGCAATATCTTCAAACAAGATCTCATAGATTCTCATAAAAATCACATACAAAATTCATAGAATCAGAATTATGATATATTGTGCTAGATGATTTTTTTATAATGACACAATGTAAGATTTGTATCAGCAGGCCACCCTGCTAAAAAAAATGCTGTCAGGCAACAATCTCAAGCAACATATGATACAATCTCATAAAAAACGCATACACAGCTCATAGAAGTCCACAAATAGACCGTTTTAGCAGGGGCGGTGCCTCATCGTGTAGGTGGAGCTATCTAGATGCTAAGTTCAGAACAACCGCCATGCTGATATGTGCGGTCTCATCCGCAGAACAGTTGTCAAGTAGCGCACATCGGTATTTAGGAGCTTTCGCATTGAAAGTTTTGCATTTTGATAATATCTCCCTAAAAGAAAAAAAAAAGCTTTGTAGCAGCTGCCTAACCGTTCGGTCAGAAGTTACCGGAATTCATATGCCTGATCTTGATCGGCCCAGGACTACAAACCTGATAACAATTAGTGTGTAATTTTATATATCACAGAGAGGCGGTTGCGCCTTATTGGCCGCTAAGGGGTGAAGAATGCAATGCAGGGCAGCTTTCGATCTACTTTTTATAACTGAATGACTTCTAGAGACGTGATACCCAAATACCTTGATCAGTGAAAGCAACCGAATATAACCGTTTCATGGCATTTTTAGGAGCAATGCTAACAGCACTACATTTGTAAATCTAAAAAAAAAACGGGGGTTGCGTGTCTTGTTTTCCAAAAATCTACGATATTTTTCCGCAGCATTAGCCAAATCCACGTATTTTTTTGCAATATTGGAACACTTCAAATGGTAAATCCCCAATGCATTGCAGAAGGCACGTTTTCTTCGCCAACAAACCCGCCGTGAACGTGGAGGCAGACCTACACGCCGCGTGCATTTCTTCGAGCGCCACCGGTTGCCGATCCACGCTATTGGCGCGGCGGTGGCGCCACCTCTATTCGATCTCGCGGCGAATAGCGATCGGATTCCAGCATTACTGCCTGACTCAGCCATCGGTTTGTCGGCGCGTGCGGCGAATGGCGAAGACTGTCGTCGATGGGGCGAGCACTTAACCTGGAATTTCTGTAAATGGCCGCTAGCTGCTTTCGTCTGATGCTGTCGTCTTGACTGATGAAAGAGAAAATAGGCAATTGACCATTATGGAGTAGTGTTCTTATGAAAGAATGTCCTATGACTATCAGCGAAAGCAGTCTTTTTTTTCAGTAATTGTTATGTAGACCATTTGCTGTCGCAAAAGTCGCTTGCTTTAAAGAATTTCTCTTGTTCCCGTGACCACATTCATATTTATTATCGGCAACAAATGCTTACGAGATGGGTGTTTTTAAAAATATATTGTAGCGAGGTTTCAGTGAACTATAAGTTCATAACAAGTTTAGGTTTGGTTTGGTTTGGTTTGTGGGGTTTAACGTCCCAAAGCGACTCAGGCTAGGAGAGACGCCGTAATGGAGGACTCCGTAAATTCCGACCACCTGGGGTTCTTTAACGTGCACCGACATCGCACAGCACACGGACGCCTTGCTTTTCGCCGCAGTGGTTACGGCGCTCGACTACTGTTCCCAAGGATGCGGGATCGAATCCCGGCCTCGGCGGCTGCTTTTCGACGGAGGCGAAAAGCAAGGCGCCCGTGTGCTGTGCGATGTCAGCGCGCGTTAAAGAACCCGAGGTGGTCGGAATTTCCGGAGTCCTCCACTACGGCGTCTCTCATAGCCTGAGTCGCTTTGGGACGTTAAACCCCACAAATCAAATCAAATCAAATCAAATCAAATCAAATCTGATTAGTCATTGTTGTCTTCAAGCGGGACATGCAGGTTGTTCATACTTTCATAACTCCCAGGTGACTGCGCCGAAGTAGTTTTTCTTCTCTAAACGGCATTTCGTAAATTCTTGAAGCAAATAATATCACTTGCATGTTGCTCAACGGCTGCTTCTTGCGCTGGTATTCAATTCCCTTCCCTCTACAAACACAGCGTTCGGAACCCCGCACAAAGGCTGCTAGGGCGGAGCACTTCCGGTTGGTGTTTGAATTTCGGGGGCCGCTAGTCTTCGCCTTATAGAAGTAGCTGCAACATAGAATAGCGTCTGGCGGCACGCATGCATACCACAGCTGTTCTTTATAGCTCTTGTTAATTATACGTTATCGATTGTTATTTCCTTGTTAATTCAAATATCGCATCAAAGAAAAGAAACATTTCGTTGGCCGCGGCCCTTTTCACCACCTAAACTGCTGGCAGCGGAATAAAGACTGAGCTACATGTAAGCGAAAAAGCGAGCGACGCGATGAGCGGCGCGTCGAAACCGCTTATGGTTCGCCTCGTCGCCTACTGGGCAAGATATATGCACATGAAAGCGCGAACCGACGGCAACGCGAAACAGCGACGACGCTCTATGTTGCTGCTATACTACACCGCAAAACTATTGGCAAATGCAACAACAGTCATAACTATTGCAAGAATTAGAGTATGTTGCGACAACGTGCCAAATAAGATTGATTTGAAGAGTCTAACATGTGTTAACTTGCACTATATAAGTAGTCACGCGATCTCTTGCTTTTTTAGTTGCGATGAGACGTTCTTTGAATCCTTAGTCATTCACCATTTTTCGTACAATATGAAACATTTACACGGTAATGCACAATCGCACTGTAACATTGCAAAAGAACTAAAGCGTGCAAAATGAGTGGCAGTGACGTACGCTTCGCGATTGGCTGATCGCGCAAAGGCTTCGCGC
Source organism: Amblyomma maculatum (assembly GCA_023969395.1). NCBI lineage: Eukaryota > Metazoa > Arthropoda > Arachnida > Ixodida > Ixodidae > Amblyomma > Amblyomma maculatum. The sequence continues at coordinate 476,517 of JAJIZL010019351.1, read as the reverse complement.
GACGCGTGCCGCCGTCGCGTTCGCGTGAGTTTTTGCGTAACTGATTTATTTATAGGAAGGGAAAGGCGAGGTAACTGTCTCACTTGTTTTCTGTGGACACCGCAACCGCGCCGTAAGGGAAGGGAGGAAGATGGGATGGAAAGTGGAAAGAGAGAAAGAGGACCGTAGTGGAGGGCTACGGAGTAATTTCGACCACCTGGGGATCTTTAACGTGCGCTGACATCGCACAGCACACGGACGCCTCTTTGTTTCGCCTCCATCGAAACGCAGCCGCCGAGGTCGGGTTCGAACCCGGGTACTCCGGCACAGTAGTCGGGCGTCTTACCACTGCACCACCCCGGCGGGGCATGAGTTTTTGCGTAGATGTAGCTCAGCCTTAAACAAACAGGGAAGGGTAGGAAGAAAGGGACGAAATGGACGAAAGCAGAAAGCACAAGGGTAGGGTATGTAAAAAGCATAAAAAATATACAAAACTGTCCGCATAAGGCAGCGGAGGCGGCTCAGGAGGTGGCTCAGCTACAGAGACAGTAGCAGGCCCGTGCATTTTCTTTTCCTTCTTGCTACAGCCACAACAACAAACACAACATCGCAAAGCACAAGGACGCCACTTCGTTTCGCCTCCATCAAAACGCAGCCGCCGTGGTCGGGTTCGAGCCCGGGAGCTCCAGCACAGTAGTCGGCATCTCACCACTGAACCACCCCGGCGGGAATCTCTGTGATAATATAACAATTGGTTCACAAGAAGGGAAAGGCATCTGAAACAATTGCGCTGTGGACACCTGACCGCGCCGTAAAGGAAGAGCGGAAGGTAGGAGCAAAAGATGGAAAGAAAGAAAGGGGAGCTGTAGTGGAGGGCTACGGAGTAATTTCGACCACCTGGGGATCTTTAACGTGAGCTTACATCGGTAGGTGAAGGAGGAGGAGAAGGGCGGCTTTTCCTGGCCCTACGGGCGTGAGACGGTAGGTCAACACAACTTGCGGCGGCGGCTAGCCAGTCACAGATTTTTTATCTGTTGTAGGCCGTCATTGCACGCGTCACCGCTTAGGTGGTGGACGATGGCTGTTGCGGCGCGCGTCTCTCTTCCTCTTCTTTTTCTTTCCTTTCTACTTTCTTCAATCTGCACGAGGCAGTGGAGGTGAGCCCGACTTGTGTGCCGGAGTACCCGGGTTCGAACCCGACCTCGGCGGCTGCGTTTCTATGGAGGCGAAACGAAGAGGCGTCCGTGTGCTGTGCGATGTCAGCGCACGTTAAAGATCCCCAGGTGGTCGAAATTACTCCGTAGCCCTCCACTACGGCTCCTCTTTCTCTTTCCACTTTCACTCCCATCTTCCTCCCTTCCCTTACGGCGCGGTTGCGGTGTCCACAGAAAACAAGTGAGACAGTTGCCGCACCTTTCCCTTCCTATAAATAAATAAATCAGTGGAGGTGACTCAGCTACAGGGCCAATAGCAGGCCCGTGCGTTTTCTTTTCCTTCTTCCTACAGCCACAACAACAACAGCTGACATCGCACAGCACACGGACGCCATTTCGTTTCGCCTCCATCGAAACGAAGCCGCCGCGGTCGGGATATGCAAAATCACTTCTTGGCATTAGAGCTGCAAACGCGATGTACGATAGGTAGTAATTTTCATATACTTTCATCTGCGCCGTCTCCTTACTTTGTGTGTCTTCATTCCTTTTTTCACGGACAAGAATCTCGGCTGTTATCATGCAAGGGGGAATTGCACACTTTGAATCAAAAATGGCTTGCTTCCGGCTGCCTTTCTTCACTCTATGACAGGAAAGCTCTTCTGAGTACTAAGTGCCTCGCGCTTTCAACAGATATTCTAGTAGGCAGTGACCGTGCATCAATTTGTGGCATTCGAAGCGCGTTTGGCTTTTTGTGCGATAGGAGCAAGCAAAAGCGAAGTGTATATGTTGTTCTGTACTAAAAGCTTTGTCCAACGAAGTGGAAATACACCAATATATGCCGGGCGTGGTTCCGAAGGTTCGACCGCAAATATTGATTTAGAAAAGAATTTTTTCTTGTTTTTGGTTTTTAGCTACAGTTTTGTTGTGGTTTCTCGGTCTCCGCTTTTGAATTCCCTCGAGAAGAAACGCAATTGGACACATAATTTCCACTTTCAAATTGGGCTGGCTTTTTCCCCAAGCCTTCGACGCAGTTGTATTTTGCTCAAATGCTGTAACGATGTAGCAGAGGCGTTGCATTTTGAGGTCGAACAGAAACAACGAAATAAATCTCACTGAAAACGTTTTTCGCATTTTCTTTATTCTTTATCATGTTCAGCTATGTTGAAACAGGCTAAAGCGTCGTTCTTGGCGCAACCAAGTCGTTGCTGGTTAAAGGTATAGCGAAGTGGGAAAATAAAGTGCAAGCCTCTCAACGTAATCAGCGTTTGGTTGTGTCTTGTTCCTTTAAGAGAATGTCAAGCTTAGGACCCAACTTTTCCCCTTTAATGGCCTCCATTGAAAAAGGCTCCACAACATGTCCCTTCTGATCGACTTTTAAACGCCCGCTCTAGGCTTGCGATCACTAATGATGGGACTCGAAAAGAAAGCCTGTTCAGATAACCTCGACAACATCGTCGCGTTGCTGTGCACTTAGGACGACAAATATTGCAAGGAAGATTTTGACATTTAAAGCACCTTACAATGCATACGTTTTCTGCGCCTTTCGTGATCCAAAGTGAAGAGCAGAAACCGCGCGCCCTCTTGAAGAGTCTGCAAGCTTTGCGAACAGGTCGTAAACTTTAAACAGTAATATCTCGGAGTCGATGCGCAAAGTTTTCCAAACAAATCAGCATCAGATTGATAATTATTGTTTTATTGTTGTATTTGCATTAAACCGCATTTTCTGCTAGTCTAGGTAGGGTGACGTACGCCTCCGGTAATTAGAGCTGGGCCATTTTCCAGGAATGAAGCACGCTTGCTTTCATAGCCTGGAGAATGATGTTAGAAGTAGCAGGAGGATAGAACAGGCTTTGCATCAGTGACAACAAAGGTTTGTGTATAAGTTCAAACATAGCAAGAATCATTTGCATTTCTTATGGGACCTACCTTTTAATCTTAGTCGGCTCATTCTTCTGCAGGGTTGTTTAACATATTTTAAATGAGTAAGATACCTCGTTCACAAGATTTATCTCACATATGAAAAAGTTGATACCCGTTTCAGAGAGGCAGGGGCCATGCCACGTGCCATGATGTCGCATTCTCAAGACGCAGATTATCAAGACCCCGCCGGGGTGGCGCAGTGGTCACGGCGCTCGACTACTGTTCCCAAGGAGGCGGGATCGAATCCAGGCCTCGGTGGCCGCTTTTCGATGGAGGCGAAAAGCAAGGCGCCTGTGTGCTGTGCGATGTCAGTGCAAGTAAAAGAACCACAGGTGCTCGAAATTTCCGGAGTCCTCCACTACGACATCTCTCATAGCCCGAGTTGCTTTGGGACGTTAAACCTCGCAAATCAAATCAAATCAAATCAGCAGATTATCAAGATCGATGTCTGTGTAGCCATGTCTGAAAGGCCTAAAAACAAGATCCTGGGATAACTGCGATGTTTTGCCTTAGTTATTCATCGCTATCCGCATACGCTGCTTAATTAAAGTGAAGTTAGAAGTTTTCAGCAGATTCCCGCTCTCTAACCACGACAACACTGCTTTCCCTAAAGACTGTGATAAGAAAAATGGGGAAAATAGAAACAAAAATGAAATGACTTTTTCGGCATTGCCTGCCCTCTTCGGCACCAGTTGCAGTTTGTTAGTTTTTTGTGGCCGTGTACCTATGGTTAGGGCACACCACAGTTTCCTTCCACACTGTGTACATGCAGGCGTTTTCTCTGTGGACATAAAATGTTTGAAATGAAAGTAAGATTCAGTGTTAAATCCAATTCCTCGGAATGAAGTGCTTCTTTTTGTTGCCTGGAAAAAATCCACATATTCAAGGGGAAAAACAAAATTACTTTTTAGCACAGCGAAAGCTTGAATGAATTGTTTCATATTGTCTGCGCAGTGCACGAAAGAGATGAAGCACGAAAACGTAGCAATAGATTAACAAGTAGCGCTGTGGTTGGGCATTAATCAAGCATCTTTCTCTAGAAATGATTCGGTTGCCCGCCGCCGTCACAACCAGCGGCCGGCGAGGCCACGAATATTCAGAATACCTTAATAATGCTAACCATTCTAACTTCTAATCCTTACTAAGGCGAAAGCGTTATTTGGCTTATTACTCGAAAAAGCGTCTGTTCATGTTGTAGGTGCTCGTGTTAGCAACAAAGGTGCACCGGTGTATGACAACACTAACATATCATCATTTGGCACCGGATTTCCTTTTTTAGTGGCAAAATTTTGACGCAAGCTTTCTGGTGCCTGGTGTCACACTTTTTCGGCTCACACGTAACATCTATCTGCTATAGACAAGTAGAAGCATAAAATTTGCAGTAGGAAGTCGAACGAAAGACATATATTCTTACAAGCCTCACTTACCTCAAAACTACACGTCTACATGCTCAGCTGGCACCATCAGAGAAGGAGGAGGATGAATGTAGAGTGCGTTGTCAGAGCAGCAGAAAGAGTGAAGAGGGCAACCCACTAACAGTCATATGGTTGCGGTCTCGTTACACGGTGGGAGCATTACAATTGCGCGCTGCTGTGATAGAGTGCACGAAGAAATGATAAACGACTGATTGCGCGGTTCGTAACTAGTGGTGGGAGATTGAGTGACATTTTCATTGCAGTTACCCTGTGATCATGAGATTATTGCAAAGGAATGAATCGCAAAGTTTCTGCTTTGAACCGACATAAACATTGTAGTGAGACAGGCGCGGTAAGATTCTAAATGACTGACGCATATTCTTACACGTGCATAATAAACTATTTTGCAGAACCGGGTTAATAGGAGAAATATGGGAGAGGCATTTGCCCTGCAGTGGGTATAGTCAGGATGATGATGATGATGATGATGATGAGGATAAAAGAGCTTCGGGCGTCTAATCCTGTGTTTGATCTGCCAGTCCACATTTATGAAGGCCAAACCTTTCGAGAGAAACGAACTCAATATGAGCGTTCCGGCACGAATTCGAGTTAAACTTCAAGCTAAAATATTTCGCCAGTGTCGCAGTTTCCGTTAAAGCATTCTTCATTGTGTAGGCGTGTGGACTTGTGTTAGTAACAGGAAGTTAATTTAAGATGTTTGGTTTCCTCTGCTTTGATTACAACTTATCACAAGCTGCATAAAACGTTCAGCTCATCAAGCGCCCAATATTAGGGACTCCAGAATAAACTCATAACTGTCTTGATGAACAGTTGCGTAGTTTGACTTCGTGGAAGCGCTTTGTTACAAACGAGCCAGTCTACTGAGTAATGTGTCTAGTTGCAGATTACGCCTAATGATAAAAGTCATTAGCCGTTTATGGGGCCTGCGATGAAAAGCTTTCGACAAATCAATAAATACGGCGTCCACCTAACGGATCAGTGGAAATCCTGATGAAAGTTTGTTAATAATACCTTTCTCTGACACGATAAACGTTTGCAAAAAAATATGCCCCTTTTTATCAAGCATAAGTGCTTGTTGAAGAGAGCTGTTATGACTTAGTAGATAACGGGAACATACTGAGGTCCGTGACTTAGAGTTTGATCGCTTTCCAGGTATCAAAACTTCCTTTACTTAGGCAGACCTCCAGTCTTGAAGCCCATATGCCGTATTTAGTGGTTGCCGAAAAATGAGAAAGAAAGAAAGAAAGAAAGGAAGAAAGAGAGAAAGAAAGAAAGAAAGA
>JAJIZL010019351.1:429100-470348 GCA_023969395.1 Amblyomma maculatum | reverse complement strand
TTGTGTGTGTGTGTGTGTGTGTGTGTGTGTGTGTGTGTGTGCGTGTGTGCGTGCGTGCGTGCGCGCACGCGGCTATGAATTAGCTTATTACCTTATTCGTTTATCTGTACGCGGAAACGTGGGCAAAACATTATGGTTGCTAATTTCTTCCAAGACATGGGCATCTGAAAGTTCATGATGGCCTGTATATAATGAATTCTAGGAAATGTTTACCACGCACGAGTCCCTGATTAGTTTGGGTGAGGTGACAACATTGAAAACGAAGGAAATGGTTTTGTTTTGTTCAGTGTATGGGCTTAAAGTCCCAAAGCGACTTAGGCTACGAGAGACGGCGTAGTGAAGGGCTTCTAAAATTTCGACTACCTGGGGCTCTTTAACTTGCACTAACATAGAGCAACACATGGGCGCTTATAGCTTTTCGCCTCCATCGAAAAGCAGCCGACGAAGCCAGGATTCTATCCCGCATCCTTGGGCACAGTAGTCGAGCGCCCTAACCCCCTAACCACTGCGCCACCCAGGCGGGGCATGACATTACGTTTGGCAAGATCTGGCAAATCGGCCTCTTCTTTCACATGGAAGCGTGATATCAGAGTCAGTCTGCCAGGGCCTATGCGTTTTGAATCAAAAACTTCGACCCTAGGCCACGCAGGTAAGTTCATACGGTTGGCGTGACTAAAGCGGGGCTTTATATGTGAACTGGTAGCCTATGCCACTGCGTCATACCCATAAAGGTGGAGCTTAAGCGTCCCCTATAATTTTCCTTTCATGAAAGGATCTCAATGTTTCAGAATGGCACTTGTTTAGCAGTTTGCGGCATATACATAGACATGTGCCGCACTACACATACGTAGTTCCGCATACGGCGCTCCCTATTCACAAAGCAAATACGGAAAACTTAAAACGTGCGGCTGAAGAAAACCAAAATTTTGGTTCATGACGATTATGCAGTAGTTTTATGGCCGAAGCTGGGCGTCGGCCCTGCGCCACAAATTTTATCACCATCATCATTCATGCACTCGGTTCCTGTTCTCTCAAATGGTTGGGCGGGAGGCGCGTCTCTCCTATGCACTTGCCTTTTAGCAGGTACATAGCTTGTAGTGTTTAGCCGACAGGTAAGAACAAGCTCCATGCCATCATATTTTGTCTGGTGAACAATAGCAATTTTCAAGCCTCTTGGCTTATCTAGCTTGCAAGAAAACTACATTTTAATCACTCTACCAAACTATAGCGAAAGTGTGAAGTGGCATTGCATGTGCAAACGATGATTTGGCATAAGAAAAGGCTCTGGTTGCAGGAAGTGCCGATAGTGTGTTTCCCTTAGAATTCGTTTTTAATAATAGTGTTGACACTCAGGCTTAACAAAGGAAACTAAGATAAATATTTTTGTGTCAATTTGAAGAAACTAAGTCAAGGCATCTCCTGAATTTGTATTATTCACGATAAGCAGCCATGAAGCGCAATAAATGAGAAGGTTACGGAAATTGGTAGCCGCAAGAGCTCTCCGCCGCGTCCCGTCGCCGATCCTGTTCCACATCAAAGCATAACATGTTCATAGATTTTTGCCACACAGAATACATGCTAGCGTCCAAGGAAGTATTGCACAACCGACATCATAGAAGATACGCAGGCCCGCTACTGTTGACAGCGTCGCAGGAGTTATTAACCGTACAACTCTTTCCCGAAGCATAAAACCAATCCTTGTCCCCTTATTAAAGCGTCGGCTTGAGGCGCTAAGCCTTCCCTCCCTTTCCTTGTTTAATCTGTTCCACCAGGAAACCAATCATCCGTGTTGTCTTCCTTTTGAGGAGAACTAATGAAAGTAATTTCATTTAGCCTGAATCGTAGCCATCGAAAGTTTCAGGCTAGATATTAGGAAGCTTACTGATACAATAAAGACTTCGAGTAAACGAAGAAGGTTAGACAGAATGATTCGCCTCATCGACCCCGTCTTCCCATTCCCGATTTTGTCTTATCTCTCATGAATGGCTATATGCCTGCAGGAAACTTAATCTTTTCTTACGAAGGTATCATTAAATGGTCCCGTTCTTTGCAAATCCGTCGTCCGCTTCGTGGGTGGTATAATGACAGAAATGGTAGAAGCAAGTGGTAGTCAGAAGGTTACAATTTAATTGACTGACTGCTTATGCGCCAACTCGGTCTTCAAGGCCTTCAAAATGGGAGAGTTAATTTGTAATCAGTCCTTCCAGGAGATTTTGATTCAAAGTTGAACCCCCTGATCTCAGGTTTGAAGAACAGCGCGACTTAGACAAGGACGGAAGGAACACACAAAGACAGGTTAACGAGAATGCTCGCAGCACACATGGACACTTTTGTTTGGCTTGATTAAAGCTGGGATTTATATATATGTCGGGTAGTGTCTCAAGTAATGTGGTGCCTACGACTTCGTGATAGAGTATGTGCGGAATAATGGCAGCACAGAGAAAGGATTACTCGTCATTGGAGCTGCAAATTGAATAGACACGAAAGAGAGCCCGCGAACGGAGCTGGTAACCAGAAATCATTCATGATGTCATGCATACCCATACTGGCGAATCCAACGGGTTTCTCTCTCTCTCTGCTAAGCTAATTTACACATCTGTGCTTAAATACTTACGCCTAAACCCAGAATGGAAACAAAATGAATTGTCCCAATGATTTTAAAAGGAAATAAAACGGAGAATTTCCCTGAAACTGGTTACTTCAATAGCAGTGTGTTGAGAAGTACTGGTTTGGCTCATTGTTATATCTTATTTAGCTGTTTAGGAGTAATGGACAATTTTTGATTGTTCAGTGTCGAGTCACCGGTGCTTGCAACACCAGGTGCTTTCGAACTGACAACGTGGATTTTCGTTCAGCGTCGTAGTTGAGCACGAACTCTCATTTTACAATGACCTACGCCCCCCCATTTCACCCTCTATCTTCTTCTTCTCCCTCTGTCGCGGGATAGCCTACCTTACATCGACATCCTCGTCTTCCTCGCGGCAGTGAGCGGACGAACGCGTGCCTACGAGACCATGCTATGGAAAAATTCGGATGTCGCAAAATAGCCAGTAAAAGTGATGGCACACACAATTTCAATCTTTATTTCAAGCAAACGTACCTTTTAGCGCGCTAAAATGCACGTGTCGACAGAATTGCATAAAAAGAATTGGCGTGCTGCTTGATGCAATTGACCAAAAATTAAACTCACTCCCTCATAATAACAAAATTTGGCTATTGCGTAGAAAATGGCAACCCGTTCTTTTGGGAATATACCAGCTAACTTCCGGCCCTCTGTTCCAAACGGCTCCGGAGCAACTGACAGCCACAACGATCAGTCCTGCGATTCAGCGATTAGTGATAAAAATCTTTGTTCGTAATTTATTCATACCTCTCCATCACATCTCTCATTCTCTTTCATCTTCAGTCATTTAAAATTATAACACATACTATGCGAATTCATACAGGCTCTACTCACTCCTTTTACAGAATTAGACGCTGCCGGTGTTGCGGTTATCCGTCCTAGTAGTCGACCCTCTCAATCAAATGATCACAGATTGCTTAAGATTGCTTAAGAAGATATAGATTGAAGAAGATAAGATTGCTTAAGAACATCAGATATTGCATAAGATTGCTTTAGCGTTAAGGAGCTTTCATGCATCCCAATGCGGTGAGGTTCAGAGAGAAGAAGCCATTTGAGTAACCTAGCCACGGCCAAAGTTTCAGTTGAAGTTGGAGAACTTTCTTTCGGAAAGTGCCTAACCCAACATATGCCAGAAACCTCCGTCACAAATACGCCAGGTGAGACTGTACATTTTCAGTCGCAAAACCATCAGGATATACTAGAAGAGAGACTTCCTCGGCTTACTGGCAAGAGAAGGTTTAATCATCGAATGCTAAGCGCGGTCGAGCGACATGGGGAAAAAATGGGAATGTATCAGCTTCTGTAGGCTCTTCAAGATGTTGTTATTTCTGTTTGATCTGCAAAGCAGGCTCTGAGATGTATTGTAACCTTCAGTCAAGATGGGCCAAAAACCATTATATTCTAATCTGGCGATGAAAGCCGTATTATAAGCAATCATAAACTGCTGCTGGAATGTATTCTGCGCTCTATAATATCACGCATATCTCTGCTGCAAAGATGCCATCACAGGCTATGCTAACCGAAGCGCATCATGGGACGCTCCATTGTTTATTTAAAAAAAAAATTGACACTTTCAAACAACATATTTATCGCGCTAGTGGTATGTTTTTCTAACAATACAGCCTTTGCGAAACACCTTATTCAGCAAATTGTCCATATACTCCATATACTACCGGAAAAATTTCGTGCCGCCAGCCCCAATGAAGAATAACGCAATTGCCTTCTTTAGGCTCTCCTTATGCAGCATGTCCGCAGAAATATTTTTCATGAAATGGGGTAGTAGCTGTATAGCATGAACCAAGCAAAGGGCTTATTATTCAAGCTGAATTCTCATAGTACACTAATGTTAACGCAGTGACGGTCGCATAACTAATATTAGCCGGCGTTGTGAGGTCATGTAAAACACCCTGAACTAAAATTCGTTGTGCGAACCTGCTTTTGACACTTCTGATGCAAGTATTGTGAACAGGCCTCGACATGGCCGCGCCTGTAATCACCCCTATAGTTTTGCAAGGCCGTATCAAACGCCGCATGTGGAGTTTTAAAACTGGCATCTATGAAATGTTAGCAGGCGAGCGGAACTGTCCGGGAGTACTTCCCGCCGTGCATGGTTCTTGTGTTAGCTTGTTCGTATAACGAAAGATGCGGAAACTAGTGAACGGGTAAGGAGGGTTTTGGGTGCTTAGCTGTGGAGTTCTCGCAGCGAGGTCGCATGCGTTTTTCGCCACCATTTTCCGTTGCATTTCGCGCCTGATCTCCCGTTCACTCTCGTAGACAGCAGCGTTAATTAGTTAATTAATCCACGCAGCGGTTGTGAAGCGGTGCGCCGCCTCACGGGGAAAAAGAAACACTCTCGTGCAAACTTGGCGCCCTTGTTGCCACAGGAGTAGAGAAGAATGTAAGGCTGGGGTAAATGAAGCAACCGCGGATCGGCGCCAGAGTGGAAGGGTGTTCCGAGAGAATTTGTTTCAGTGTTCGTCGATAGGGCAGAAATGCGTGAGGGGAAAAAGGCTGGCTGGTGCGAGATATTGGCGCGGGCTCTCCCAAAATGCGGCTGGAGCAGAACCGCGAGGCGTAACCTTCCGAGAAAATGTATTTTTCAGCGTTGGCCAACTTCCAACAGCGGGCGAGTAGGGATAACGATACTTTTTTCGTAGAGAGGGCTCAAATAGTGCTGCCCTGTTAGCAACTAGCGTCATCTTTTGTTAAAGCATAAATAAATACTACTAACAAAGCATGGACTGCCACCCGTTGAACAAAACTTGTTTTTTTTTCTCGTTTCGTTAGGCTTTGTAATTGTGCTATATATGCATACTTGTCCTTGCCTCTTAGATGCGGAAGTATGTTCTTGAAGAGTTTAGGTGCTCAAAGGGCACAAAGGTGAAAGAGTCCATGCAAACCTATCAATACTTGTTATGCAACGCCTACTCAATCAGATGTTTAGGCGGAGCTATATATAGTCGCCCGCAGGACAAACCTAGTTGGGTACCGATGTTGCTTTTTTTCCCTTGACGGAGGGACAGCGTTACTATTTCAGGACACAACACACATTCGCCGTCTCATCAGGATCCTATCACTGAGCCAACACTGCCGTGTCTCTCGCTGTCGGGATCATGATGGGGCAACTTCGTATGCTCCCAATTCACCTATCAATTTAGGAAGTTTTTGTCTAACACAAGGGGAATATATATATAACTATCACGTTCATGCATTGGAAACTAATCCTTTATTACATGTCTTTAGAAAATTAAAATTATAGAATATAAGTAGATAGTACAAAAACTGAATAGACAAACACATTTTATAGCTATAAATATTTGCAAAAATGTTTAGGAAATCCAGTAAACATTTTGTAAAAACCACCCTGCACACATACCAACGGCTTCTCTTCTGTGCCGTTGTTAGTATTCAAGGTGCCAATATTTTCTTATTTTCTTGCTTTCAAGTTTCTTGGCAGCATTATGTCAGAGTGGCTTGCATTTAAACTCTATCCACAACATAATTAACTTCGAAATACGGCAGTGTGTAATAGAGGTTGTTAATTATATCTATATTGCCCAAGGCTTTCAACCGGTCATTACAACGTTCATGTTCTCGCATTGTTCGCCCACAAAGAATCCTAATTCTATCAGCGTCTATTCATAACGTACAGTATCGCAACATACTCCTTCAGGACTTAGGATTTGAGAGTTACTCTTGACTAGAAATTTTTTTTCCTGACGTCTTTTCTTTTGCAGTTACTCAACCACCGCTTTTTTCTCGGTGCAAAGCTTTTTCTGCTCAAGCACAATCAGCTGTTTCTTACTAACACGCTGCCAAAAAAAAAAATTATACAGGCCCCTAATCTTGTATATTCTATATGATGTGGACACATTAAAACTGCGAGAAACCAGCGTAACCCTGTTGCATATCAAGACAATGAGACTAAAAGCGCTCCGGCCCATTCCTACTCTCTAGACGTTAAAACGGTTCTTTACAAAATCCGCATTGGTTGTTCATATGTGATCCTGTTTAAGCAATTCCAATCTACAAATAGCACTACGTCCCATTTTCAACTAAACCATCGTTTTACCGGATAGTTTGTCGGACGGGACTCGGGCGCAGCCTTGGCGTTCATTTTTTTACCCAGAAATAACTACGCGATTGATCGTCAGTTCCTTGAACTGTGCACTCAATGTGCATTGTTTCTCCAGCATTCAAATTCCTGTTCTCTTATAATCTTCTTCATTTCATGGCTGCAAATACATTAAAATAATTTTGAGCAGCAACACTATTCAAGGTTAGTATTCTGAGAAGGCATGGTTTCGTTTAGAACTTCAAAACTGCGATCTAGCCAGTCTAGTGATCTGTTAGAAGGAAATTTTTCAGTGGGTTTGCGCATGTTGCTGCATGACTCAGCAGCCTAACTTCAACAATGAATATCGATCAATTTATTTGCGCTGCTGGTTTACCTTCTACAATTGCTTCAATACTGAAAGCAATGTCAGAAACGATGTCTGAAGAGAATTAATATTGATTCAATCTTCTTTAACCGACAATGTACATTTTGTCTCACTGAAGAACTCGAGAGACTTCTGATGCGCGTACAAGAAGAAAGTGAGAAGTTCGGGCTTAAACTGAACATTAAAAAGACAAAGATCATGGCGTCTTGGTCTTGCCCTATCAAGTCCTGGAGCATCAAGGGACAAGAAGTGGAAACTTCTGTGACAGATTTTCTCTTCTTGGGATCCAAGATTACCCCGGACGGAGACTGCAGCCATGAAATTAAGAGACGCCTGCTTCTGGAAAAGAAAGCCATGGCTAGCCTTGACCACCTAGTAAAGAGCCGAGACATTAGTCTGCTAACCAAGATCCGTATAACTCGTGCTATGGTCTTTCCAGTTGTGATGTATGGATGCGAGAGTTGGACTGTGAAGAAGGCTGACCGCCGAAGAATTGACGCGTTTGAATTGTGGTGCTGGTGAAGACTCTTGAGCGTTCCTTGGACTGCCAGAAGATCAAATCAGTCGATATTGTCGACCATAAACCCTGAATGCTCATTGGAGGGTCAAATTCTAAAGTTCAAGCTCAGCTACTTTGGTCATCTGATGAGAAGAGAGGAGTCACTGGAGAAAGATTTGATATTGGGAAAGGTTGAGGGTCACAGGAGAAGGGGTAGGCAGCGAACGCGATGGTTAGATGGCATCGTCGAGGCGCTTAGTGTAGTGAAATAACCGTAAGCCTCATAAAATTGAAAGCTTTTCTAGCTCGTGCGCAAAAATTACGCTTACCACACAGTCTTTTCTAACCTTAAAATCGAGCCATTAACGAAGAAATACTGCTGCTGAACGAGCCGTGCTTTAGAGGTTCTCATTAAAACGACAGCTACAGAAGCTCGCACTTCGCTATATTTTTTCGTATACTGATTTCGCTTAGAGGAGGAGTGTTGTTGTATTAAGCCGACGACAAACATTACTTCTGTAAAACGTAGTGACCTAGGTCAGCACGAAGTCTCCCTTGAGACTCAACGCGAACTTGCAGCTAGTGTTTAACCATAGGGTGCGAGCTTAAATTAGATTTCTCCCCGAAGTAACTGTTGTTTATGTCTGTTCTAAAACGTTAAATGACACCGTTCCCATGTAGACAAGTTTTAACTCCTCTAGCTGATCTTAGGCCGAGTTACTGTCTCTCTAGCTCTGTTTAGTGTACACTTCTAAATCTCCCACGGCGGAGAGCCATAGCATGCATTTCGTTCAGCTTCTTCCCACTGCTAAAACTGTTGTCGACCTCGATCTCAGCGCACTCGGTGCATAAATTCTCATCCAATATGCATCAGTGCTAAGCAAAAGTAAGCCATAACTAGCCGCCAAACTCGAAGTTCAAGGAGTGGCTTTAATCCGACTTTTACCCTTTTTCGTATATTTTCAGTGGAAGTGTGCTCGGGGATATGTACGTGAATATATTCCCCATATCATTTGCATCCTGTGCTACGTGTCCTTCTTTTGTGGCATGTTTTTAGCGCAATTTAACACGGCTTCCGCAGTCATTTGCATGACATTCTCTCATCATATGCCTTCTTGAACATGTTCTCGCATTAAAAATATGCTTAACTTGTAAACTGCACTTCAGCAATGTTTCTTGTCGATTTCGATAGCTTAAAACTTCTGTACACATTTTCTGTTCTACTTGCACACGGAATAAACAGAAACAAAGCTGCGGATCATTATTTTATTTCAGAACTAAAGTTTCGCATTCCGTTTGACATATTCAAGTCGATCCTCACTTGAACAAATCGGGTGTGAAGAAGTAAAAAAATACTTATGTAATGACATGAGCTACCACCTAAATACTTTGAAAATTAAAATCCCAATTGCCGAATGTCCATAGAAAGTCATGGAAACCTAACAAAAGCACGATGCAATATCTATATCTAATGGACAACCAATTATTAAAGGTCTACTTGTGGTTCAAGTCACGGTCCATATAATTCATATTAAGTGAACACATAAGTGCTTCCTTTCAGAACAATATAAATCAGACCCTCTGGGCTGTATAGTATCGACAGCGACTGTAAACTCTGCATTTAGTTAACATTAAGAAACTGCAGTTCTTCACGACCGCATAAGCATTTTTTTTTCCAAAAGCAAAATGGCCTGCATTATCAATACTTCTGAGATATTCATTTAAGTTATTCTTAATAATTAGTTCTACTCTAAATCTTATATTTATTTGAAATCTGCGACAAATATGTGTGTATAACAGTTGCAACTGGTTAGACAAATTTAGGAATTCTGCAAAGCACTCCCCATTCTCGTTTGGCTGCTTTGATAAAGAGAATAAAGTTGTTCCTTTTGATTATTTTGAGTAGAAATGCCAATATGGTCTCACACTTCATTATTTACCTAAAAAGTTAGAGAGACAATTAAGCTCAACGAGTAAGGGCTGTGACGCGATAGTATTTCACTTATAAGGGCGACTTTTTCTCTTTATCTATATTTTTTGTATTTTTGCATTTATTTTATCAACTGATTTTTAATTATTGGTCTATTTTATTTCCCTCCTTTTTATTGTTCTACGCTCTTTAATACACCAATACTTGGTATTAGTAAACATAGGCATTTTATTCAGGGCATTTGCACACCTTTGAAATCCTTTTTTTTTATTTCTTTATTATTCCTTGAATAATCAAATATTTACATTGACCTAATTAGCTTGTATTCACCTATATCACACAAATCAATCACATAAAGACAAAGACATAAAGACAAATGCCCGAACACAGTCTGAACATGCAACTGACATCCAAATTACGAAGCCTTCATGCAGTTACAGCTTTAAATACTTCTGAGATAAATGCCAGTGAAGGAGCAGCCAGCAAGAAACGCAGAACACAGAATTATAACCTCTCACAGACTTGAGGGGCCACTCCTGCGACCGAGAGTAACCACTTTCAACGCAACATGTGATACGAGCTTTAACACCAGAATTAATATAACTGTTTAGTAAAATTCAGGAGGCAAAACGTTTTATTTGGTAGTGGGAACATTGTTTCTGCTGTATATCTCATATCTATAGAGTATACATTCGGGTCGAGGTCAAATGCGAACAAATTTCAAAACTCACTCGATAAACATTGTCATTCGATCCTAATGACGTTAAATTTCTCCCTGTAACAGCCGAATAATGACATTTGATGGTAAGTTAACAAGGGGTCCACTAGAAAACTTTGATCATCAGGACTCGAAGGACCGAGAAACTGCATTCTTTTTTAACCTCCCATCTCAAAGGCGAAGCCAGAGTTGGCAGCGGCTGTCAAACCTATCACGTCATACGTTCATGTGACGCCACACAACCAGACAACCAATCAGTGCACGACCATGTCATCTGCCAACTCTCATCATCTGCA
This sequence comes from Amblyomma maculatum, assembly GCA_023969395.1. Lineage (NCBI taxonomy): Eukaryota > Metazoa > Arthropoda > Arachnida > Ixodida > Ixodidae > Amblyomma > Amblyomma maculatum. The sequence goes on along the minus strand of JAJIZL010019351.1, from coordinate 459,840 downwards.
GTCGGCTATACATATGTGGTGCGGGAGGAGTCTGTCTATGGACTCCAACGTACTAAATGTCATCTCTACACCTGGCGCCTAGCCGAGTGTCCTCCAGGACCCCTACTGTGGGAAATAAAGTTTTGCCAAACCAAACCAACTAAATGTTATCATCTGTTATGTTATCTGCAAAATGTCATCAGCGAAATTTCTCTGAAAACGCCAATGCCGGCATTTCTGGGAAGCTAGGCCTTCAACGATATCGCACTGAAAACCTATTTGAACCTTTCTTTTAGGCTGCCTTAAAGGCAAGTTTTTAAAATGGTTCTTCTCAGGATGCCCACCGCTTAATTAATGATGTTAATCCTCAGATTTGCTGTTTTTTCACTCAACAACCTAGAGTAACAGCGACAACAGAGAACATTACAAAGTTGGTAGTTCTTGCATGCGTTTCTGAGGAAAACAAGCAAACAGGAATGGTGAAAACTCTTTTTCAGCTTTCCATTCTGAAAACGCTAATCCGGTGTTCGATCTTGTTATTTATAAATTATTTATTTATTTCAAAAATAACATATAAATACGAGCCTGCCCAAGCCAACAATGAGCTTGTTTTAAGAGTTTTGATTTAAACGTGCACTTATTTGGATTACTTGGAAGGGGAATTGGTCAAGCAGCCAACGAAACGCGATAGACATCTACGTGTCACTAGAATCGACGTGTATATATATATATATTTTTTCGCACTGCAGCGCACGTCATGAAAATGACATTTTACTGAGAAAAGGCCCTTCAAGATACGTAATTGAGTGTGATCTACATTGTTAGCAGTGTGATATGAATCCTCAAACGGAGGCGTGTGTGTAAAATGTTTGATCGTTTCATGTGGTCCACGTAAGTGAATTCAAAGCGTTTTTAGGTATACCGGTAGTCGGTCTAGTGTTTCTAGGTGCCCGCTGTTCAAGCAAGTTAACCTGAAAAGAAATGCTAAAATCTTTGAGGCTGTGCAAGGCTTTTTTTTGATGAAGATATAAAGCCTGTAAGTTTTGTTTTTAGCATTTTCCTGAAAACGGCTGGAATACATTCGCAAACAGCAATCACCTCCCGCTCCCGCAACTCGCCAGTAGTAGCTAAATATACATATTTGATATTCTTGAGCATCGATGTTTGGTATAGGCTTCAGTAGTAGTACGTCGAAGTTGATATACAGTGATGGTGTTCAATGTAGCCTCACAATAATTTCAAAGCGGAAAGGCTCAGCTCAGTTTTGGTTGTTTCTTTCACTTTAATCTATTGGATAGTGCTACCTTGCGATTGAGTAGAAAACGCGAACTCTTCTACTCGCTCTTTTCTAGTCACGGATGGGTGTGACAAGAGGACAAAGAGGAGATGGGGGGGGGGGGGGGGGGGGGGGGGGGGGGGGGGGGAAGAGAGTTAGGGTCTAAGAAACAGAAGTAAACTCATGGAGATAGATAATTTATAAACTACTGCGTTTCGTGCTTGTATCGACAATTCTGCATCCAATAATTCTTATGGCTTCAACATATGTATATAGAGCATTTGCATTATTAAAAAAAAAAAAACAATATAAATTAGTTTAGTGTTTTCTCACCGCTGCTTTGCCATGTTTATGTTTGTCTTGTCTAAACCTTCATCTATTTTTCTTCAGCTATTGCACCTCTACTTTCAACGCGTTTAGAATGTTCTCTGGGTTCTGCCAATGGCACCGCACTGTGCACTGGCTTAAAAACGCCTTTTTATTAGTTTAGTGCGTCCTGTTACGCGGCCAGCGTTGTGATTAGAACACAGTTTTAAGACACTGCCATCGGATATGGTAGACGCTAACCTTAAATCGACGTGCGTGGAATAAAAATAAACAAGTTATAAAAAAAAATAAAGGATTAGAGAGCATTGTATTTTCGAAGCTGAAATATCATCATTTAGAAGGGAGCAAATCCAATGTAAGCGCATACTGTTCCACTCATTAAACGTTGGTAAGCATAATGCGCATTCCAAAAAGATTTAATACAAGCTGTTTCCCCTCGCTGAAGATGTTCTGGGATTGCTCGACCCAGTGTTTCTTTGTACGAGATTATAGAATAGGCTATGCCCTTGTCTTAAAAACTTTTTGCAATGGCTAGGCACAGGCAGTGCTTTCGTTTTGAAAGCAATGTCTTCCGTTCTGAACATCCCGCCCTAGTGGTACGGTAAAGTGAATTATCTGGCGCAGATAGAGGTCGTCCTACATCAGAGATAAATGACGGTCATTCAGTGGAAAATAGGTCTCCCCTCTAGCATATACCTACAAAAAAGGAAGAAAACCTTTCTCTGGTTCTCGAGCGGGAAGACACTTCCGCGTTTACACTGCCCTTTATGGTAGTGTGCGCATCGTGCTAGCAGATGAAGCATCGCTCTGGAGCGGTGCAAACTCTAAGAAGCCCGGAGAACAAACTTATTCTGGCCTGTCTACGATGCAGCTTTCAGGAGGACAAGGCTATTTATTTTAGTTTTCTCCTCTTTGAACAATTCTGCACACCGAGGTACTCTACTTACGTTAGGATCTGTCTAACGTTCTGCTGTAAGCTCGGCGTAACGCGGGGCCTACGACGTACATGAAAGCAGCCTGGGCTCCAAATGTTTCATTCCCTTGTTATGGCAAGAAAAAAAAAATAAGCGAAAACAAAAGTAAGATTGAGGGCTTCCAACGCGAGACAAAGAGCCCTGTTCACAAGGCTTCTCCATATTGGCAGAAGCAGCAACATTCTGCTTTAATAAGGCTCCTCAAATATGTGCTGCCTATAGAAACAACGTGGGTGTTCCTCGAAACTGAACCATTTCAACTGCAAAAAATAACATTTAAACTAGTATGAACATGAACTCTCGGTTAAGGTTAGCAAAAATCACTTAATTCCCAGAGTACTCGAACCGATCCAGCCGCAAGGCATGGTTTGAATTCCTCCCATTGTTTAGGCGGCCCATAAAAATAAAGAGCAGACACTTCGCTGCCTACTTTACTTTTTTATTCAAAATGAGGAGATTAAGATACGTGCAAGCTTTTCGAACTTTTAATACCCGTAGAAACAGTAGCATGAAACAGCTGATATATAGCAGCAGCAGCAGGAAAGTAATGCTGTTTTGCAGTCCATGCATCCTTTGCTCTCTTTTTTTCTTGTCGGCGAGACATATATTCTCGCGACATTGAACACAATGTTTCGCGACGTTTAGTAGGACAATTAAAAGCATGGCTAAGTCAACAAAAGAGTGATTTTGTTCAATCTAAAGTGGGTGGTCGTAAACAAACAAACAAAAAAGAATGGAGTCCATTTGTTTGTCTGTTTAAGGAAGAGAAGTAAAATCTAAAATTATTCCGCATGCGAAAATAAATTTATAGCTATATGCGGTGGTTGCAAACATAGATATGCTTGCTAGATCCAATTTCACATTTGTTTAACGAATTTTCGCCGCTATTAGCTTCTCTTTGATTGTCTTGTCAAGCTTAGTTAAGTATATAAATGATGTTCTCGGCTTTCACTATAATACAGAAAGCTTAATTATGGTCTTCGAAGACACTTTATAAGATGAGTGAAGGTAATGAAGACCGCGACATCTGAAGCAAAGCGAGAACAACTATTTGCTCAGTCGTTGAATACCAGGCTAAGGAGCCTATTCCTCCCAGAATTCACTTTAGTCGAATGATACTCTAAACTCCTCTACTATTGGATATTTATAAAGAAAATAACGTAAAACCAGACGACCTTCCGCGGTAGACGTGGTGATTATCATTGCTAGGGCCTTAGTATTCTTGCCTCCGGAGAGGGCACCGCAGGGATAGCTGAGTGCTTTGTTAATAGTAGGTGTATATTGTCATTTAAGTAGGTATATAGTAGCCTGCAATTAATGCCGTGTATAAAAAAAAATACCGAGGTGGAGCAATGATCTAACGCTGTGGCCAGCAAGGTAGTTTGTGTGCCTCTGCGTGGGTTGGCAACTCACTGACAGTGATAGTTCTTTAAGGGACTGTTTCACGAAGGCTTGGCAACCATTCGGCAAAATCTATAAACATGGGTAGAAATTCTGCTTTATAAGGCCACATTCACCTAGCCACACGCGTGCGATTCCTGGGCCGCAATTCCGCTCCCTTCATACACAGTTTTCAACCGTTTCTTCAACACGCAGACGCAAACAATAATATACCAAACGTGCAGCCTTTGTGCCTTTGCTCAGACAGATTACAAGTAATTGTTAGTTGAATTAGATCACATGCTTTACGTTCGCATCTACGGCACTCATTAGATTAGCATCTCTCTAGTTTTCTCAAGTAGCCGAGCACCCTAACCAATAAACCACCAAGACGAGTAAGATTATGCTTAGCTTGGGAGACAAGCTAGACTGTGACATAATTTGCTTTATACCGCGTGCAGGCTGCTTTGAAGCTGCTGAATTTATTACCGAATTTACGAGGCAGTGCTTCTCTTTAAAGCTGGATTCCAAACACCGTTTCTCCCCGAGGCATGACAGCGACCATCGTTGAAAAAAAAGTACGCCATAAGAAAGATGTCTGGATGCTTAGGCAAACCCTTAACGCACACTACGTTTTCTTTATATCAGTTATATGCAGGGTCCTCTGATCCATATATCCCTTAGTCTTCACATAAAAGCATGTCATACAAACTTTTAAAAAGAAAAGAAGTCTCGAGACTTTGGCGCGTGCTTGCCCTATATTGCCTTAGCAAGAGGTTATCTTTAAAGAAATCGGGCCCCAGGCTCTAACTTGGCGCCTAAGCAGCGGAAGATCAAATGAAAAGGTTCTATGAACAGCGCGCTTTTCGGCCATGACTTTATGAATGCTAAGGTGACTATGACGAAAGAAATACGTGGGAGACCCGGGATCTGAATGCACGTGTAAACAAGCATGCCCTTGCTCGTGGATTGCGCTTTAGGACCGACGTCCTTACGTTGCACTAATTAGTGCAACCTACGCATTCAGACGGCAACGACCTGGTTTTTCCATTAAAAACTGCATGGGAACGTTTGTTTAGTTATCGCTTGGCTAATGCAGCACTGGTAATTTAATAATTGTTGGGATTTCTGAACGAAAATGGTTAACAGGATCGATTGTCCTGCATTTACGTAGGGTCTGCAAGCAAACAGATTCAAGGCAACATAATTTTGTTGTTCATCCCCCGACCGATTCTCGTTCAAGGCAGTTTTCCATGAGTTTCCAGTATCAGGTTGAAAAAATATGCTCAGCCGGCCGAGGTTATGTGCTTATGAAGATAAAAAGACAAAACGCAAGAAGAGATATGCGCGGACGCTTGAAAAGGCGGCGCCCACTTCAGTACCTTGTATACACTTACTCAGGACCCCGGAATAGAAACTAGGTTGCAAACACGTATCTTCCGTGTGGTGTTTTTGGAAACACGAACGCTAATTGGACTCGCCCTTGTATAATGAGGCGCCAAAGAGCACGCACTAAGAAAATAAAATGGGAGGCCACTCATTCGCTGGTAGCATGTGGCAGTAAAATAGCATATAGAGCCTTATTGAATGCCCGCGTGAAGCGCCCATCAAGACGGCGATTGCGTGTTGATCCCCTTTTTCAGAGCAGACGCAGCGGGAGGCTTCGCACACTTGCGCGGGAGGTCACGATTGCCTTTTGGAAATCTGGGCAGTTTGCGAACTGACGCCTAAATTCCTGGACCCTAACCTGAAGCTCCGACATCCACCCGGTCTACCCTGACGTGAAGCAACTTTGCTGTGCCGCCTGTGGGTTGGTGTAGCGCTTACAAACTCTTATTCGTTTGCGAAAGGCGTGGCTAATAGCCCTGCATGTGCAACCTGCGGGGGCGACGAGTCAATCAAGCAACGTTATTTGTGAGTGCCCCATAGACAGTGAGGAAAGGCAGTGTCTCCGCTGTGCGCTAAAGCGTCTACATAGACGTCCACTAAATGAAACCAAACTTCTAGGTCACTGGACGCGGAAATCGTCGGCGAAGGCCTCCCAAGCACTGCTCCGCTTCATGAAAACCACAGGCTTGATCGATAAGCTGTGATTTTTCCGTGATGTGACATGATATGTTAACATGATGTGATGTGACGTGATATGTTAACATAATGTGATGTGACGGGATATGGCTGTGATGTGACTATACTGACTTCACCTTTGCCTCCCTTACCCACTACTTTTATATCCCCTCACTCCCTTCCCCCAGTGCATGGTAGCAAACCGGATCCTTCTTCCGGTTAAGCTCCCTGCCTTTCCTCTTCCTCTTCTCCTCCTCCTCCTCGTGATGAACCAGCACATACCATGCATTTTACTGTGACTGTGTTGTCAAGAACTTGAAATGAGGCTTGGCCACACCCTCCTACAGACCAATATGCATGTGCTGCTTCATTACTCGGCTCTCGAACGACGGGTTGCGCAAACTGCCACTAGCGATTCCGTGTTAGGTGTCACGCATTTTGAAAGCAGTCGATCGCCCACTTATGCGACGTGTTCAGGGTATTCAATCGTCTGCATGAAACTGCCTCAACATTTTTATAGATTGCGTGCTATTTTGAATAGATATATAAAACACAAGTTTATTTTTCATCAAATAGTAGGGTAACTGCGGCTCAGTTTAATTCTATTTGCTATTATAACGCGATATAGTTAAAAGCTCCGTTTTTCAATAAATATGGAGCTGTCGGTTGGTGTTGTGAGCTAAAAATAAAAAAAAAATAAATGCGCGACTTGACTTTGTGTGGTGGTAGTTGGTAGATTCCTTTGAGTAAAACGTGCATCTGCGTCAGTGAGGAACTACCTGGGGACCAAGAGAGGGTAGCCATTATCTATACCGCATCATTTTCTTAAAGGCAGAGCATAAGCTTCGCCCCCGCAACAATTTTCCCAATTATTTTCTGTTTCGATAATACCCCTTTTGCGAAGTAATTACGCTCTTCCCCTTCCTACTTCACCTGCCCTTTCCACTTATTAGGAAATAAGAGACGGCACAGACACATTCCCTCGTGCAAAACAGTTTAACACAATTGGATTAGCAACGAAGGGACAAGTTTGCTCACTAATTGCATTGCATGAACGTTTTGAGACACTACTTGAGAATCTGAAAATTATTTGCGAATGCACGTGCACAATACATGTGAGCTGTTAGAGACGTGCCGCATTAAACATAACCGGTTATTATATACATCAGTGGGCAGTGCATTCATTTTATGATGTAATTTCGAAAGAAACTTTCTGGTCCAATTCTGAAGACTTGCGAATTGGCTTGGCTTGTAAGCTTGTTTTCTGGGTGGTATATTTATCCTTGCCTCTCGAAGAACTGTTTTTACAAAAATATCATTAGTTACATTATTGTTTCTTCAGTATCTGCCTTGTATGCATGTCACCACACTTAGAAGTGAAGCAGTTGGTCAACTAACAAGCCCCACGTACTTCAAAGGAACGTTATTTGGAGTCTGGATCCGTGGGAATCACTACTACAGTTACTATTAACTTGAAAACTATATGAAAATACCGCTTCCAAATACATTTTGCTAGGAGATTGTTGTAGTTGATGACTGGCTTCAGCCATTTTCTGAAAGCTATAAAGTCCTGATCGAAAATATATCTATCGAACTCTAAACACTCACTTGAACCTACCTTAGTACTCCTTCCTAATTTAAATGTTTCGTGAGATGATGTTCCCTTCCGTTGTCAGAGCGGAATAAATCTTCAATACTAATATGATGAACCCGCAGTGAAAATGAATAAAAACGTAAAATAAACTCTACCACGACTTACAAATAACAAAATGCTCTGAACTTTGTGTTTAATTCGTAAGAAATTTCCACTATATTTTTTCTTTCAAGCGTGTTCGTGTGTTAAAACCCGTCCCTATCCTCTGCGTGAAAGGAATCCGCAAGTGGCTGGAGACACGACTTGTTTATTCAAAGTAAAGATGTATTCTCATTTTCCTTGTCTTTTTCACTGTTTTCAAAAGTTCTCAAGGGCTGGAAGGGTCATTAGTATCCTTTTGTGGATACAAAACCCTCAAGAGTCAGAACACAAAAATTTTTATTTATGTATTTTTTCACTCTCTCCCCTGCACAACGCAAGCCAGCTTGTTGTTAACGAGCCTTAAGTTGTAAGGGCATTTTACGCTACCTCTTTAGCAACAGTTCCCTCGCTTCCGTCTCAGGCGTTCGCTAAACACAAACTCGATTAGAAGAATCATTTGCGCTCGGTGACAGGCACTCCGGAGTTCCTTCCCAAGGGCTTCCTTCTGTTTAGGGAAACAAGGAACCGCACGAAACTCGTTCTCCTTTCAAAGGAAAGAATAGAGAACACTCGTCTTTGTATTGCTCTTTAAAAAGGGTCTGCAATTCCCCGGACTCTCTCAGCCACTAATGAAGCAGGGCTTTGAGCTTTCTTCGGCGATTAAGGAAAAGCAGCATAGTTTGTGCAAGAAGTGGTCTCGCTTGTTTTCGTTTTGCGATTTTTGAAAAGTAACTTGGAACCGTCGTGAAAACAGGTAGTTGACTCAGGTAGTTTGGTCATGTACGCTGCGGTTTCAAGGGTTCGTTAGGCGCCATGCTGCATTCCGTATTCGCCTCCTATTGTGATGTTTAAAATTATGCGCGGTGAATCAGATTTTGACTCAAATATTGAATTAACAACAGCCTAAACAATTAGCTTGTGCTTTTTCTTGATATACGTATATCTCGGTGCGAATTACTCAATGTATTCTTAATAATCGGTGAATACGTAAGCCTACTCCCGGCCACAGTGCATACGTTAACAGAAAGCCCGGCGGGTCACCAATAAACTGTTATTTCAGTCTGCATTGAATTTCAGCCTCAGGTCGTAAACTTATAAGGCGAACGCCATTTATGGTTCATACTGTATTCGTCTTTACGGTACCACTATAGCTTTCAATCAAAGAGGTCATGATGGTGCTATCAGAAAAATAAAAATCCTGTCTCCACCGGGAAACGAACCTCAAATCCCTCAAACTCTCAGCTGAGCGATTTAACCAACTACGCCATGCCTGCGATTTTTTTTCTTACGTGGTATTTATTACACATGGTTATGTACAGAAAGGGTTATGTACACAGGCTATTTACAAAGAACTCAGCCGTTGCTCAGCTGCACAACAGAAAACACAACTAAAAGGCAGGCAAAGATAAACACCGTGTCACCAGCGGAAACCAATCAGGTTGAAAGCCATTTTCATCATACATATCCTTCAGTTGCAGCATCATTCTGCTACAATGGAGTCTAGGTGGAACAACAGGTTCACCGTTGCGATCCAACATGCGTGTCTTCCTCAAGCTATGAAGTCCTATAAGGAAAAAACATGTCATATGGTTCGTAATCAGGTTGTGTAACAGCTAGATACCGCACTCTGTACGAATTTAGAACAAAGGCTTTCTTTAGAGTTTTTTTGCAGCACGTCGCAAAAGAGAATTGCGTCTTTGCAAATAATGAAACAGTGCTCAATTGTTTCAGGCACCTCACACGGACGGCAGCTTACAGAAGATACAAAAATATTTTTCCTGTGGAGCCATGTGTTAACAGGTAGAGCTTCGGTGTGTAATTTAAAGAAAAATGTTTTCGTGCAAGGAAAAATCTGCATTTTACGCACCCTCTTTAACACATCATGACACTTAAGACCAGAGTATAAAGAACGATACAGTGGTGGCGGAAAAAGCATTGCTATCAATTTCTTGTATAGTATCTTGCGCGAAACAGAATACAAGTACTCATTCGAGAATCGTACTGTCAAAAACCTCGCCGAAGCACAAACTTAATGCATAAATCCTGGTAACTGTGGGCGGTCAGTAAAATCGTGACGATCGTATCATACTTCTTCTTGTCTACCGTGAGAATGATAGTACCGATGGCAATGACACCAAAATTAGTGATAATGACAAGGATGACAGTAGCCATGATAATGATGGCGCATTTTGTTGATAATGATAACAAGAAATGCGGATGCACTCTGTGCAGGAGCAATGTTCAGGCTTTCGCACTGCTCTCAGAATCTGTTTTGCTTGTGTGTGCTTCACATTATTATTACATATGTAGATACTCGTTGTTTTTCATGTTTAGAATACAGTATAGAAGTTTTTCATATAGTGCATATTTTTAAGCAGGCTTCACACAAACTGATAATAAAGTGCCCGTGCCACTGTATTACTTATACGATGAAAAAGACCCGCCACCTTCCCAATCTACTTCTCACCACGTACGGAAACTAATTTACCAAACCAATCGAAACGTTTTTTTAAAGAAAGTGCATACATACCCTAACAGGTGCTGAAACACTTGAGCCAAGCTCTTCTAAATAGTTTACTTTTTATGCAGCTATGTTAATGCGTGTTCTGTTTTTCTAACATTTGTTACTCACAAAATACATGGCGGAATATTTGGTGTGGTTAGACTAACGCGAGTTAATGGCGAGATAAATTAATGCCCATAGAGTTAAGAAATTCTTGTAACGCTGGCAACCAAGCACATGGAAAATTATTGATGACTTACAAACTCACACTAGGTTTTGAGGTGCTTAACTTTGACGCGAAAGTGTTAGTACCCTATTTCAAAAAAAAATAATAATAATAAAACGTCCGGCGATGTAGGCGTCAACTGTTTCAAACCGCGCAGCCTCAAAAAAACAGCATAAATATGACCGGTGGCAGATCGCTGGTGCCACCAGCGGGTAATGGTTGCTCGCCGTGTGTAAGACGTCAAGATGCCGGATTGCATAGTCCACTCGGAAGCAAGCACCAGCTCGGGCGGCTCCTTTCATATGAGAAACTTAAATGCGAACCAAAATAAACTACTACCCGGACCAGGACGAATTTTTCTTTAACCACGAAGTTTCTAAAAAAGCTGTATAGCTTTTCTGTGCAGCCGTAAGGCTGCGCTTGAGCGGATACTAATGAGTAATGCTCGTTTATTACAAATCGACTATACCTTGAGAGATTCCCGCAAATATTCGACTAGCAGCGTTCCCACTTCCAGTTATTCATCAAATGACTCTCGTCCTACCTTCTGAACTGTTGGCCGTCCTGGTTACTTCAGTTGGAAGAGCGACTGCCCCGGAAAGACGCTGGTCTCGGTTCGATCCCCAAATTAGGACGAATTTTTCTTGAACAACAAACTTTCTGAGAAAGCTGTATAGCTTTCTTTGTAGCCGCATGACTGCGCTTGGGGGGATGTCAATGAGTAATTACCCCCGTATTACAACTCTATTCTGCCATGAGAGATTCTCCTAAACAATCAACCAACCTTTGCACTCCCCGTTGGATCCCCGCAATCTCGAGGAGTAAGGAGCAGAGCTGTGAGAATCTATAGTTGGCAGGCAACATGGCTGGCCATTGACTTCACATGTGCATTGAAACGTGCACTTGGGTTGACGGGAATATAGCCCATTCATGAGAACATGTTGACACACGCTTCGTTAGAGGCAAACAAAAATTTAGGGGCGAATTCCTAAAATCATATGATGCCTGTTATACGACACTTTATTTCACGGCCTAAAATACCAATTCTCATTCTAATCCAATTTTGTGTTTATTTTCTTCTACTATCTAATCTACATCTATTCTAATTCTGATTTATTTCACTTGTAGTCATAATTGCTTCTTGTAATAATTTGCTTAATAATAGGTATTAATTTCCTTTTTTTCTCAGTCATTCTTACATCGACTTCTCGCCTGCCCAGTACAAGTGAAGAGGAGGCATAATTCTCTTCACATGCTATGGTTTCAAGGTCGGGAATGGGAAATTCGTCTATACACATTTGCCACCTGGCATGCTTTGTAATTTCAGCCGTCTTCACCCCTCTTGCGTGCAAGAGGAGTGAGAGTAATCCTTGTATTGCCACCTGCCACCTGGTATGGCTGGTAGGTGGTGACTTATCTTTTTATTTCATTATCTTTTTTTTTTTCATTTCATTCTTTATATCCTCACTACTTCTGTTTATTAGAAACTGGGGTATTAAGAACCTCATAGTCTTTTCAGAGTAAACAGTACAATCACAAATGTTTAATTCATGACTGGGAAAGTGTTGCTTGCCTTATTCGAGTGACGTAGGTGGTGGTTATTTAGCCTAAGTGCATTGAAGTCGGAACGAATACGAAAATTCCCAGTTGCGTTCTTCAAGACGCCAACAGCAAAAGTAAAACTTCCACGGTGAACGGTACGTGCCCGAGTCGCCCTTGCTACGCCCAAGAGACGAGGCTTCCAAGATTCTGCAGCACGAAACGTCAACATCTGAGGCTCTCTCGAGCGTGAGTGAAAACTACTGTGGTGGGCGTCAAAGAAAACTACACATGGTCTCATATACTCCTTTTCATTTTATGGTAAAGAGTTCTGGTACATATTGCATGTTCATTCACTCACGCCGGAACATTGCATACGTAACTCTGCATGACTTCCTATATTCATGAAGGGCACTCCTTTTTGCCAGACTAGGTTTCTCTGCATTTCGAGCTCAACAAGAGTCAATTCTCTCGCACGTGGCATACTCACCGACGTGAACATGCTCGTAGGCTCGTGCTTCATGTGAACATGCTGAATACTTTCAGCATGCAGAGTAGTAGAGAAATGTTCAGGTTCCTTTTGGGCTGGCCGCATCTGAAATTCAACTCGAGAAAAGTTTCTTCGAAACTGTTCAGTTTCCGAACATTTTCTTATTTCTAGCCCGAGGACGAAGAAAGGAAAAGCAGAGCTTGCTATAGCAGCTCTTGCTTGATTAAAAAAATGTCATTGGATACCCTTTTGCCCCGCATCTCCTAATTCAAAATGCGACCAGACGAAACGTTACTTTTGTCCTATGCCTGTAAAGTAAGCTTGATTCGAGCTCGTTAGCTACATTTCAGGCTTAAAGTATTTGGTAGTATTATTTACGTGAGGTTGACTGCACCTCATCGTGATCGCAGTCGGGGAAAGAAAGTTGGTTACAGAAGTAAGTTGTTGTTTTTTTCAGCCATGACAGACGATATTCTATTGCCTATTTGCTTCTCATTTATCACAGTCATTAAACGCTTAATATGTATATTATTTATATGTGAGCTGTGTTTCTTATGTGCTTGACAATGATCCGGCAGTAAGGCGTTTTATCGAGCCACATTTACACATCCGATCAAAGGAGCCACCAGCCAAACTGCTAGGCATCAGTATCTCTTGATATGTTCATGTAAAAAGGCTAATACAAGTGATTTAGTCGTACCTTTTTTAGATACGACCAAGTCAGACAATATGAACCGAACTCTGTCGTTAGGGCCTCTCCCCGTGACATTTGCACTGCTTAGCTCTTGGCCAAGGGCTCGAACAACTCCCGTGGAACGTGCATATTGGTGGAAGCGAGATACGAAAACACTGGTGCGCTCTGCAATACGTTTCTGTCCGCTAAAGAACCGGAATTTCAAAAAACACTGGTCATGTCCAGCTTTGGCATGTTTAACCTCGCAAGTTAAGCGTCTCATAAATATTCAGCCAAATGATCATTTTCTAGACTGTTCTAATGAATTCATTAATTTCTTTCTGGCAGGTTGATAGGCTCTATGCAGTGTCTTCCGAAGGTCTTGCATGCACAACACAGCAGTCGAGCGTGTGCAAATGTCAAGCGACGATCGCCGCTACACACTTCGTGGGGAAACCGAGATTTCATGGTGGCACCCTGTGTACTCTATCCTTCCGGAGGCCAAACTGCTCTCCCTACGGCAGTCACGTACCTCAAACACTGCGCTATGCGGTGCAGTGCTCATTTCGTCAGATCCTCTCTGTTCTTTCCTCCAAGTTGTGCAACTCGTGCAAACATAGCGGACCTAATTTCGCCAGTCCCAAGGGTTACGGCGCTCTGTCCGCGTTCTCGGGTTGCGTCAGTGGGAAGCAAGGTCCATGGGAACAAATGGTACTGCGTTTCTCGTTTTTATTATTTCTAGTTGACAGCAACAACTTACTGGGAGGGCATTAAAATGCTTGCAGAGTAGCTGACTTTGTTAGTACCGAACTAAATCGCCCACTCGAATAATTTTAATGTTCAGCCCGAACTTTAACTCATTTGCTTGTTTATCTTATATTTTATCAGCTCCCAAGCCTCACACTAAACACACCAATGGATCCTCTAGCGGTAGTTTGTCGTTCAATGGGCTATGTGGCAAACCAGAATGTTTCGGTATTTCATAGATTCGCTTGCATGTCACAAGACACTAATCAAAAACTTCTGTCACCCCGTACGACGCTGAATCAAAACATCCCGCATTTTTAAACATTTTCGCTAATGACATCTGGCTGTTCTTCGCATTAGTATTGACACATCTTTGAGGGCCTCTGTCTATTATTCTTAGTAAATAAACCCTATCTTTTATTTTGAGTATATTACTCTACGTTTCTCCTCAGTTGCACATGGAAAGCGCTTCATTCATCATTGTAATCATCAGCACCGGCAGCAGCTTCCAGATTAGCTGGCGAGCACCTGCATAAAACACTATTGTCGTTTTGTTATACCCAGAACGCGCCTCTTTATCACAGTGATCCCGATGACCACGAGGTACAAAAGAAACACATGAGCTTAAGGACTAGATTGCAGGCATCTTCCTTGGCCAGGCGCACCTCGGCACAGAAATGCAGGCAGAGTTATTCCACGAATTCTAGTGAAGCGTCCTTTTAAAATGACACTTGAAGCACGCTGAAAATGGTTAGGACATGATAAGCTGAGGTTTTGTTAAGTGAAAAGCAGCATTCAGGTCAAGATCAGGCAGGCCTAAAAAACGGACGAGCGTTGAGGCAAACAGTGCAGTCTTCACGTGTCTCCTCATTGGTGCGGAGTCCTTTGCTGCTGAGTAAGTTATTGAAATGAAAACTGCGAACGAACTGAAATTGACGAATTCAGAACTCTAGCATGTATTTTAAGGCCAGCTTTGCTGTTTAACACGTTTCTAAATAAACATTGGATCCACCAGCTGCTGTAGTAGGTTTAGATCACGGGTAAGACGTGGAGTCTACACGTTTCAGCCACTGCATCAAAGAGCAGGAAGGCAGACTGCTCACGTACAGATTCTTTTCAAAAGAAATGCAGCGTTCATCAGACGCTCACTTTCTTTACTTTTCTTTTCTTCAACAAAAAGATTTTTGGTCCTGCATTTTTTTTGTCAACAAACGATGGCTCCGTTATGCATGTCAAGCATTATCGCCAATGGCCCGAGTCTGGATGGTTTTCTATTTCTGGTTAGGGACCCGCCATTGTTGTCTACGATGGTGCGCTAGACAGGCACACGCTGTGACGAATAGCCAGGTGTCCCCCAGGAGGGTTCCCTATAGTCACAATGCGCATTTGTCTTGCATTGTCACTGGTCCACGATATATCACTCGGTCGGTGAGCAAGCCTTATGTGCCCTGGCTCACAATAGTCGGCTGCCCTAGAGCCATTCCTCGATTCCTGGAATGCTCTAGGAAACTTTTTTGTACCATCGCTAGGTATCTTGCACCGGAAAGAACGTGGACTCTAATCTTGATCGACTAGTGAGAACTCTCCTATTATTTTTTTTTTTTTTTGCGAGCACTGAGATACGCCGTTAGTTGAAACAAATAGCCTTTGCGTTTTATTTTCAAATAGTGACAATGTTTTATCTATTTTTATGCATATAGATCGTTGGCCCCGTTTGGCAGTGGTATTCTACGCTGTGTTCGATTTAACGACAAGAAAAGTTAACTCTTTGCCAATTTAGCTTACTTTTACCTGAATGAGCGCCCGTTATAGTACAAGTGTCAAAATTGCTGAAGAACTGAAATGAGAGGACAGCAGTGCCAAAGAGAACTTCTTGTTCGGCTAGTTGGTGTCTATTCATCATAATTTAAAGGCGCCAAAACACCACGCACACACACACAAGGGGCGCTCTGTCCCGTTCGTCTTTTCTTGTGTGTGTGCGTATTGTTTTGGCGCCTTTAACTTATAATGAGCAGTGCCAAAATCAGTGATCTGTTTCTATCTTTGTGCCTACCTATATTAAGTAGAATTTACCTGGGTAAGGCGATATCCTGCCTCTCAACAAAAGCATTTAACTTGTTGCTAGGGGGTAATATTGGGTACAAGAAATTATATCATCTGTTCTCGTTGCTGACAGCGGTCCTTCCTCTTATTAAGCTTCAGTGTTCTACAGATAACTCATCCATAATAGATCATACAAGACCTGTCTCTACAGTTTCCAAAAATATGGAGTTTAAGACACGTTCGCGGAGCATCATAAGCATGTTGGTTTCATCCCTTGGTATGCACGAAACAAAAATGCGAACGACGACATCTTTTCTAAGGTAATGTCGAATAACGGAACACGTGACTTTAAGTGCATCAACAAATTTCCGTTTGATGTGACCGGCGATGCAACTTCGCGATCAGCTGTCAGGTAACGTGATCGCATGTATATGTGGTGATGTTCATATGAAAATCATTTGAGAGCTATCGCAAGCTGTATATAACGCTCAACAATTTTCGTTTTTTCTCCAAGTATTCGTGCTGCAACTTTCAGCAAACCGATTCCTAAGCGTTGCATGCGAAAATTAGGAAAAACATAATGCCGACCTGGCTGGACGGTAACACTACCAGCGTGAATCCGTTACGTAGAAAACCCAACGATAGGGCAAGAAGAGAGCCAGGAAATGGTGCAGTGCAAACAGAAACGCAACAACAAATGTAAAAATAGCAGCAGGAGCGGAGCGCTCGAGCGCTTCGATTCGTCTCTAGATCGATGACTTGCAACGGGTGGCAATCCTTCTTTCCTTACTCTTTGTCTCTGTGCTGCTCACCTCGACCCTGTCAACTGAAAGCAGTCCCCTTACTGCTGCTGATCATGCTGCTGCACTGCTTGTCTCTCCCCCCCCTCCCCCTCCCCGCCTAGCACAACGCCATGAAGCGCTGATGAAAGGGACGACCGCTCCCGATCGATAAAAGCAACGCTTTTCACTTACCTTTTGCCACTGTGGTAGTAGTGTGCAGAGGTAAGGAATGGTGGAACGAGTAGAGCATCCGTAGAGATGATTACCGTTTAAAATAATTAGTGCTGCGCTCCTGTCGTGAAAGTAATACAACGAGCGAAGGCCCCTGTGCTTGCCGTCTCATTGTCGTACTTGTCTTCCTTGGATCTGCAATCACTATGATAAAGGGCGACACTTCTCAGCACTTCTGTATTATTCTTGTCAGGAAGCAAGATGCTGTTGCCGCTCGTTTCATTAAATTTAACCTCAAAACCAACGTGCGCAGGCAGTGATGTTGCGGGTAGTAGACGAAGCGCGCCAAAAAGAAGCTTAGAAGAGCACCTGCAGGACGGGCTGAACCGAAGGTAATGTAGGGTGTGCAATGTTAAAGGATTTAGGTGTAAGTGATGGAACAATTATCGATTACACATAATCTCCGCTTTTAAGGCTATGACGAGATTGCATATAGGCCACCACCCGGCATACTGGGTGCTCCATATTTATCTGCCCGAGTTGTGAAACACTCTCCCTGAGATCAGACAGTACACCATGGCCTTGCTTTTCGCCTCCATCACAAAGTGACCTCCCCGGTTATGACTGAACCGCATCTTTAGGTTCTGTAATTTAGTGCTCTTTAATTTAGTGGAGGCGGGGCCCCAGTTTGGCAGGTGGTAACTGCCATGTGGTAAAGGGTGAGTACACATTTATTGGCGAACGTTGTGGTCTCAACACCGCACGACATGGTAAAGTTATCGGGAACTGTCAGTTACTGAGCTTTTTTGAGGTGGTAGAATGTGATGTTGAACTTGGGTTTCAATTAAGAGGCACCCACCTCTAGGCCACTCAGGTACATTAACACGACTATATAAATGGCATACAGTATTTTACACATGGCAGCTTGCCTGATGGATGTGCATGAATATGCGTGAGATAACAAAACCTTAAGTAATGAATATTTGATTATGCAAGTAGCAAAGTGCATGTGCGCGATTGACGACCCGCAAGAGGAGCCAAAAAGAGGTTGAGCCATTGACGCTGTAATTTCATACCCATAAAGGCGGAGCTTATGTTCTCTCAGATTTCTTTCTTCTCATATCTCCTTGCGCTTCCCTCAATTGGTTTCGGTTCTTTTAATTAGATAATTCTTCCCCAAAGGTGGTTACATGTAGGGCACAACCCTTTTATGGATGTATATTGCGCTGAGAACACTCATAGGATAAAACAAGCCAGACATCGCAAATTCTCTGCACAGTCGCAATTATTGGCTAAGCTGTTTCGTAACGCAATTTAATACGAGTAACGTCACTACATCCTGGGATAGCATCCAATCCTTGCGGTCATAGCACACCCGTTTGAAGGTCGCAGCCTAAAAAAAAGCACGAGCGTGCATCTGACAGGCGGTTTTTTCTCTAGGTGCGAATGTTAGACACTGCATGACGAGCAGGTTGTGTGACGTCATAGGGCCAAACGGCGTGGTCCAATTGGAATAAGCTGCCTGCTCGGGCACCTTCATTCATATGGGAGAGATAAGAATAGAGCGCAGCACACAATCGTGTGATTGTGTGCCGTCACTCAGATTGGCTCAGCTTTTTGGTGACGTCAAAGTCACGTAACCTCTTGTGGGTAATTGCAGCTAAGGCGGGCATATCTTAGCCTATGACTAACCGATCACTGGTAATGACCAGACTTTTGATCTTGAATCGAGCTTTCACATTTTATATAAAATTTCAGCTTGACGAAAACTATAAGAAAAACTAATACTTCCCCGCTCATGCCATTTGCGTAACTTGGTCACACCAAATAAGTACAAACACAAAAAAGCCATTTTCAAAACCACCCTTTTTCTTACTTAATATGAAACCAACCCTCCAACGCATAAAATATTCCGATACGCCGGAACTTTAAGGTCACCCTACTTACAGAGCAGAGATCGATGTTAATATTACGAGATTACCTCAGTGAACGTCTCACCATAAAGCATACTAAAAAGACCTCTTCGTAACGACATAGACGCCGACGTCACCTAATACCGAAAGACTTCTGCTGCGCCGTCAATAATTATATGCAGGTAATGGACACGGCTGCGATCAGGCTACGTTTGCGTCGTGCTGCGGTCCTATTTCTAAAAGAAGGCATGCCTTTTTAGCAATGCTGCACCGACTTGCTGCACAAAACAAGCTCTGAGGACGGATGAAAATTAACCCTTAATTTTACATTGGAGAGACATATGATAAGCTAGCGAATCTTGACGTGGCGCAAGGCAGATATTATTTACTTTATGCGCTTTCTGTAAGAGGTAACAAGTAATATGGCTAGCCCAAGGGTGTCGGTGGCAAGCACATAATGTAGCAGTGGCGGAAATTTAGAGGTAAAGGTCAATTTCAAAACTGTGAGCAGCACATGTTTAGGGACCAATAACATATCAGAACTTTACACGGAAGCAATGAGCACTAATCATTGAACCTCATGGGAAAACAAACGGCATGAGGTTTTCACTACAAAACATAGCAGATGCTCATAACACTCATTACAATCTGGAGTTGAGCCTACTGTATTTGGGAAACGAGTAAGGTCAAGGCAGGCAGCGTCAATATCAAGAAAAAAAGACAAAAAATATAAAGATGTCGCTGTTTCCTTCCTGTCGACCTGAATTAGGGTGTCTTGCACTGATCGTGAAATAGTCTCCCCAAACTGACAGCTGCTTTATGTTCGCCCTCCGCCGGTAATATAAACGACATAATTAGGGCACGAGAATTGAAAGTTGGCCTCGCTGCAGGAACCCAGTGCTTATCACATCAAACACGTAATTAGGTCGCGATAATTGATATTTAGGTTCAGCTCAGCTACTTACGCCAAAAGCAAGCCGGGCCGCTGATCAAAAGGCCGATATCCCTCCCCCCTAAGTTCCTTCACCATTCTCCCCGCGCGTTTGTCTGAATGAAAGTGATCAATCGATCGCATTCGCCGGCAAGTAGAGCTCGATATCGCCAGCCGCAATCTTTTCGTCGGCTTCGAGAAGCCGACGTTCGCCTACAACGCGGGTCGGGGAGCTGCGACTTCAATCAACTCGACAAGCGGGGCCAAACCCTAACACCAGCCTGTCCGGCCTCGCAGTGACCTCGAAGATGTCACTCTCATTTTCGGTGAAACAGCAAAAACAGTTACTGCTTGCCTAATCAGCCAAACTTCTCTCCTTCTCCCCTCTTTTCCTACCAGCCTCTTCGGATCGATAACGGTGGAGTAATCGAATCTCGGTTTCTCGTTACTTCAACGAAGTGACGTTAGTCCCAAGCGGGGACCAAGGCTTCTATGCAATCAGTGGATCTCTGCTTATCTGCGTGGTTTCGGGAGTATACGACACCCGTAAATTTATTCACCACTCTTTGCTGGGCGCACAAAGCAGTCACCCATACTTCTCTTTGGTAGGCGGTTTTTCATCCGTAGTTTGTTTTGTTACTTGATTTCGAAATCATGAAGGATGGCACAGGAAATTGAGAAAGGAGCAAGCTGGCTGCTTTTGCAAGCGGACACAGAAAGCCCTTCTCTTAAAAGGTAAACAAGGGTAAAGCCCGGTGCCAAAATGAAATGTAAAAGGTTATTTGAAAGCAAGAACAGTGGCACAAAACTTCCAGGATAAAAAAAAAGAGGAAACAGAAAAAAGAGAAACATTGGAAACGAAAAGCATAGTGAGTACACAGAAGCGCACAAGTTGAACGGAGCGTCTAAAACAAGTTAGACGAAAACTGGCAATGCAAAGATGAAAGAGTGCGCAGATCCATTGCCTTAGCAGGTTTTTGGCAGGCATTGACTTACGGGGAAGGGTATTTGGAATTTCAGATTACTCAGCAAACTGGACCTGGCATACTTATCGACGCCAACGCCGAGGCCTGAATCAATGTTGGCTCACACGGCCTCGGTCAGGTGAGCGGACCTTGGGTGAATAGCGAGCAGCTTTTGAATATTTCTACTGATCCCTGGGAAATTCGCTGCGACCGAAGGCGGACGCAATGTATCGTAAAGAAATAAAAGAAAAGCTCAAGAGTATGCCTTTCTTTAAGTGAATAATCAAATTTTGGGACATTTTACAAAATCAAAATTACTCTAAGGAATCCTAGCATCAAAATTCGTACAGATCGATATGTAGGCAATCATTTAGACAAAAACTCAGTGCGCTTCAGGTAGGCTTATGCGGCAGGCATTCCGCTTTATTCAGTACATTGAAGGCATATATATTGTGAGCGCGGGGCCAGAACTTTCCCCTCTTTCACCTGTACAATACGCAGCATCGTCATCATTCACCGGTGTTCGCAAGATCACGCGCAGCGTTCCAGACTGTGGCTGGAATAAAGACGTTTGTTCGAGCGGTGGCTCACAAGTGGTGGAGGTGCTGGGTGAAATATAACAAATTGTGAAATATAACGAATTTCACAAGGAGTGCGCATGTCAGCAAAATGCAGGTAATAACGACTCCTATCTTCAAATTAGGCAAGGTGTTGACGTCTAGCGATAGACAATTTCAACCAGTGCCGAGATTACGAGACCGAAGAATGTTAAAATTAGTCGTAGATTTGGAGCCCTGGTGTACATTGCTGTCTAGAAACTTATTAGGGGCAGAGGCCTTGAGCCCAGTATATAATTCGTTTGGCTTAGCTCCATTTATAGTATTTAACGTCCAAAAGCGGCTCAGGCTATGACAGACGCGCCCGAGGAAGGGGTCCGAAAATTTTGATCACCTGGCGTTCTTTTACGTGCACTAGCTGTCAGCACACAGCAGACGAGCAGCTTCCTTTTCGAACATAAAGGTTCATTCTATATTTTATATAAAGCAGGCATATTAGCAAGATATGAATATAAGTAAGAAGTCTAGCAGATAGCAAGACTTTTGATTAATTTCCATACTTCAAGAGAGATATTATAGTTGTAAAGAACCTGCTTCGTAATCGAGTTTAAGCAAGCGTAAAAATTAGGTATGCTAATGAATTATGTACAAGGCAGAAAATGATAGCTAGCGAGTTAGAGAACCGATGGTGCCTTCAGCATCCTTAGAGATTTTAGCATTTAGTGATAACCAACTTAGATTGCGCTCTAAAGTATTGTTCATGAGCACAGGGAATACAATTTTGACACTCAAAAACTAAAATGAAAGACGTACTTAGAAAGAATTGGTGGCTAATGTGTTCAAGAAGGTAACACATGTTTTTGTAATTTTAAGTGTTATTAAACACTTGTTTGCTGCAATTTTCAATTTGGGCAAGTGCCATGAAACAAAAATGTGGTAAATTACACAGCTGTCAGCATATAACCAAATCACTGGATTACGAGGAGAATATTACGATTACGAGGAGAACACACAATCTTTACCGAAGGATTGTGTATTCGGTAGCAAAGTCTTAGTAGTGGTATTTTAGGCGGCACTATATCTATGGAAAGTGTTTTCAACAGCAAGGAAGGCAGTGCCAGTAGTAACAATCACGTGAATATTGCGGCTTGGGTCCTTAATAAAAATATCGATGAGAAATCGCAGCAAACTCAGGTGAACCCGTGGTGGAACGGACAGTAGCGGAACATTTTAGCAACATAAGGAATTTGCCAATGCTGGAATAGACAAAATGCTGCACTAAATTTGAAACGTGCGCCTGAAAACTGCGCATAAAGCGTCTGAATAGCAGTTTTCAGGAATTATCACCACCGGATGTCGAGGCTCTTTCCTTTACTATTTTGATTGCCCTCAGACATCTTTCTTCGCATTTGCACCTCACCTGATATACCATAGTCAGTTGTCGTTCCACACATGCCGCTACATCAGCCGACTTACTAAAGATTTCGTCCTCTATTAGCTCATATATGCGCTGCCCCGCGCAGCCAGTTGTACATTTTTAATATAGTAGCATTAAAGACCATGATCATCAGAAAATAAGGGGGTCAGCGTCGCAGAATATGCGTGAGATATTAGTGGAACAAAAGAGAAAAATAACATTGTCTTGTGTCGTTAGAATACCAGCTCTTAGTCACAAAGACATCCCTCTCTTTGAAACCAATGCTCTCTTAAAAGCTAGAAAATTGTGGTAACAGAAATGTCAGTGTCGCGGTCACAACATATTCTCGCACGTACAAGCGCCATTACAGGAACGATATTTCGCAAGCTGTAATGCGCATTAGGGTAATATACCTCAATGATTAAGTAAGTTTCGTTTTTAAACGGCACGCGCACCTTCCTCAAAAAAAGACGGCCGAAAAACGAAAGCCTATTTTTTGGAAGGCAAAGGTATCCTATGCTTGATACGGCAGCAGCCAGTTTAGATATGCTTCAGCTTCGGCTCTTCGAAATCTAAGTTTGCATGTCCACGTCGTTTCGTTCGTGACGTGCCTCGGTTTGAATATGCAGAGAAAGCTGAGGAAGTTCAAGTTGTTCTCGCAAGAAGTGCCTTCCACGGAAAGCGCTTGCTTAGTGCAAAATCTGCTACAAAATGTATACTAATTAAGTTATCTGTTCACTGCGCAAGATAAACCTGCATTTTGTGTCACGAATTGTAGCGTTACTGATGTACTTTCCTTGTTTACGATGCCATGGTTCTTATATAATTTCTTAAAATTCCAAATATAATCTATGAGATTTTTTTTTTCATTGGTTATGTTTTGTTTTGTTTAGTCTTCGTGAAACTTACCTTGACCTTGTCCATCCTTCTGCCATTGATGTGTGACCCGGGGTGAGGCCTCGTCAGGAAGAATGCCATCAGCTTCTTCCTTTCGCCTCTTCCCGTGGGCATGTTCTGTGTACATGTTTCATTTCCGAATAAACTTATTATTATGAAACCATGTGGAGCTGTCGTGGAAGCTGAAACTGTGTTGCTCGCAGTCCCCTGTTGCTTAGAGAGAAAAAAATAAAGCTGGGAAAGGAGGTATAAGATTTAAAATGATGCAATTACATGGGAATAAAATAAAGGATGCGAGCCAAATAGACGGTGGTGGAGGAAAATGTTAGGCAGGGTGCTGGAAGAATGTGTGGCATTGTGTCAGGCAATGTTGCATTTTTGTCGAGATATATGCACCATTACGAAAACTGTTTTAAAGTTTGCCAGGTGTGTTAAGAAGAAGCGAAGCAGCAGCAGCAGATGAACGAGCGTCGCCGGCTCCGTTTGCCCCACGTACGAAGAAACACGGCGCCGGTTATTCGCGGTGCACCGGAGGTCACATTTCCCGCCGTAGATTTGGCTCGTGAAATGAAATATTAGGCCAGTGAATATTTCGCTTTACAAAACCTGCTAAACATTCTCAGGCACGAGGACCTTTCAAACTTCCGACACTTATATTCCCGCCAAGGATGTCCGATCTGTAAAAACGAAGTGTGGAAGCCGACATTCACCACTTGTTTTGGGACTGCCCAGCACTGAAACCGACACGCATCCGGCACCTGACGATAGCTTGCCTTGCAGCCAGCGGTCCTTCCTCATATATCGCTTGGACGCCGAGACCTCATCATCTGTCACTCCGGCACTTCATAAAATTAGCCAATCTTTTTCCATTCATTTATTCATTTATTCACCCTTCATATCATACCCTACTGATGCCCCGAGGCAATAGATATAAATACAGAAGAAACTGAGTGTCCGACATGAGGAATTTTTTTATGGAGAGAAATAAGTTTGCTCTAAAGAATGCCAGATGCCCGAAAAGGGTCAGAGTGAAACTAGGCCTAAGCTGAAATACGTGCTAACAGACAAGGTAGGAGACGTCATAAGAAATAATAAAAAGATAGTCGAAGTAGCCGAGCAGTTTTACACTAATCTATACAGTATCCCAAGTAATTAGGACTATACTGAGAATATACAACGTATATTCTCAGTATATATATGTTGTAGTGATCTATCGAGGGTCCCGGTGGAGTCTTATGACTATGGGACCCTCGTCTGTATTTTTATGCATTTTGTAAATATTTTCGATCTAATAAACTTTCACTTTCACTTTAAAAAATAGCAATAGTGAAAAGCATCATGACGCTACGCTGGGAAAGAATATTGAAGTAAAGAAAGCGTTGTAAGCAATACACATGAAGCAGCTACGGGGGATCAGGTAACATAAGGTTTGCTGAATGACGTTGAAGAGACTGTGCTAGTAAAACTGGCCACCCTTTGTACGCACTTCCATTTCATGGCCTCGAAAGTACTGGGATCTTGGAAGAGTGCCAAGGGTATTTAGTACACAAGGAAATTGATATTAAGCATTTGAAAAATTACAGGCCGATAGGCATTCGCTCTGTTACGTAACAGATATTTAAAAAAAGGTTATCACTAACAGAATAAAGGTAACCTTGGCCTTCAGTCAACAAAAGCATCGGGCAGGCTTTAGTAAAGACTAATCTACATTAATAGATCACATCCACGCTATTCACCAGATAAGAGGAATGTTCGAAAGATAGATCACTAAACAAGGCATTCATAACTTAGGCGAAGGCGTTTGAATCACTCGAAATCTCAGCAGCCTCGTAGTCATTGCGAAGTCAGGATGTAGATGGGCAATATGTGAATGCACTCAGAGAGATTTATTATGGCTGCGCAGCAACCATAGACTTCCTTAAAATAATGAAATACCCATAAGGAAAGGAAGAACGATAGAACGAAGATGGCTGTAGAGTATGGAAGGAGCACTGAACAATGGTTGAGGGGAGCCTCAATTCGCAAGCTAGGCTAATGTTTCAGCAAAGGGACTTGTATTCACCTGGGTGTTAGAAAAGTAGGCAAGATCTATTCAGTGCTATTCACCTCTTGCTTAAATAACAGATTCACACGCGTGGTTTTCGAAAATTCAGCAAAAGGCCTCACGTGGAATACTTTAGCAATTTGCGAATTCCTGAAGGCATGCCTTGTCAAGTAGCTCAGAAGAAGACTGCAAGCAATGGTTCATGACCTAGAACACTGAAATTAAAACTGTAGGTCTAAAATCAACAGCAACAGCAGTTTAGGATACGTAGGGAGGTGCTGGAAATTGTCGAAAGAATGCGTTTACTTAGGTGAAGGAGTCGCAGCAGATCTGTGCCACGAAAGCGAAATAACAAGGATAAGATTAGGATAGAACGGTTTTGGCAAGGACTCCAAGATTATGAATCTTACCGATATCCCTGTAGAAGAAAGTACATACATGTGCCCCAAAAGTAATACGAAGCACGTGAGCGAAAGTCACACTAAAAAGAAAAAGAACTAATGCCAGCGCGCTCTATCAGCACACGTGCAGCAGATAGCGAGGGTGCGTCGGTGCATCTGGCTGAACCATCTCGATTACGAGATGCTCAGTTTATCTTTGACACGTGTGAAGCTGCACTGCTGCCAGAACTGCTCTCCAGGGGCTCTTTCTATGCTTCATACTAGGGTATATTGTTTGCCCATGCCATCCAGAAAAGTCGACCTTCGCGGTCAAGCGCTTTTTACTTCACCTGGAATGGCACCATTTTTGCCTGCGTGACCGACGTGGTGTACGACTCACGTGGCCTGGCTTGTACCGGCGATAAGGCGAGCATCAGGTCATTGAGATGGGTCCGCAGGGCGTTCCAACGCATCCTCACTGTCTACTGCACATATGCTGATTAAGCGAAGTCTCACGCAGTTATTTTTTTCTTCAGTTTAGCCGCCAGTCACGTGCGCCGTATTTCTTTAGATGCACCTGTACAGCTGACTTGCCGGAGCTTAACTATGAGGCAGAAAAATTGGAAGCTAACTTAAAGGGTACAACTTAAATTGAAAAAAAAAAAAAAGAAATGCTGACAGCTATGGAATGAAAAATGGTTGAGTGGAACGTGATGAGACAGGAAGCGAGCAGATTGAGTAAGGGGACAACTTTTGTGTTAACGCCATTTTAGCCGAAATCAAGAAGAAAAAAATGAACGTGGGCGGAACATGTAAGGCTAAGGTAAGGTAATCAATGATCACGAAGGGTGACAGGCTGGATTAAAACGGCAGACAAGCTTACCGGGGGACTGCAGAAAGTTACGTGGGCTGATGAAGTTGAGAAATTTAATGGCTGGGTCAGGTGGAGCCAGCTGGAACAGGGCTAATTTAATTTGGAGTGTATTAGGAGAGATTTTTGCCTGCATGTGCACAGCCACAATGTTGCTGCTGATGTACGACGAAAATTGGAATGTGTCAACAGTGTCATTATGCAATCCTCGTAAAAACCCCACAGGATCAATTCGGTGTAAAGGTGTAAAAGAAATGAGCATACAGGCTTCCGATTAGCATACATACAAAAGAGGGTGGCTTGTCGATTTGAAAAATGCAGAAGGAACGCAAAATCACGCGATGCACGACCAAGTGGGCAATGTCAACCGCATCAAACTCCACATGCAGAAACAAGACATGGTGCTTGGTCTTCCCATTGTGAACGCCGTAGAATATCACAAATATTCTCTACAGCAATCTCAATTACGCCATCGACGCATATATACCACACGTTCAATTTCCACTCTCTCGCACTCTGAACTGAATGGTGTCGTCATGAACGTCCACCATGCGCTTAATGTTGCAAACCGAGCCTCGAAAGAAAACTGAAGTAAAATTCGGAACTCTGGACCAACTATCTGGAATTTTAGCCAGATGCGCTAAATAATTCACTATCTTGTTCTAGAACTTATATCTGGCATTTCTTTTTTTTATTAGTGGCCCTTTCCTTGCCAAAGCCGATCGCAGAGGCCATGCATACTTCACATTAGTTATAGGTGTTTGCGACAGATGGCGGTAGCTGTCAAGTGAACAAATCGTCACTTCGCAGGCGGCTGCGTTTCCCAAGGAAGCTTTCAACCAGTAGCAGGTGAATTTTCAACCCCTGCCCAGAGGGCGCCCCATCTTGTGAAAAAGGTGGATTTAAACTGAATCTTTTAAAGTGGCTCAAACGCGGGAGTCTACCCGCTGGATTATTTGAAGCTCGTCAGTCAACAGACAGTGATGGAGAATATGACTTATAATTGACCGAACATGACGTCATGTACTTATTTTGCACTCAAATAAATACATCGCAATGGACTTCAATTGGTCGGGTTCCAATAAGGAAACTCGGGGCCATTAGTCGAGCGAAGCGTTTAGTCAATAAGCCAACAACAAGTGCTTCTGCTCGTTACAACCATGTTCAAGTATCTACATTTTGTCAAGGCGTCATAGGCCCACAAGTGGGGTTAAACTCATTTCCTCCTAAATCAAACGCGCCGTCGAGCACCAGCTGATCGCCGAAGCCACTGTTAAACATCTTCCATTTGACACAGTGACTCCCATATAACGCCCCATGTGAAGCTGAAACTGCAGCTTCCCGTGCCTTCTCTGTTGAGTTGGTTCAACAGCGATAACCCCTGCCAACATTTTTATTCGCAATAAATAAAAATTTTCCTTGGAACAATGCAACAGAGAAAATACGTCGGGATCCTTAAATTACGCCTTAAGGTGTTCCTCTCTAGTACCAAAAAGTGCGGTGCAACGAGCACAATCACGTGAATAGATTACTTGATTGAGTTCGTTGCGCTACATTTCTGAGTACTCTGCAGCACCAACTCGCCCTTCAAGCTGTTATTCTGTGTTCCTCTCTAATTATGCATATATCTATTAGCACACAATTGTAAGATGTCACTTTACATGGATTGCCACGCGACATATGTACAAACGCCTGCTTGTTTCCCTGACGTACAAGCATTCCTTCAGTGACCTCTACGGTAGCGTGCCAGGCTTGCAGCGCAACGGCCTTATGTTCAAATTCCAACTGAAATTGTATAGTTTTCCAGCGAAATCAATTTTTCTATGCTGTAAATTTTTTTTTTAGGAGTGCGTACACACAACGCATGTCGGCATGACTCATTCTACGAGTGACGTCACAATTATTGTACGCCCTGTGGGATGCTCCAAATTGCCGTGGGACGTCATGCGGCCATCACAGTTAAGCCGGTGTTTCTCTAATTACTGTGGGAATGTTTCACTCTCACCGTCACCGACTTAGTCGCCATGCTTCCTACGACGGTGGAATCGTACGATTTCACGCGAAACGACATCGCGGCCACACGGGAGTGTTCAAGACGCACACTCGAATTCGTCGGCATCACTACTGACGAGGCATGTAATGAAAAGGAATTTATGCTGTAGCATTCAAACATTAATTATTCTGTAACTATACGTTGCACGCAAACCATTTGCTGCTTGCTAACATAAATCATCAAGGCATATTATATCTGACCGTCCTTTTCACCTTCAATAAGAGATCACGAACAGACTCATCCTAGGGTTCAAACTGATGGGACCGTTTTATATAGAGCAGAACTTCGGCCTTAAGTACGTACGCTCGTGCTTCGTCTGTCAAAGTCACAAAAAATCTCCTCATTGTCGTCGTGGTGAATTGAAGCAGCTATCTTGCTCATAGACGACCTTTTACAGCGTCGGCCTCGGATAATACGTGACATGCACACGCGCATACCTATGCCGCGCTGCAGTGTGCCATCGCAGGTTGCTAAGCTTGCTGTGCACGGAGCGGAGAAACTCCTCCTCCTGAAGCACTATATCTTTCACCATCGCGTTCAGGTCACCGCTTGGAATCCGTATGCATCAGAGGTTCTTTTATAGTCACCGCAAATGATAGCTGCATGAATATACGTCGTGAGCAAGTGGCACTATGGGTGGGCGTCTGCGGCAGTTAGAGGGCCACTCGAGTCTAGGTAGAGAAATGGTCGCATGGATGGAAATTCTTTGTGCGTCCGGTTCTTCTCGATTCAGGTGTCGAAACTCGGATAGAGGTATGGGATAGCAGGGCTTATGCATAACTGGAAAAGTAAATGTGGTTTGGTTTAGGTAGTTTCGCAGGGGAGCGTTTGATGCACGTGTACTCGATGCCTGCGGAGCGTCTGCGATACTCATTGCATAACTGAGCAACACGTTTCTGACAATCTTGTTTCTTTAGCTCTACTGCATTGCAGCCTAGGCATTGCACTTCAGATGTTTAATATTTGTTTAGTACAAACGGCAGACGAAGATCATGGCGTCTTGCCCTATCAAGTCCTGGAGCATCAATGGACAAGAAGTGGAAGCTGTGACAGATTTTCTGTTCTTGGGCGCCAAGATTACCTCGGAAGGAGACTGCAGCCATGAAATTAGGAGACGCCTGCTTCTGGGAAAGAGAGCAATGGTTAGCCTTGACTGCCTAGTAAAGAGCAGAGACATTAGTCTGCCAACCAAGATCCGTATAACCCGTGCTATGGTGTTTCCAGTTGTGATGTATGGATGAGAGTTGGACTGTGAAAAAGGCTGACCGCCGAAGAATTGACGCGTTTGAATTGTGGTGCTGGCGAAGACTCTTAAGAGTTCCTTGGACTGCCAGAAGATCAAATCAGTCGATATTGTCGACCATAAACCCTGACTGCTGATTGGAGGGTCAAATTCTAAAGTTAAAGCTCAGCTACTTTGGTCATCTGATGAGAAGAGAGGAGTCGCTGGAGAAAGATTTGATGGTGGGAAAGGTTGAGGGTCGCCGGAGAAGGGGTAGGCAGCGAACGCGATGGTTAGATGGCATTCTCGAGGCATTGCAGATGAAGCTATGTGATGTTAAGAAGATAGTGAGAGACCGGAAAGCGTGGCGTCACATGGTCCATAGGGTCACGAAGAGTCGGACACGACTGAACGCCTGAACTGAACTGAACTGAACAAACGGCAGACCCTTTTCAGGTTCCAAGCAGGACAGGCATATATTGTTAAGAAAACTCAAAAGATACAGAACACAATCAAAAGAAATATGCATAACAATGGTTGGTTGGTTGGTTGGTTGGTTGGTCGGTCGGTCGGTCGGTCGG
>JAJIZL010019351.1:416186-428700 GCA_023969395.1 Amblyomma maculatum | reverse complement strand
GTTGGTTGGTTGGTTGGTTGGTTGGTTGGTTGGTTGGTTGGTTGGTTTTAGCATCCTAAAGCAACTCAAGCTATGAGAGACGCCGTAGTGGAGGACTCCAAAAATTTCGACCACCTGGGGTTCTGAGCAGACAAGTTTTAAGAAACTATGACAGTGCCATAATATGGTTCCAATGGGATATTGTCAGCGAAAAAAAAACGAATATTTAAAACAGTCACTTTTCGCAGAATACGGCATTAATGAGTGAATGTGATGATGTCGGGTATGCCGTGTGGATAGAGGGGATACTTACTGCGAAGGATCTAAAGCTAACCTATGGTTAAGTAAAGAATAAAGAAACTCAATGCGATATTTTCCTCTTCGCGTTTCAAGTGATTCAATATTGTTAGCCGCCATGATCTCAGTGGGGGAGTCGGTGACTAAATTTAGAATGGAAAATTCTAACAGCTTTTCTTTGAACCTTTTCTAATTTATAAATGTTAAGTTTAGTAAATGGGTTCCATGCAACCGAAGCATACTCAAGCTTTGGCCTGGTATAAGCATTATACGTGAGCAGTTTTACGTGAGGAATTCTTTAGTTTATGCCTCATGAAAACAGAGCTTTTTGGGAGCAGAGGAGCATATGTTATCTATATGCGAGTTTAAGGAATGATTGCTTGTTATTGTTACACCTTGATATTTGTAGCTATTTACCTGTTTTAGCGTTGATCATCCGAGGGTATACACGTAGTTAATCGGGTTCTTTTTATGTGTTATTTGCATCAAAACTGTTTTTTCAGTTTTATGAATGATGAAAAACTCACTGCACCAATCAAGAACATTTTCAGGACATCGGTCTAGTTCATTTTGATCGTTAGTACCCGTAATTTGACGCCATACGACACAATTATCTGCAAACAAGCGAATATGCGTTATTGAAGTAAGCACATCAGCAATATTATTCATATAAATCTCAAAAAGCAAAGGCCCCAGTACGCTTCCTTGGGGCACCCCAGAGGTGAATGGGAGACAACTGGAGGTGCGCCCATCGACTGAAACAAATTGTAGGCAAATGCCTGGTTCAACCGACACAGTAAGCATAGACTATTGACGGCAAGCAAAAACTAGCTCTAGTATAGAGGAAGATGCACCTTGTACACGAGTAGGTTGATTTACAATTTGAGCTAAATCATGAGTAAGCATGATATCAAACATAACGTTTGCACTGCTCCCAGATTTAGCACCGCCTTGGAAGCGGTCTCAGCCCGCATCTGGCAGATTTAAGTCACCTATTAGCAGTATTTTCTTATTTTTGAAATGAAACAGGCGATGCTGTAGCTTAATATGATAGTCGGGTGTGGCATCTGGTGGGGCAAGCATACAGGATAACAAAAATGACCCCAGCAAGAAATTTTCATGCAAAGGCATTCAAGGTCAGGAACGTCATATACGAGGTCTCATCCTACAGAGCCTTTTAAGAGAACGGCTACGCCTCAACCCCTTGAAGTCCTATCGTTGCGAACGACTTTATAATCTTAATAATATTAGGGTTAGATCCAAGCTTTCTGCTCGGGTTGTACCCCGAAAAAGCAAAAGACCGCCACCAGAATAAATAATGCGTCACCTTGTTACTTATTGTGTCTTGAAAATACTTTTTGGCACATACGCTTCGTCGTTTCTGTTATTGCGATAGCAATACTGCGCCAGGTTTCAAGCGGAGGCCTCATTTAACCTTGAACAGCCTGGGAAGAGGAGGAAGAGCAGAAGAAGAAAAAGAAGACAAAGAAAAGGGAAATGAGGAAGACGAAGACTGTTAACTTACGTTTTCATGTCATACGCGTAAAGAATGAGCTTAAGTGTTCCCAATAATGTAGCATCTTGCACTGATATGGCGTGATAGGGGACTAATGTAGCAAGCAAAAGAAGTTTCCGCTGTTGCTATCGCAATTCTCCTAGGTTTAGCCGTAGTTAAACCACAACTAATTTTTTTCTATTTTTGCTTGTGAAAAAGGGGGGGGGGGATAGTTGCCACCTGGTACTGTTTTCTTTTCTTACCGTAAATGATCGAGAACCACCGCTTGCCTCAGGGCAATATCGCAGGCTTTCGCGGCAACCGCCCTAACTAAATAAATCAGCCGCTAATTCTAGCACCGTTATGTGGTTCGCAGCAGTCTAAAAACAAAAACAAAAAAAGAATATACTGCATGGACGAAACATGGTATGTCAAATGTCAGCTAGCACCTGCTTTCAATTAAACTTTTGTCAACACTGCGCGCAGCAAAATGATAAGATAATTAGTTGGCCCAATTTCGTACCTAATTTGTAGCCGGCCGGTGGTGTGACATGATGTGAATGCCTTTGCTTGATAAAAAACGAATGCTGCTGTGCTGTGCGTAGAGGTCTTTCCTATAAGGCAGAATCGGTGCATTCTCTTTATATTCATCAGATGTGCCCATGCCCTTCGTATCCCGTAGTTTGTTGGCGGGTCACCAATGTCATCCCCGGCCATCGCATAGAGCTCTCCGGGTTCAAGAAAGAACTTTTATAGCTTACCCTCATCCATGCCTCGACTCTGGAATAGAGAAAATCACAGCACCTTTCACCAGTGGGGCATGTTGCTTGACCTTGGCTCTATTAGAGCTACTTAGTGCCTCTGCTCATTCAGCGTTCATTTACCGCGTAGTTGGTCGACGGTATCACACTCGCACATTACCGGTCGAATCTCCTCAGCACGCGGATTCCAAGCGGCCTGAGCAGCGCACACGAAGAAGGTACTCTTGCGGAGCAGCAGTTCGCCTGCTCTTGGCCCCGAAACATGGCGGCCAGAGGCGCTCGAACGAGGACTTCGGCGGAAATCCGCCTGGTTGGGTTCTTGAAGCAAAGGTTCAGAGAACACTAGCAATAACCAAAAACATTTAGATACCTCGACGTCTGTGGGCCTTCTCGATCCCTTCCTTAGGGGCGACTGAAGAGCGAGCCCGCAGTAGCAGGCAGCAGCTTTCGCTTTTTCCCAAAACGAGGCACTGCCCCGAATGGTCGCGCGGCGCAGCTCTGTGGTAGTGTACAGACGGCCAGCTTCCGTACTCCATCACTGGCAATCCGCTTTGCTCACATGGCCATTCTGCGCATGCGCGCTCCTCCCCTGGTTGAAAACAAACCACCAACCCTAGCTTCGCAAGCGCAGTTCTTGCCCTCCGCGATCAGCGCAGCCGTAACTAATCTCGGAGGCCATGTGCAGTTCATATTCGGGACAGACGTATGCGAGAGATGGCGGTAGCTGTCAAGAACAATATCGCTTTTTCGCTGGCGGCAACGTCTCCCAATAACGTTTTCAACCAGTAGCAGACAAATTTTCAACCCCTCTTAGAGGGCACCACATTTTGTAAAAAAGACAAATTGTGGGGCTATTGTAGTATCTGATCATCTGAGGAAGTATGCAATCAGGTCCCCTTTTGAGGAGATGAGCAAATCATTAAAAAAGAGAGTGATGACCTAGTCTCAATATAACGTCATAAAACAAGCTCTTTGTGTCGAGAAGTTAACTTCCTTGCACTCTTATTAGTGCATGCGTACATACAAAACGAAGAACAGACTCGAGCATGGGTTCCTGAGACAAATGTCTCCCACCTTAGCAAAACCATGCGAAACCTTCTACGGCCTGCAGTGCATGCATTTGGTGCGATCGAAGGAATCATCACCCATTTGGCGTTGAAGCCTCAGATAGAGTACGATGCTTGTTACACGCTATGTTTTCTGTACATCCGCAAGTCAGCTTTTCGTCATGGCTCTTTTTGTGACAAAAAAAAAATTCGTTTACAGATAACACTTATAATTTATTTTTGGAAACGTAGAGAAGAATGTCCCACTTTAAAGCCAATTCATGCGGACGCTGCGAACCCGATTTCGATTGATTCGGCATTGTTCTAGGAAGAGCAATGAAGACAGAAAGGAAGTGGTACGGGTCGAATACAACTAGTTGCACGGTAGGAATGAAGGGAAGGACAACCTTCCACCTTCGTAATTTCTTAATTTACTTACGAAACTGTAGTAAAATGAATTGTGCTCTTTCCTCAACTAGCGATAGCCCTGAGGAAACGCAATAGGAGGAGCTCGGCTGACTTCGTTTCCACAATTGCGACCGTAATCAGGTGCCAAAACCATCTAGTCGGAGAACGAACCAGTCTGTGAACCTTGAGGACATATTTGAGCGAATGAGCGAGTCCGGCGGGCCTGCTGAGGCCGCTCACCCCTGACTATGTCTTTGAATGTACTTCAATCTCTTCTGTGCTCAGACACTCAAGCATGTGCCCCGACCGCGTCGCTTATCGACATCGAAGTGCGCAATGCACCTGGCAGATGTTGTGCAAAGGAGATAACAAACATCATAAAAGGTACCAGATCCGGGTCGCCAGCTGAATCGCAGGATGTCACAAGCGCTCTGCAAGTGCCAAGCGATAACGTCGGGCATGTCTTTCGACACATTTAGCCGAAAAACTGGCAAAAGGCAAGCGCGTGTTCCCAGCCGCCTGATTTTGCTAAATGCGGTAGAGAAAGTTAGACCTATACCGCCATCACAATAACACCAGTTAGGCCTATAAAGCTCTATGTGTTGCCGCTACTATCTCACTGGTACTAAATAAAGTGCTGTCATCCAAATATCACTGTGTGGAGAAGATCTGAATTGCATTTTCTAGCTGTAGATTTCAAGTCCATTCCGCAGAAGCTTAACTTGAACCGACCTAAAAATTGCTAGAGCTAGTTTTAAAAATCTTTAACGTTTCGAGAAAACCTAGATTTCTTACTGCCATTAGTTTTTGCGCTGGCGCTGCAGTTTTAATGTTTACGCAACGCGATACCTCAGTTTAAACTCAATAGATTCGGCACAATTTATGCATATGTTTGAGACTACCTCCTTCTCCTTATTTAGAAACTTGTGTATAATTCTTCCTTTCTAAGTCATTTCTGTTGATTCTTGACGAAGATGACGACTTACAGTATGCGTGTAGCTCGAGAGGGTGCAAATCAAAAGACGTGATGCAAAAGCCTGCTGCAATGGCAGCGTTGTCAAAAGACACACCAACAGTACATGCTTAGTTCGGGCCGGAAATGATTTGAAATTTTGTTGAGGTGTGATTATGGCCAAAACAAAACCCTCCTTTCTAATAATCAAGAAGAAAAATTTGTATTAATCGGTTAGTTTTAGATTTATATTTTTCTTCAGGTTCACTCGAAATTCCCCCAACTTCGTCGAGAATGGAAGCGAAATTCTTTAGGGCTCAAAAGAAATATTGCACGTTTTTTTCACGCATGTAGGCCCCGTTTTTTTTTTTTTTTTTTTTTTTTGTGGGGGGGGGGGGGTTCTATAAAATACGTAGGCCGAATTTCTTTGTTATATCTTTACACCGCTAAATGTCACATTTGGGCTGCGTGCCATTTCTTCAACTCGATCAAATAGAGGTACAAAAGCCCAAAGAAACTATTTTTTTTCTTTTTTCTACACATTTTACTGTGCTGCGCAATCCCCCTTGCGCCTGGAAGGGACGGAACCGTCCGTCGAGTTATGAGTTTGCGAACAATGAATGTTCACCATAGTGATTGTAAACTTATGGCGAAATGCGCAGCTGCTACTAAAATCATTTAAGTCTTACTGGTGGTGTAATCCAAGCTTCAATCCACTTCCACTCGATATCACAAGTTCTCATTCATTTTGCTTATACGAATCAGCCGAGCTGTTAAAAAAAGAGTACGTCAACCCTAACCGCAGTGCACTCTAACACGTGAGCCATAGCTATGCCCCGTATAGGATACGCTTCCATTAGCTGGTCGTATGCACGCTACTCGTTAAAAAAAAAATATGGCAAAATGTTTCTGTCTGGCAGGTGATGCTTATGGCGACAATAAAGTGAATTCCCCAAAATATGGCTGCCTATCCGGGAAGACGAAACGTTGGAGGCGCACTACAGGTGTTCACATAAGAATTGAATACATTCATAGAATGATATTCTAGTGAAAATTAAGAAGAAGAAATCCGGCATGGGCAGTGCACGTAGTGCGAAGAAAGATAACCGAAGGTCGCGAAAGATAACCAATTGGATTCCAAGGAAAGCAAAGCGTAGAAGGGGAGGCAGAAAGTTATGTGGGCAGATGAGGTTAAGAATTTCGCAAGGGTTAAGTGGACGCAGCTAGCACAGGACCGGGATAGCGGAGTAATATTAAAGAAGCCTTGGCCATGCAGTGGGTATACTCTGCGATTGAGGATGACGTAAGAATTAAAATGACTTGCATTAACCACTTGCACTTTGTTCACAATCGCAAAAAGGCGAAATCAAGCGTACGTTGCCAGCTAACCAAGCTAGCAATTTGGTTATTCTCTTCTTTTGCGTCATGCCTACACAGATATGAACAATCATCCCACCAGAAAAAATGTGTTGCTGCTATGCGAGAGAAACGACAGCAATAACCTCCAAATCGTGTTCTGTAGATCTCATAAGCACTCCATGTTTCCATCTAAATCCAGTAGCAAAATAAGCTGTCCGTTTGTCTGTATAAAATAATCTCAAGACTTCATTCGTTTTTCTTAATCTACGATATTGTAATCAGAACAAAGTAAATCTAAACTGAATACTACTACCTCCAACACAAAAATACCTTAGAAAAAGGGGAAAATTAGTTTGCGATCACTTTCAATAAGTATAGATTGCGCATCATGCATCACAAGTGCAACAACTACACCCATACTAACGTTTATTGACGACCCACTTGACTAAGCATAATTATTCCCCCAATTACACTGTCTAGCTCGCGTTTCATTACATCACATGCGTACATTGAAAGGAAGACACACTGCATTATGACACCACGCTTGTTTCTTGCTACCTCTACCCGGCGTTTTTCTTCCCCCCAATAGGCCCCGAGTTAAACACTCCTTCTGTTTTGGAAAACAAAAGAGGTGAAAATGGAAACGGCAATAAGGAATAGTTTTTACATGTAACAAGCCTGAGGCTTCTGCATTCAATCAAGACACCAAATACTTCAGCCTCCTTTCATTATATGAAAAACTTTGAAAGAGCGCAAACACACACAACCACTAAAGACAAGAGACGAGACACAAGCGCCAACTGTCAACTGATTATTATTGGAGCAAGGCAACACCTATATACACAGCAGCTTACATAAAATAAGAAGTTTCGGTAACGCACGTGCGAGCAAGAGACACTGGGAAAAACTCGAAAAACCAAAAAAAGCAAGATGCTCAAGGAGTGAACATATTAGTCGCATCTAAAAAACAGACCTCAGCGTTTAAGAGAGATATCGAAGGCTTGCTAATGCATCTGTTGCCATATTTCGTGATATGAAAGGCTTCCAAGCTGAGAAGTGCTGTCTTATCAGTGCTCTTGCCGAGAATAGTGGTCGTGTGTGTTTGCGTTCTTTCAAAGTTTTCCAAATATGTACCAACTCGCCCAAAAAGAAGTGTTAATGAAGTCCTTTCATTATACAACACGTATTCTTAACTTCTTACTTTCTCGTTTACACTAAAATCTTAGGCATTCAAGTCACGGACTTTTTATTCCGCAATGTAGCCTGTACCAGTTGGGGATGTTCCAGTGTTTTTGCTCTCTTTCTTCTCTCGATTTGCAAGAGCATGCCCCGTCTATTTTTATAGCTTTCCCAATACTCGTTTCTTCTGCTCTCAACGAAGATCAGAAGAAAATTCTTGCCATTTATCAGTTATCCCGTAATTATTTAAAAACAAACCCTGTACGATTTATATTGCAATCTTATTCACTCAATTTGACCGCAGGATTAACTTCAAAACTTCTGCGCATTGTAAGCTTAGACCATTGCTTTCAACACGTTCATAAAAGTAGTCTTACAACAGTTTACAGCTGACTCAAAAATAGTTACAAAACTGAGAGGATTGGTTTTTACGGCAGCTTTAACTACACTCGGCACGAGCGCGCGATAACGTTTAAAAGCGAAACACTGTTAAGCTTTGCAAGCTTAGAACATTCCTGCGAAAATATGCGCTAAAATATAATTGCCTCACGATCTGTCGCCAGTGAGGTCACATTTAAAAGGTGGCCCTGACTTCTTGGCTCGTAAACATCCTTAGAGCTGGCATCAAATGATACAAGTTACCTTTCACAAATGCGCAAGTGTTCTCTTATTCTGTATGCTGCATATACTGACTACTTTCCTTCTTCTCTTTGTGTAGCTAAAGTGA
Source organism: Amblyomma maculatum (assembly GCA_023969395.1). NCBI lineage: Eukaryota > Metazoa > Arthropoda > Arachnida > Ixodida > Ixodidae > Amblyomma > Amblyomma maculatum. The sequence goes on along the minus strand of JAJIZL010019351.1, from coordinate 420,497 downwards.
TTTTCTCTTCACTGCAAAACACAAAATGAGAACATGAAACGCTTGTCTTGCATAACTTATATGGAGTTGCATTTGCGATTCTTTGCATACATTAAAACGCGCAAGAAACCTAAATTCAGTCTCGTCTTCAAATAACCCAATTCTAGCTCAATGAAACCGGATCTTTCAGCGTGGAATGAATGCGAATCCGCCACTTCTAGGTCGCAAGTATAATCGCCATAGCACACTCCACAAATTCTTTATTATATACTGGCTTAAAAGACAAAAATTTGGTTTATTACTTTATAGTTATTAAGCCGTCCATCAGTCACGTCGCCTTCACGCTTGAAATACCAAAAAATGCGTAGCAAGATGCAAAATTCTAAATATACTTACCTCACAGCGATAAAAATTGACTGCGTTTTCTTGGCGGCAATAATAATTTTCTGTTTAACTGGCTGCGGTCTTAACTCAGTGGTTAGAAGCATTTGTAGATTCCTCCTACGGAAAATAAAATAAAACTATTCATTTTAGCGAAGAACCATTTTTGTTCAAAATGAGAGGAGCTACAAAGCCATACAAGAAAGTACCAAACTTATTTATTTTTTTTTTTTTTGCTTTCTGCGGGAAAACGGGGTTTATTTAGCGTTTGAGGAATGACTTATATATGCGTTCTTATGCGATCCTATGTATGCGTAGCAACTAGCTATCCCCACATAGAAACTGGCTTGAGTGCCTATTAATTTAGGAAACGTTCAGAGACAATCTGGTCAATGCGCCTAACATTGGGCACATATAGGTACAAAGCCTGTTAAAAACCGTTTTATCATAACAATATTTCATATCACAGCACCTAAATGAATTTCACTTCATAAAAGGGGCTTCTTAGATGAATGTATCTGCACGAGTTAGGTGCGATGTCAACAAAGCGCAATAATAAAAACTATGATAATGAACAAATTGCTACGGCTTTGTCAAGCAACTTAAAGAGATATGAGGGGCCTCAGTGGCTTGCAAAACAACATTTTTCTTCTAACTTGATTGTGTTAGTATTATTATTCGCCAAGGACCGTATGTTTCACGTGTAAGTGGCCGAATGTATAGGGTGCTGCCCAAATGACACGGAGCAATACTGCGCACTTACAAAAGTACCGAGAGTGTTTCCATTGATACACTAATTTTATGTGGTGCTGTTTTAGCACGATTAATAAACTTGAGATAGCAAGGAGCACAAATCGTTCACGCGTGGACCACGTTAGTTCGAGATTCACTTTATTAAGTAAAAAAAGCAGGTATATAGACTGCCACATTCCGAGAAAATTATCCCGGCTTTAGTCCGGTTACAACGATGATAGCCTGAGAAAATACTATTTGAATTGCCCGCGCCAGGACACGTGGACTGTCACGTCATGATTTTGTGCGTAGTTCATGAGTTACGCACGACGCCAGTTGACAAGGCTTTTGCTCGGTTGAGCTATCCGTTCCACTCAATTCTCACTAAAGGCAATGCGATCTAAATTGAAGGCATGTCACGTAAGCAACTAAAAGTGTACAGAAGGCCTACAAGCTACTGATAGCTTTCTGGGGGCTACTGGCTTGAATAGAAGATTCTCACTGTGCTCCTCATTCCTCCTTTCCTCTAATTATGATTATTTCATTTATCTTACATAGTTCCGGGCAGCCAACCGAAACCCAGCTGTCATCCCTGCCTTCCCCTCTTACTCTTATCTTTCCCTATCGTGAACATGCATTCTGTGAGTAAATGTTTATAAGGAACAAATTACTAAATTGGCAACCTACACGAGAGAGAGGGCAGTCTTGAAAACTATTGTATGTGTCCTAACCTTATCGCGTAAACAGTGCGAAAAACCCAGGAGAAACTAGCAAGATTCTCAAACGTGCTTGTAACGAAGAAAATATTCAGGATTTCTACATTTTTGTTATGCTGGCGCTCTCAAAATTCTGTGACACGGCAGCCGCTGCTTACGACTGGTCGAGCAATACGATGCCACCAGGTATGCTCACATTTTGACAGCCGATGTAAATTTATTCATGTTTCTATCTTCTTCCTTTTACTTTTAGATAACTTTAAATTTATTTTACATGCCTGTTGCTGCCTAGAATAAAGTATGGTTTCAAACTATTGACGATTTTTCTAAGTTCACAGTAATAAATGGAGAGCTATTTTCTGCCCATTTGCAGCTTTGCAATATACAGGGACTACTCATATTACAACATTAGATTGTTATTTTACATTTATATCCTACCTTCACAAAATCAACCTGTGGTGACACGTGTCCCCACAGCTGCTGTCACATTGCTGACACAGTTGTGTCAGACTGCTGTGTACCTAAACAGGCGCACAGCAGTCACAAGAAAATGTGATAAAGTGACGTGACCGATTCTCATCTGTCAGAACGCATGGGTTGCATTTTCTATTTCTATGATGGTATTCACACTTGTTCATTTCACCTTTATCGTTTTCTGCAACCAAGATGCAGCTATGTAATGGTAGTCTCACTTAAACTAAGCAGCGTGTTTGAAGGAACGAACAATTGAATGCGGTTATTCTTATCTATTTTGCCAGTTTATAAACAATCATTACGAAGTAATTGGGGTTTTATTTTGTTAGAAAGGTGTTGTATAGCGAAAGCTATGTTAGTATTTCAATCTAGACCATTGCTGCAGCGCGCATATTTTATTTGTCGACAAGAAATTTTTTCAATATATTCCTGAGTTAATTTTTCATTGTTCGGGATTATTCAGAGCTGGCTTAGGGATCCAGCTGTGAACTCTCAATATTCCGAAGGGGCAACATTTTTGGAATACTCTGTGATTTTCTTTCGGGTCTCGATTAGCGACCGTATTACAGCAACAAATCAAAATATAGTATGAAAAAGACCTCGCAACCTACTATGGCTAGAAGCTATATTGATATTCGTTCAACATTTCACTGGCATCATGTGCTCAAATAATGAAGGCCATAAATGTGCACTAATTACGCAGAGAATCAGGGGGCCGGCTTGAACTCGACGTTTGTTTTCTTTTTTTTTATAACGCGACATTGTTAAAGGCCTTGGGTTCCGCAAAATTCCATGTTGTAATCGTGAGCATAAGCGTTGTTAGAACCTAAATCATGGGATACCACTGGCACTCTGTAAAATGCAGATGATATAGCCAATCACTGATTAATCGTGGCGTTCTATGATGTCAGAAGGTCATATATCATGTCCAAGCTGTAAGTACCTGCAAACTGGGGCGACTCCGTTCACACGGGAGAGAGAAATGAGAATCGAACCTGGAATACATAAATCACGACATACGCTAATATTGTCTTTTGCAGGCTAATTCGGATGGCTTGTTTAAAGAGGTGAATTACGTCTATGTCCGATGGTGTGTCAAATAATGTGGTAGCTTACCACCGTACGCTGAACAGTATGTATGATCAGACAGACGCAGAATAAAAAAATTAGTGAACACGCGGACGAGGATCCGGACAGGGAGCTTAGACGGGAGTAATTACGTTGGTCGATTCGCAGACCTTTGGAGGCGTACCTTCGGTGTCTTCTAGATGATTTTGTAAACAGTGGCATTCTCAAATGTGTTGCTTCCAAAATCTTACCTACCGCACTCTCTCTCTCTGCCAAGATAGGGAAGCTCCCAGGCAAACACTTTCCGCATTCCAAGTCCTCTTCAAGGACCAATTTCGAAATCTGATGGTGTACGAAGGAAGTTGTAGCCACAATTGACGAAAATTGCGTAGATGGTGAAGGATAAAAACACCCACGCACAATTCGTACCTGCCGTCGGGATCGCCACTAAAAAAGCTATTAACACAAATTTAAAAGCGTTACAACCCCTCGTGGTGATACAATAGTTATGGCGCTCGACTACTGTGACCAAGGATGCGGGATCGAATCCCGGCAGAGGCAGTCGCTTTTCGGTGGAGGCAGAAGGCATGGCGCCCATGTGCTATGCGTTGTCAGTGCACATTAAAGAACCGCAGGTGGTCCAAATGTCCAGAGCCCTCCGTTACGGCGTCGCTCATAGCCTGAGTCGCTTTGGAAGGTTAAACTCCATAAACCAAACCAAACTATCAAAGGCCTTACATATGTTCTGCCAGTGCTCAACAGTTCCCCTTCTTCTTGCTTATTGTAGCCTTTTTATTATAACAAATTCTGATTGAAATCCTTTTAAATACTCCACTCGGATTCTTGGCTCTGGTGATTATGATTGTGTTCATCCTAAACTCACTGATAAGTAACTTGTATTACAGCGCGAACCACAAGAAGGGACGACGACAGACAGAGTGAAAAGAGCGCTGACTTCCAA
>JAJIZL010019351.1:394008-416086 GCA_023969395.1 Amblyomma maculatum | reverse complement strand
CAAGAAGGGACGACGACAGACAGAGTGAAAAGAGCGCTGACTTCCAACTGTTTATTATTCTGATATGCCACGCATTGGAAGTCAGCGCTCTTTTCACTCTGTCTGTCGTCGTCCCTTCTTGTTGTTCGCGCTGTAAAACAAGTTAGATATGAACCAACTAGCCCGCCAAGCAAACGTTCTCACTGATAAGGCTACCTGTAGCTCTTCCAAAATCATACACCTCTTGCTAAATACATTTTCTTAATTTTGAAACAGGCAACGTTCAATTGTGGTCTTTATCACGGATGCGTCGGTGAAGATTCGTTTATAGAGGTTGGGGAGATCCGGTAAAACAGGTCAAAAATCGTGAAGCCCATGTAGAGCACGTGCGTTCAGCTCCGCGACCCATTGGACGCTGTCTTAAAGCTTACCTTCCCGGTGGGCATCTCAACAGCGGCTAGGTGTAAGACGTTTTAGTTTGTTTCACAGGAACGGCACAGATACTCGGTCACGGCATACGGTATACGAGAAGCTCGGCTCCTACCCGAGTAGTGAAGCTTTTCACTTCAAAATCCAGTAGGAGACTAGCCCTCGCCGCTTGCACGATGGTAATCTACCGGTCCTCGCCCCGTGGGGACCGGAGCAGCCACCCCATGCCCCCTTCCATATGTAGCTGGGCGACATGTAGAAAAAACGCGCAGTTAAAAAAAAAGACAGATAAAAAGAGGGAGAGAAAGACGCTCTAGACCGCGCACTATTTACCCATCTTGACACGTTGCCCCTAATGTTCTCCTTTCCATTATTAGCTCTTTTAATTTGCTAACTTATATAAATCTTCCTTTTAGCCTCTAGTCTGTTCTATGCATCGTCTGAAAGAAAAATTATGGGGGCATCTAACCGCCGCATTTAGGAGCATAACTCGATAGCGTTAATGGTTCCGCATGGTTTTGTAGGGAGCGGAGTCAGAGCCGAGTGTCGCGCGGTCAGCCGGAGCAAGAACAGCGCATGCGCCGATACCATGGCAACCAGCTGCGGTGCAACGCGGGTGTTCCGTAGGTCAAGAAGTTGATTTTGAACAAATATAGTGCGCGCGACATCTTCGCTGGTTGCGAGAACGTGCTTCGAACGACCACGAAATCGTTAGTTGGCGTGAGGAGGCCCGTAAACGTAAGAATGAATCTCGGAGGGCTAAGCGGGCGTCGTAGTCGCCTGAATAGAGGGCGGAACGTCTCGCCAAGCGGCGACGTCAAGACACCGAGCGAGAGATGCATCGAGCCGATGCTGAACCCCTACAGGAACAAAAAGAAGGTCGGGAAGAATCACAAAAAGTGCTGAAGAAGACGCGCCGGATGACCGAACACACCATTCAGCTGGTGGCCAGCGCATTGCAACGAGAACGTTCTAATCTGACTCAGTAAATGGCAAGTTTGGCTCTTTAGTTCCATGTGCAAAAGATTTTGGCATTGGCAGGAGTTGACAACGGTGAGTTACCCTATGATCTGTTGAAACGCTCCAAGCAGTTAGTGTTCGTGCTACATGTAAGGGTTCTCTTGCTAATCACTGGATTCCCATATACAGCTCTAGGCACAGGTATCGGTACCCCCCGCTGCCACCAGTTTTACCAGTGCTCAACGATGTCGCCGAACGGTAGCTCTCGCTACGTATATCCTAGCCTAGCAGAGCTAAGCCGCTTCGTTCACGCACGTGTGGTTCCTCGTCCCTTAATTAACAATCACTGAACTTTTGCCCTTTTATCTAAAAAAAATTTTTGTTAGCTGTTTATGGCTGATAGGTTAACGTCCCAATGAGACTCAAGCTATGAGAGTTGCCGCAGTGGAGGGCTCCGATTTTTTTGACCGCTTGGGGTTCTTTAGCATGCATATGTTAAGCTCTCCCATTATCCAGGTACCAGCCCTAAGCAACTATCCGACATAAAGATGGAGCCATAAACATCACGCTGTAAGAGCACGTCTGTATCGCCCAAGCTTAGCGATTTTGACCCGGCATATACAAGACCTCTGGAAGAACGATTCGTATCTTATTCTACAAACTCAATTTACCACCCCAGTTCGCCGCTCTTCCCAACTTAGTGGTAGCATGCAGTGTCTTTACATAAGACAACTCCTCGGCCAATCAGTGTTCGACCATGTCACCTAGCAAATACCAAATGTCTGTAACGTTTCGCTCACAACGCTGGCCACGCCGACGACGCCGACAATGTCAACGCCGGATTTTCCGCCAGACTGCCTCTGTATGGTAGTTTTTTGGCGTTCCAACTTTATAATGTACGATATGCACCAACTCGCCCATGAAGAAGTTACACTGTGTTTTTCTTGTAGTGGGGCATTTAACATCATCACGTTAAGAACAGCATATCGAAACTATCTGCTAGACCCCAACGAATACGCCCTGCCGAGCCCTGAAATCAGTAAAAAGAAAAGAAAGAAAGTAGCCATGGAGAAAGATATCAAAGAGCCTTCCGAATGAACCTGTCCTTACAAGGCCACCTGCGTTACAAATGAGCCAAGCGCACTCAGGTGAGTTTGCGAAACATCGAACGCGCTTTTATGCTCCTCCCCGTGCAATAAGGTTTCGCGATACATTTGACCCTGAATTCGCTGTGTTACAATAAGGCTGGCGCGATAGCGACGAGATAAGTGGCTGCCGCCGAGGGAAAGGGGATTATGGAGGTACTTCGATCGGTGTGCATGCCGGTGTATCATCCGTCATAGAATGCGCGAAGCCGTGGGTGCCTTGCGGTCAACAGCACGAGAAGATCCCTCAGCACCGGGACGTGAGGCAGTCGTTGCAGGGCGGTGGACTTTGACATTCTGATTTCCCCTTGCTTTCCGATTCGCCGCAGATTTTCTGGGCGTTCTGTTATATCGAGGACTTGCTCGCATCACATTGCGGAAGGTACCGTGCAGTTATCAGGGGCACAACGATTCCAGGTGAAGAGTGGACCGCAGCTGGACGTGATGATTGATTTTGGCTTCACTACGACTTCCATTTTGGCCGTTCTGATCGTCTACTACGTCTTCATTTGGTTGCGAAAGTAAGATCTCCGTTTTTCTTTTTCACAGGTTTAATTTTTCATGTGCTAGTTAACGGGAGAAGCTTTTAGCGCTTAGACTTCCCTTCTTTGCACGGCACATTTAGACTAGGGAGAAATGGTAAGTTTAGTATCCTCTTCTAGTTAGGAACAGCTACAGTGTAATGAATAAGCGCCAATAATAAACCCCAGAGCTGAAGCGTGCATATTATGTGTACCAAGGTGATGAATGATCGCTGCTGAGATCATGCTGAGCCCGAGATTCATGTTTTTATTGGTGGTCAACAAGGCTCGAGATTGATATCGGTCATGAAATTGATGACTGCGCATCCCAAATGGTTTCCCCTTGCAATTGGTATAGTTGCTACTGGAAGAAAACAGCGCAGGAAGGTTGCGAGTATATAAGAAGACGGGCTATCCTTTGAGCACCATACAACAATATTGTTAAGAATCATCATGAGTGGTACAAGCGACTGGTGCTGCCTTAGTGAATGCGGCGTACAACTGCTGAACCCGAGGTGCTGGCATCGAATCTCTGTCGCAGCGACCTCATTTCTATGGCGGCGAAACCCAAGAAAAGCCTGCGACCTTCATCGTGGCGCTCTCAGTAGCCTTCCTGCTTCTGTTACAGCCCCCTATTAACTTCTCCTCTAATAACGCCCTTTGTGTTAGGTCTCGCATTGTAGTGAGCTGATTAGGGCGTGCAATTGGCGGCTTATAGGTCGGTTCCAAGCCCTATCACCAATAAGACAAGCAGATGCATGCAAATTAGGCAACATAGGTGACCACATGAAAGCCCCCAAACGCCGCAAAAAGAACGACTCCTTCACAATTTTGATATATAAGAAAGAATTGTAGGGTCAACTGGAAGCCCATCCGAAATGCCTTACAAGAAAATGTCGCGGAAGAGGCAAAAATAAGGGCATATGCCTTGCCACGGAAGTATAGAGGGCGTTTTACATAACTTGAACCAGGGATTACAAAAGAATGGTTCAGCGAAGTATTATGAAATTATGAAAAGTAATATATAATTTCCGTCATATGGACTTTTTCAGTATTTTTACATTCCCCTTATTTCTTACCCACAATAATTTAGCATTTTTTTTTATAGTTTACTTTCGGACCAAGTGGGTTACATGAAGTTGTGGGGAGGGGTCGGAAACAACAGATTCACTTTTTTCCTACCAACGTACAGTCGTGAGCAAAAGTGGTATACAACACTCAGTCGGTGGCGGAGCTCCGGAAAACTGCATTCTAAGTTCATCTAGCAACAGCCATCTGAGATTGAGGCAATAGTGATGGCGCCCCATTTTATTTACATGCATGTGTCGCTATCGCTGTCTCTGACGCTGTCGCTAGATGACCTTTCAAAGCAGTTTTCATGAGCATTGTCAGCGGCTGAGTGTTGTATATCACTTTTGCTCACTGCTGTACCTATGACGTGACCGTTTTTTCCGGCATTTGAGCAAAGCCCGCGAAATAAAAAGAAATATCACGTGGTTGCGCCAGTGCGTTGTAATATTGCAGCGCTCCCAACAACGTTTGGACGAAAGAAAAGTACGTGGTGACCATACCCAAGCGACTTGAGCGCTTTTTCTTCTTTTTGTCTTTCGTCAATGTTTTAGCTCGACAAAGTCTCGTCCAAGATTACTGTCGGTGGCCTGCACACTGCCTATCGCTGATCATGGCTTGGGCTGGCGCCCGTCGGTCACTCATTTCCAGTCAGGGAATGCGCACGCTTCGTTATTTGAAAACGCGTTTGGTAGCATTGCAATGCTGCAATACGGCAGCGCAAGAAAGCAGACACGTAGTAGTTTTTATAATCTGCGGGCTTTCTTTAAACGCTGAAACAAAAAACGATCCCGTAGGACGTAGATTAATATCAAGAACTGGGTGGTTTTTATGAGACTCCCAAAATGGATAGTAAAGGTATTGCATAATAATAAAGTTAAATAGCTAATTGAGCTGAATATAAAAATATACTCTAAGGAGCACTACATGACGACATACATTATGTCGTTGGTCTCAGCCAACTACAAGCTTCGGTTTTTTGTAGCAAGAGCCTACACTACGGTACCCACTTCGCCTCTTCACCGTGATGGCACCTTCGTCGTGGTCGCACAGTGGCTGTGGTTACACTGATCTTGAGCCGTTGAGAAGAAGTCTTAAGAGGTGGTTGCTGGCAGCTGACATGGCCGATCACTAACTGGACGTAGAGCTTCCTGACATTACGTTTGGCAGGAGCTGCCAAGTCGGGCCTCTCCTTTCATATGGCATGGTGATATCAGAATCAGCCTGCCGAGACCCTTGCATTCACGTAATCACTAAGCCACGTAGGCACGTTCATATGGCTCGGTTAAAGCGGGGCTTTATATTTTGGCTGGCAGCTTACGCTACCGCGTCATTGTGAAAGTGGGCATTAAAGCAGAGAGAAAGAGGTGCCGTAGTAGAAGGCTTCGGACCACCCCACGATATAGGGTTTCGCCTCCTCGCACTTTAGTGGCCAAAAGTGCCTTCTGTGGCATAAGTAAAGCTGGAAACATAGGGTAAACTGCTACATGCAAAAGTCGTGTTTTACCTTCAAGCCGAACCTAAGCGTATACCCATGCAGATAGCTCTCCCGTAACTCCAGGTTTAACCCTGAGCTAAACAATCCTTGGTAGAAGTTACGTGAAACACCCTGTATAATATGCAACGTAGAAAAGGACGACATTAGAGTTTAACGCATGGTGGAATGTCAGGCACCTCCTTGAGAGAACATTCGTAGGTTCACAGTTGCAGACGCGTTTTAAGCGGACAGCGTGTGCTTTTTATTGCAATGGGGAGCCTATTGTAATCATGTCTACGTTCTAGCGTAATGTTTTAACGCCAGAGCAGTGCTGGGAGTAGCACGGTGATGAATGGTGATGCTCTGTAGTGTTTTACTGGTTTTTTCTTTCTGGAAGTTTTTTTCAGTCACCGCGTGAATTTCAGCTCAATTTTTTGACATCAAGCTACGGTTTATATCAGGTGTATTTTAACACGTCACGTTTACTATAGATAGGTAACCAAGCTCGTTGTTATGTGCACATTGGAATTGCAGCAAACAGTATTGACTGTTTTATGTCTGACCTGTACCCGAGGACCTTGTGTTTATGTCCAAATAGGAACATTGTTAAAAAAATTTCTTTGTATCGACTTCATCCGCATCGGTGGCTGGTCCATGATTGGTGTCACAGTTACTATGGCAATTCTGACGCGAACGAGCCACGAGAGATTTGGTGCGAGCAATGAGGCATGACGGGAATTTCGGTACAACCGTTTTTGGTGGCATATACTGTGTTGCATGAGACATAAAAGGGTTTCGCAGAATGTTCTTTGCAACATTCAGTGCACTTCATCGTTTCTGCAAACCTTGTCATCAAGACGTGCAGATATGTGCACAAGATCTTGTGTTTGCAAGTCCAACTTGGTCGGATTTCTAGCATGTTTTAATTATTATGCGGATTAATAACGTGACATGCATTCAACTTTGTTGCACTGCTGTTTTATTAGGTCACAAAAGGACAGACGGTATCAGAGTAAGGAAATTAGTATAGGTCAACCAAAGAGGGCTGTAGCGCATTCGTGACGCATGGAGTAGCATCCCACAGCTTTTGGAATAACGTTGATAGGATAGCAAGAGAGTTTTGTACAGCCTTTCAATGCAAGTTAAACGTAAATAGCACACGCGTGACACATTGTACTCATTGCAGGTGACGAACCTAACTTTTCGAATTCCTGCGCAGCAGAACATAACTTACCTCGAAGCAATTTTTTTTTTCAGTGTCAAATCGAATAATGCCTTCTTTAACACGACTATGTCTGCCTATTACATAGTTTACTAAAATAAGTATTTATACAAATTTTAGCACAATAATAGTTCCTAATATAGCGCTTGTCGCAGGTACAAAGAGTAATTTCATAATACGAAGTTATGAAAACTGCGCGCTTGCCAATCAGTGGCATGGTGGTCATGGACACGTATTGCCCTATGGATGAAACTAATTCTGCGTGAATTTTTCTTTCCCCACCCAGTCAACGCAAGAAATGCTTTGAAGCCTTCGAAGGCACTGGCATACCCGGACCTCCCATTCGCAGTCTTATCAACGGTAATGCCGACGAGTTTTGGAATCCGGTGAGTAAGGTCCCAACAACTCCGAAAATTTTTCAGACCCTTTAAGGTTGAAGCCATTCTTCATTCCACTCTACCGGCTGCATAAAATGCATGGATCGCACCGCATGAATTAAAACTGTGCAGTTCACTGGGGCCTTGAAAACTGTAGCTTTCATCCGCTTGCTGTTGTCTTGAACTCTAGGCGATCTTGAGCCAAAAATGCAACGTAGCCACATATTGTGGGTACGTTGCATATATACAACGTTGCATATATACAACCACATATATACAAATAAATAAATAAATAAATATCAGCACAGCGACACAACCGAAGCCAGCAAGCAAGAAGAGAAATATTTCATCGACGATGTGGAAACAATTTTCCCATGATCATTCGCACTGATTGGAGAAGGTCATCCCACCCATGAGAGAATACAAAAAAAAAAGAAAACACTGCAGACTGGAAAAGAAGCTGGGCTCCGGCACGAGATGTTACACAAAGAACATATCGCTTGAGATAAAATTGTACTAAGTCGGCAGGCACAATGCGTAATTTTAATGAGTAGAAAGGACGCATTTCTTCGTGAAATCCAAGGAATGACCAGATATGAGCAGGACAAGATTTTTTCGGCATGTATATGATGGATATGAATGAGATAATATAGTTTGTGAATCATTACACACAATGCCGCTACCGGAAATAGTCTTATCTGAGGCCAGAGAAACGTCTAGCTTCAGTAAAAAATAACTCTGGAGAAACACACCACCTGGAAATTTTGCATGAAAGAACAATAATAAAATATTGCAGACGATACAGCAAAGATCGCGCGAAACGCGATCACCTAGAGAGATGTTAAGAGCCCAGGGCGTCCGAAAAGTGCTCGTTATAGCAGCTATTGCATATTTAGTATCAAACCATTGCCGGGCTCATACTCGAAACACCGGATCACTGTTTATTCCAAGGTTTTTCAGTAACTAAATATTTCAGAAATTGCAGTACGATTCGCATACATCCTGAATAAATACCGAATGGCACAAAATCCCCCATTAAAGGATGTCGAATCAGTTTTCCTAAGTATGGAGTAGCCTTTTGTACTGTTATAAGTTGGTTCCGTAGCTACTTTCAGTATATTTAATGAGAACTGTATCCAAGATATTTTACATCATTTTATAATTGTCTCAGACGTTGCAAAGTTTGCACAGATATTGCAAATACTTTCAACTGTAAAACTGTTCGTCCTTGCAATGTTTCTACGTGCACTGTTATGCCCTTTCATTTCTGTTTTGGGTTATTGTTTGTACTGTTTACCTCAATTATTGCTCTAAACTAGCATGTTTTTTGTTTCTGCTTTGCTGTTGTCTATTAGTTGTTATACCTCCATCTCCCAAGCGATGGGGTTCCACTGCTTTGGATAGCTTATATAACAACCTTTAGCCGTGGACCCATCTGGGCCAATAAGCAAATAGAATGAAATAGTCACACTCAAACAATGCGCCAAGATACGTGTTTTTATCGTTTTGTCTATTTTTGCTAGCTATTTATTTGCACCGGCAAGAGCTATACTCATGCGGTGGCAAGCAAGCATTGCATCGTTGTAACCTGGTGATCACCATGAAATTGCTTCTATCGGTACTTTGCAAAACGAGTTGCCTAAGTGGCCTGTTTAAAAAAAAAAGCGTTTACCAGGTGAATAAAGCCTGCTGGCAGGTACTGCCCACAATTGTGCACTTCTCCGCCGGAGTCAAACTCCCTGGTAGACTCCATGTTGCATTTTAACCGAACTTGAAAGGAAGCGTAGAGGCATTTCCTCTGCAAACGAGTAGAGGAAGCTCAACGATGAGTATCGGTATAAAACCCAGAAACATGTGGAGAGGAGTACGATTTGTAAAGGGGGTGCGTTAAAGGTGTGCAATCTAATGCAATCTAATAAGCAAGCACGAAGTGTGGGCAGCTGCTCTCCAGAGCAGTTGAGCCACGACGTTCATAATACTGGACGCACGGAGCTTCACGGACGCTAGTAATTGCGCTGCTCAAGAGCAGGCTGTCGCGAGAAGTTACCGCAGGCTTATCTACTATTTCCTGCAGAGCGCCTTCCATTAACGAACTGTGACTTACCCAAGCTCGCTTTTTCCTACATATTCGTTCATGTTTTACGCAGCCAATGCAATATAGGCAGATTAGGTGACCTTACAGTAATTAATGCCGCGCCTTATAGACCGATCGTAGCCTAGCAGCCAAACTGAATGGTGCGCCATCCTGGCATTTATATTTAATGAGCAGCACTTTATCTTATCTACAAGCAGGAGGGCCTTCAGATTAAACGACAGTGTCATTCAGTAAGTGGGCGAAAGAAAAGCACAGTCTGAAAAGAAAAAAAGCGGTTTCCTAACTTCAGCTTAAACCTAGAGGTGATATACCAATGGATGTGATGAGAATCGAACTGACGAAGCCGCGCCAGCAGTTGCATAGAAAAAATCCACGTTGTTTTCACTTCGTTTCCTCTGACGTGAACCGTTAAAATTGCCATTATGACTTCTAAAAAGCTACAACTATACTGACAAAGCTTGCAGGAAACTTCTAATGCGTCGAATGCGTTGAAAACGGAGTATTTCATAATAACATTTCTTTTAGGGCTTTTATTTAATATTAGTGAAGCGGACACAGGTCATGCACGTAACGGCCACTCACCCCTCCTATTGGGGCAGTACTCTTCGGGAGTGACATAGCAAACTGCCACGAATGGGATATTGCGTATGTGCTCATCTCGGTTTCGATGCACTTCAGTCAGAGCAGGACCAACGCATAATTTTGCCCAAAGGGTTTGACATAACACATTCCGTGTTGTTATTTTGAAATTATGAACTACACAATTGCATTATTATATGTTTAGTCAACTTAAGTTTTTACAAGCAGTGTTTTTAAAAAAGCCATTCTTTGCCTTTGTCCCCTTCTAAACAATGGTTCCTTTCCACGGAGCAACGAACGCGAAGGTAGAAACCCAAACGCTCATTGCGAGGAATTGTCAAAAGTCTTCACATCGCCCCACGTGTCTTATCTCCTACTACGTCCAAAAGCTTCCGTCATAATAGTGTTTGTTCTTATCTTTTCAGTCACAAATCGAAAGCCTGGGTCGATGGTTGAACGAGTATGGCGACGTTTTTGGGTGAGTTTGCGACACACACGACCGATAAGCCTTGCACATTGCAGTGATTAGCTGTAATGGGTCTACGTCCTGATATACCGTGGTGGAACATAACGAAGCACTGGGTAAAAAAATAAGATGACGCCGAAGTTCTCACGTAGCGTTGCTACTAAGGTTTGTCATTGCAGTCCAAAGTGGTCATGTTCGCTTTTTGTTATTTCAGCTCTAATAGGAGGTTACTGTTTGAACCTATCACCAGTGCTCTAGTTCTTCTCACATGATCACGATTCTGTCAACAACGAACAGTCCTGCGAAATCTGTCATGCCACATAGTCTCGCCGCATTTAATTCCTTTATTTTCACCTTTCCTTGTCCGCCTGTCTGTACGGCCTTACAGCGAACAAACGGGTATCTCGGGACTGCTATATGAATTCAGGATTACGTCAAAACTTTCGAATTGGCATCAAATTTTTCAGGGACGTCATAGTAACGACAAAAAACAAAATACTGATTTGAAAACAACAGTGGATTAATTTGGCTAGGGCGATAATAAGCAGTAAACGTCAATGCTTTCTCGTTTGAGAGACATGCGCGCTACTCATTCGCTACGTAGCCTGGTTGGTCCAACCTTAATAAAAACGGATCAACTGAATGCGCTCTACGAAACTTAGATGACGCTGCTACTTAGTACTTTAAATCTTTCGGGGTATCTTTTTCTACGCGTATTCCGTTTCGTTCGAGCACGCGCTCGTCACCTCTCGCGCGCGTTCTTGTCCAGACTCGCCCGTGCTCAGAGGCAGGTTTTGTTTTATTTGCGTGTGATTACTTTTGCATGTCTGCCTAGCTCACTGCATGTAGAAAAATTCAGAATTATGGCTCTGCCGAAGTTATAGCGCACACATGTTTGCATTCGCCACACCTACCTCACCTAGAACGCATTACACAATTAGAAGATGAAAAAAAAAAAAGCAGGAAGAAATACTTGCTCGGAAATGCCGAAAATAGGTGTTGTGTCGTACACGCTGCATTATCGTTGCCGACCACATGACCGCTTAAGAGTGGCACTTAGAAAAGCGCTTAGACACACGAGCGCAAAAAAGTTTTCGTAGAAAAATTCGACTTGGTGTTCTTCCTTGCGTGTCCATGAAATTTGAACTTTGACGTTTAGCCTGCAGTTACTACTACAGTGTGTTAATCTACGTGTAGAACATTTAAGACTTCAAATTGTTTCCATTATTCATAATGAAATAAGATGCGACATGATTACCTTTAAAACATGGCCAACGCCTAACGCAGGAAATGCGCATTCTTCACTGTGTCGCCTCTGGCTTTCAGTAGCCTCTCCTAACCACTACCCCCTTGTTATGGTCATGGCTGATGACCCTCTGTGAAGCATCTGCGGCAGCGAAGGACCGTTCGACCTACACTTTGTTAATGTCCGAAATAAAGTTCCAGAAAGCGATCTCTATGCCGTGCACTGGAGAAGTTTGACCCACGTACGCTCACACAGGTAAATATTTTCGGACAGTGGTAGCGGTAATCACCTAAGGTCAGGGCCCCACAGGCACTCCTCCGACTGTTGGTATAACTTCTACCCTGCACGATAGGCTGTTAATTACTGGTACACTTTTCACCTACTGACTTCTGGCCCTTTATTCCTTTTTCTTATGCACCTTTATTTCTCTACATCCCTTTTCACCCTTTGCAAGCTGGCAAAACCTTTCTATTCCTGGTTACACTCGTCGCAATCATTTCCCCTCGTCCTCGTTTGCTACATTTAGTACCTGCGTTAGCTTAGAATCAGTGATCAAACAACAACCAACCCTCTGGTCCAAGGTTAATTTTCTAACGCGATCCACCTAAAGACCCCGTTCACCAGCAAATGAGAAACTGGTGCTGTGAACGTAGAATCACGATCGCGGCGCTGGCTGGCAGTAGCTTATAGCTGAAATGTTCGAGCACTGACCGGTTGGTTGGTTGGTTGGTTGGTTCATAGGAAGGGAAAGGCGCAGTATCTGTCACACTTGCTCAGCACTGACCGGACGTAAGGTTTCTTGGCGTTACTTTCTTGGCAGGAGCTGCCAACTCGGGCCTCTCCTTTCATATGGGAGGGTGATATCAATCAGTCTTCCAGGACCCTTGCATTCACGTTATTCCTAGGTCAAGGAGCTCGGTTAAAGCGGGGCTTTATATGTGGGCTATCGAGAACTCCACCCTTAAAGGTAGAGCTTAAGTGTCCCCATAGTTCTGTTTCCAGAGTGATAATTACAAAATAGCACGAAAGACGACCATTGTTATTTCGTGACCCCTACAGCAATAAAACATAAAATAGGATTTAAACGTATCCATGAGTTAAATGTATTTTGTTTACTTCAAATAGACAACGCAGTCTAGTGCCCGATGCCATAATTACTTCCGAATTAAGATTCTATCTGTCGAAGGCTCCAAGCCACTAGGACGGCTGCTACGTTTCGCGCACCATTTATGCTGATGTTGCCTTCCTTGTTCTTTTTTCCTTGACCCACCAATTACGTCGTTACTTTGAGATGTCATACCGATAATGACATCGCCTTCTTGGCAGCATCGCAAATGAGCCTGTCTGTGAGCAAAGAAAAAAATTCCGACCTAGAACAAAGATCGGCTCTCGTCCTCTTTTCTTGTTTTTTTTTCTTGTAAGCAAACGCCAACAGGGACATTTGATTAGTTATTCACAAAAATAATAAAGGCGAAGGGCATGCTTAATATAAGGCCGGAAAAGTATGACAATGTGTTTGAAGGGACAGGCGTCATCTCTATAATCGAATAAAGTTGTAAGGACCAAACATGGCGACAGCCGGCAAAAAACTTTTTAATGAGGCGCGCATAAGAATCTCAAGTTAACAGAAAAAAAAAAATGAAATATAAGGAGCAGGGTGAGGGACGGCACCAAATTAGAGGAAGCCTTGGTAAGCCGGGATTCCACGCTAACAAGACCATGGAGCTTAAATCTAGAAGGGGAAACAAGCCTAAGCATACTTTGTGTATTATTTTGTGTTCGTTGCTGCCCAAGGCATAACGGGATTCTAGGATAGCCGAAATGACTGCGCGATACCGTTTATTCTTATTGAATTTGCAAAATATATACGTTAATCTACTTTACCCTATACGAAGTATTTATCCATTTATTCATAAGGAACCCACGCAGTCATTAAGGCATTAGCGCGATTTGGATTTGCTAATAGCGCCAGTCATAAATTTTTAAATGAGACTGTTCTTCCGAAGTAAATTGTAAGCTTCAACAGAATGCAAAAGACAAAAGTATCTTTTATTTACAAAACAAAGGCGAAATTGTTTGATGTAGAATTGAAGGTATATATTTCCTTGTTTTTATAACGCCACATTACCTAAAACTCCTTACGTTGTGTAACCGTTTCCAGTTTCTACATCGGGGACGTTCCATTCGTGGTGATAAAAGATGTGGACATGATAAAGGACATCTGTGCCAATAATTTCCAGGTGTACTCTGGCCGAGGGGTAAATTGCCATTTTTTTTTTCATCCCATTTTACATTCACATTTACTGATATTGAGAGTGCCGACATTCTATGCCTCTTTTTTTTTTTGCTATTCAACAAAACGAGAACGGAGGTTGCAGAAAGAGAAAGCTGCTGTTCTTGCCTTTGTTTTATGCTTTTATCCGCTACTGTAGCAGATAGCTTGATCTAAATATAGGAGTAGCCATTTTCTGAAAGCATAAATTACCTGAAATTTTTGTGATTCATTAAAAGTAAGGAGCAACCAGGCAAAGACTGAATTTAAAATATCCGTCGTGCAGACATGTAATGTATATGAACTCTATGCATGCACTGAGCTTACTAATTAAATTTGTAGTCTTCCGGCATGTCGATTTGACTCGATTCAATGGCATGGTTGTTAAAACATTTCTTTTAAAACGTTGGCTTCTAATTGAAGCATATCACAGCATATATATTTGTGATTCTGCTGCTACACCAAGTGTATTCCCATGTAGCTGGACGTCAATCTAGCAGCCTAGAGTTTTGGGACACAGACTAAAAGAATAGTGCAAAACATGATGAATCAAATGCTGAAGAAACACGGCTTGAATTCCTTATTTAGCGGGTTGTGAAATATGAACTCAATGGGAACTCTTGAGCCAATTCAGAAATTGACAACTATACGTACTAGACAATCACGAGCAGTAAATCGTATTGATGCTGGGAGTAGGTGGTCGTAAAAACTAATAAAGAAACATCCGCAAGAAACCCGTCTAGGACCTATTGGCAGCAAAAATAATGTTGTTTTTAGGTCAAATACGACCCTCTTTATTTTACTATGATCAAGTAAACTTCGTCTTCACTGAGTAACCAAGAATGAAAATCATTTGCCTCGTTGCCACTGTTATCAATATTTCCAAACCATAACAAATAAATTAACCACTCCTTAATAAATAATAAATATCCTTAATATATATTAGGTATTCCTATTAAATAAAAAATCTCCCTAATAAATCAATAAATATCCTTCTCCCTTTCTATGTCAATCTCGCAGCTTATTCTCATCCTTGCTTGCAGCATCTAAATCACATTCATGAACTGCATCCTCTGCTGGACCGCAATCTGGTGTACGTCAAGGGTGCTCACTGGAAGGCCGCGCGATCCTGCATGGCCCAATTCTTCACCACGGCGAAGCTAAAAACGGTAAGCTTCTGCAGCTTTCTCATTGGTGAAACCTTCCGGGCAAAGCTAACGAAATTCAGTAAGCGTTCAGCATGGAAACTTTATCTGAACGAATAACAAAAGGTGTTTGCAGCATGCTCCAACCTCGAGTGTTCTGCCAGCGCACACAGCGTCTGCTGAACGGGTAATAACCTAATAGGGACTAGCGCAGCTGAAATCCTCTGGAGTGCAAACTGCTGAGTGCTGGTAAAATATCTGAGCAGGGAGGAGGGAGAGCATGTTGAGACTAACACCCACACAGAGTTGAAGTTCGTCAGAAAAAGGGTGCGATTATTTGGAGTGAAGAAGTGTAAGGTATGATATATGATGTGTAATTTCTTAAATTTGTACTTAAGATGTGACAGATGGCGTAGCCTGTGCCATTGGATTAAGATGCTTGCTTAAGTTTTCCACAGCACACTAGCGATTTTACATTTCTCTTGCATCAAAATGCGTCCACCACGAATGGTACAAGTCGGCTTACAATATAGCCGATGTAAGACTGGATACTATAGCAACACGGCTAATGAATGCGTCTCGCATAGATGGTCTTTTAGGAGATAAACCAGAACCCATTTAGCTTGGGTAATATGAGAGGGGCGAGCTCCTGTGTTTGTTTTTACTGCGTAAGGAATACTACGCCAGGTTTCAGCCCATCGCGTAAACGCGACTGGTAGCCACGTTTAACCTTTAGAGCGACCGCAGATGGTGCCCCTCTTCAAGCCATCTGGTATACCCGGTCGGTAGCCACGCCGCGCCGCAGAAGAAGAAGAAGAAGAGGAAGAAGAAGAAAAAGAAGAAGAAGAAGAAGAAGAACAAGAACAAGAAGAAGAACAGAAAGAGAAGCTACGTCGGCTTTGCTTACGCAACCTACCGGGTTTAACTAAAGCTGACCACAGCTAATTTTATTTTTTGTTCTTGCGCTGCCTTAGGCAGCGAAAAACATCTGGAAAGTATCGCTGCCTCACGGCGTTGGTAAAAGGAAGTAGGACAATATAGTACTGAGGGAAGAAAGCGTTTCCAATATGGCAGCCAATTCAGCAAACAAAAATGGAAGACCTCCTGAGGTCCTCTACATTATCACTCGAACCAGTTTGCCGCAGGCAGCTGTTTTGTTTTTTCATGCGCCTCTCACTTTATTAGAGAGTAAGACATATTACGTGTCAACAATGCGTAACCACATGAACTAAGGAAGAGAAGAGACATGGCATACGATAATGATGTAAATCAGCCGCCTTCTTAGGTTTCTTTTAAATCTTTCTCGAACAAATAAGACATAGCACTAATTATTTGGCCGTTTGTTGAGCCAAATGTGAGTAACGTAGCTAAATTTTATTTATTTCACTGCTGAAGCCTTACCATTACTATTTATAGACTTTTTTTTATCTTGGGTGACAATTTGGTTTATAACAAAACCTTGACTACAATTTTTCAGTCAGCAGAGAGGCAGCTTTTTTATCTTTTGGAAATATATTGCAGTTGGGTATTTGCGATTTCAAAAAGTATTGTTTCCTCCTTATTTCTCGCCATGCCGACCGAAAACGTGGGTAGGCCTCGAAGTAGTCTCTTTGTTTCGAATGTGAGCAAAAATTATTGTTCATGTTTTTGTTCAGAAGGGCAATTACCCAATTTGTTATTCAATTTGACTCTCTTCGTAGTGCAGTTTTAGTCACGAGGGCTCATGCTGTAACTTTATTTTTTCTGAAGATGCCTTTAGGACCCATAATGTGAACAGGCCCTTAACTAATTAATTTGGGCAAGACTTCCTAAGACCATATTTGCCAGTCTTAAAACAGTCAGGACGGGTATCGACGAATAAACTGAATTCTTTAATAGTGTAAATGTAACCCGAACAAGAGCGCTGAAGCATTTTGGTGCTACTCCTGGACCTCCTTGTGTGTCGACGCTATAATTATAAAAAGAAGGTGGGTCAAAAATGAAATTAATTACAAAGCCTCTTAGATGTCTCTTAAGAGGAAAAAGGCAAATGTCTACCTTTCCTCTCCTTCCAGTTGCAATAATACCTAGTCGTCATTTGAGATATCCGTCGTTTCGTACTCATGATGAATCGCGCCTTGTCACTAAAGTCATTATCAATCATAGTTAGGCATATGTGCTGATTTCCAGTCAATTGCGTTCATTACAAGTTTTCGTTTGACGTACTGGTCGTTCCGTAGTCATCCTGAGTCATGCCGAGTCATTATAGTGATTACCACCCATAGCAACTCATATTTACTCGTTTCGAGTGAATTGCGGTCATTTCAAGTCGTCATAGGGCATATTGGTTGTTTAGTAGTCATGATGAGTCATGCCTAGACATTGTATTCATTACCAACACATAGTTAAGCATATTTACTTATTTCCAGTCAGCTGCGGCCCTTACAAGTCGTCGTTTCATATACTGCTCGTTCTGTAGTCGGCTAAGTCATGGCTATCCATTGTACTCATTACCCCTCCTCGCTGAGCATATGTACTCATTTCCAGTCAGTTACGGCCATGACAAGTCATTTGACATATTTGTCGTTCCGTAGCTATGCTAGTCATGCCTAGTCATTGCAGTCATTACCACTCATAGCTAAGCACATTTGCTCATTTCCAATCAGTTGCAGCTATTAGAAGCCATCGTTTGACATATAGGTCGCTCTGTTGTCATTTTAATCATTTTATGATCACTTTTTAGTAATTTCATAATTCATTAACTCTATCGCTTTTTATCGTATAATGCTTATTGATTCCAAATTGTCATCAATCGTTTTCATTCGTAATTTCCCGCCTCATACATCAGTTATTACCAAATGACACATCAGCGCACAGATCCGTGGCAACAATCCCGCGCACAAATCCCGCGCGCGGAATTTCGCCCCATTCGCTATCTGGGATTTCGTTCAGGCTTGCGTCTAAAAGAATAAAAGTGCTTACAAGCTGATATCTGAAACGAAACGGGAAATAAAGAGCCAGAGGAACAAAATGGAAGGGTAGAACAATGCCGACATCTGATAGGACTGCATCCCCGGCAATTCGCAAAGGTTAAAACAGTTTTTAAATACTTTATTGAGGTTTTTTTTCTTAACAAAGTATTTGCAGCTTTGTGCATCTTTTTCTCGGGAACTATGAGGCACAACAAAACAAAACAAACTTTTCACCGGTGTTAATGGCATCCACATGATTTGAACTAAAATAATTGCTGAGGTTTATGTGTTTTGCTTTCGACTAAACAGACACCAGTCGAAAGTGGTAAATTTACTGCATTGACAAAGGTATATAAAAAAGCACATCAAGCTTTTGCTGGAAGTGTATAATTTTATCACCATTTATGTCAAGCGTTCGATGAAACTTTCGTGCAAAATTGCAGTACTCTGTAGATAGTAGATTATGAAACTTTCGTGCAAAATTGCAGTACTCTGTAGATAGTAGATTTTCAAAAGAAGATGCATTAGTATAAAGCAAAAACTAATATAAGTGCTGAACAAAATCTAAAACTATTTTCGAGCTCTAAAGCAGGAGGCGTATATCTTTGAGCTCCATTAGGAATTTTATAGTCACAGTTTTGATAAGAACTGCTGTACAGCCAGCTCTTGCAACGCATTTTCAAAATCCCCCCTACCTTAACTGTTTGGAGTGGTTGCTGAGATTTTGCCGTCAGAAACAGTTTTACCAGCAATGTTTGAAATCACTCTGGATCAGTGATTGGCTCGCACACTTGGATAACAAAGTCCATTACCTAAACTCTGCCCGCCTCCCTAAACTATAGATACCACGCAGCTGCCACTGTAGAGTAGAACAAAGGACAGCGGACTCATAGTAGGACGTCCAGGAATAGCCTCTTCATGTTTAGCGTTGCGAAAGAGACTGAGCCATTACTCAACCATCAACAACAAATATCATCAGAAAGACACGCGGGTGAAGCACTCGGAAGTTGTTACATTCCTGGAAAGAAAAATGTAACAGCATAACAATCAGATTACATGTCAAGGTATTGACGCTTGCGGATGAAATTACAGGAGTCAGAATTATACGGTATCCGACCATGTGCGAATTATTCCCGTGCGCTTTAGCGTATAGAACAGCAACCAGTAAAAAATACGCAGTGATTACCTCTGTTAAACTGATCTTAGCCCTGAAACCATCCATGTGGCGCCATCTGGGAGACGCCTCATGAAATGGCAAATGTCTAAGCCTACTTACACCAGGTTATAACGAGTGAACGCACACGCCACGATGGTTTAGTATAACTAAACCAAATCGTGAATGCTCATGGGCTTCCGCTGTATATGGCGCTCAAGAATGGCGGGTTACCATTGCGATAAAGATGCATGGCCTGCCAGAATTTATTTTCGGGAAAGCGTGGACAGGTTTTTTGGCAGAACCTCCCGAGAGGTTCTCAAGGCTGGAACCTTTGTTGTGTATGCTTGAAATTGAGTGTGGCATAAGAAAATACATTTGAATGATTTTTGTTGGTTTTGTTCTCGTGAAATGCAATGTGTCAAGACAAGGCAATACAGAAAAAAAAAGAAAAAGCCATGGTGGTTCAGTAGTTAAGACACTCGGCTACTGAACCCGAGTACCCAAGTTCGAACGTGATGGTTCCAAATCCGCTCCAATAGTTTTTCAGAGTGAAAGCAACGGCACAAACAAGAGTGGCCGGATGAGATTCTTGGTCATCGGCGGTGAGTGTATAAATGCTTTCGCACTAGGTATAGAAATGGGCGAGCAAATGAGTAAATCCTGTAGGTAAGGGGCAGGCAGGCGGCCAGGAATCGCTCAGTTGCAATTTTTTCTCAAATTTCACATGTTTCAATTTCATTTTTCTCAAATTCACATGCTTTTCCACAGGTGATGCCCTCAGTGCACGATGCCATGCGGCAGCTTTTGGAGATCTTCGGTGAGCACGCCGACAAGGGCATTGAGGTAGACATCACCACTCGCTGCGAGCGCTTCACTTTCGACGTCATCTCCAAGGCGGCGTTCAGCATTGATACAGGGGTGCAACGAGACCCAGGGCACCCACTGTTCCAGGCTTGCCTCGCCACTTTCCCAAACTTCATGAAAGGCTTCTTCTACCGGCTCGGCCGTGAGTGGCGCTGTGATGCTCGGAAGCATCTCATCTCACTCCAGAAGCGGGACAATTTTCTTTTTTTGAAAAGGAGAATCGAAACGTACTCCTTCAGGTAAAGGGCAGAAGGACAGGAACAAGGCTTAGAATGGGAATAAAAGCAGAGTACATGAAGGAAATGTACACTGTAATAGGGCAAAAACTTACGCTGGAAAAACATTAATGTAAATAAATAAATGTGAACTGAGAGGCTTGAAACTACATCAGAGCATTTAATAGAACTGAAAGCGGTACGTGTATCATTGAGGTATAAAAATCAGGAGGATAGAGAGAAGCAAAGTGCTTTAATAATATTTCAAACGAAATGAAAAAAAAAAACATAAAATGAATTGTGCTTCTAATGCAAAGGCAAGGAAAACGATGGTCCTCGAAGATAACTGAGGGAATCTTAACATTTGACCTATGTTACAGAGGTGTAAGAGAGCCAGACCAATGGGTGAGATTATAAAGTGGGGTGATGAGCTGGCTGCAGCAAGCGAAGGAGAAAGTTGACTCGAGTGATACAGCAGAAACATTTCTCTTGTTATCGACGTTGCCTGACTGACCGTGATGACGGAATTCTTCGGCCCGCTTTCGCTACCACCTCCATTGCCTTCTTCCAGCTTGTAAATAATATTGGCGTGAATAATATAACGACCAAAGAGCCCACTTTTACGACAGCCTCTTTAGCATTCTTGGCAGAGGTAGAGCCCATAACCTGATGTTCTGAACAAAAACTTGCTTGTCTGCAACCGCTTGCATGTCTGAGTTCGATAGGCGTTGCAATGCCGTCAAAATTTTGTCGAGACACTTTATTAAACGGATCTCTAGAAAATGAAGCCGATGGACGACCGCAGATATGGTCATGCGTGAAGGGAGGTATCCTGCTTGTTCTTATCTGGAAAATATAAATGAGTCACTTTCTATCGTTAAACGTTTACGTTGCCAGAGAGCGCCGTGTCTGCCCATTTCGCTATTGTCCGTGTTTTTCGTACCGGTTATCCCTAATATAAGCGAAGGCGCCCTCATAAGCTGCGCCGACTTGCCAGATATGCATATATGAAAGTCTAGTTACTTAAGAGTTGGGTCTAAAACAAATCACTCGTCACAGCTGTCATCCTCATCACCCTTCCTACAACTACTGCGGGACAATCGGAATTATTCCTTTGGTCATCCTATAGCTCTCCCTCCTGACCAGATACAACTACGTTACCTCTCAAAATTCCCTTTAACCTGCCTCTATATCGGCTACTGCTGTATATTGCTTCTCATCGCTTACATATTTCGCACAGTATAAGATTGTAAACATTTAAAATGCCAAAATATCAGGCAGGAATTCAGGGCCTCCCGCTCGCTACCTTAATACACCGCTGTGTTCCACTCCACTCAGTTCAGGCGTTCAGTCGTGTCCGACTCTTCGTGACCCTATGGACCATGTCACGCCACGATTTCCGGTCTCTCACTATCTTCTTAACATCACATAGCTTCATCTGCAATGCCTCGAGAATGCCATCTAACCATCGCGCTCGCTGCCTACCCCTTCTCCGGCGACCCTCAACCTTTCCCAACATCAAATCTTTCTCCAGCGACTCCTCTCTTCTCATCAGATGACCAAAGTAGCTGAGCTTTAACTTTAGAATTTGACCCTCCAATGAGCAGTCAGGGTTTATGGTCGACAATATCGACTGATTTGATCTTCTGGCAGTCCAAGGAACTCTTAAGAGTCTTCGCCAGCACCACAATTCAAACGCGTCAATTCTTCGGCGGTCAGCCTTTTTCACAGTCCAACTCTCGCATCCATACATCACAACTGGAAAGACCATAGCACGGGTTATACGGATCTTGGTTGGCAGACTAATGTCTCTGCTCTTTACTAGGCGGTCAAGGCTAACCATTGCTCTCTTTCCCAGAAGCAGGCGTCTCCTAATTTCATGGCTGCAGTCTCCTTCCGAGGTAATCTTGG
>JAJIZL010019351.1:366735-381832 GCA_023969395.1 Amblyomma maculatum | reverse complement strand
TGTGTGTGTGTGTGTGTGTGTGTGTGTGTGTGTGTGTGTGTGTGTGCAGCTATATGTCACTGTATTAGTATTTCTACAGCCCTACGCATCTCTAATACTAGTTCTAAGACGGACCGGCAGCTCGTTCGCACAAACCCTGTCCACATTCCCTGCCGACACTTCTGTCCACGCCATACACGAGTCAAGAGAGCTTTCGTCTTAATGCACATTCACATGTTCAAGCAGAAACACACATGATCTGCAAACCGCGTCCTCGCGCACAGCCATGAAATCGTCCTATTCCTTGAAACACCATGCCTACCAGAGGTCTGACTCACAAGCAGTTTGAAACTATGCATAAATCCCCACGATGTTTTTTTTTTTTTTTTATCTATGCATCCTTGTCATATTCGCACTTTAGCCTCCCCTGTCACTCAATTCCAGGTATGTGCCAGACTACAACCGGCAGACACAATATTTTCGAGTTCTTCGAGAGCTCGGTTTGAAAGCTTAAGCTGAAACGTAGGTGCTGATAACATTTTCATGTAAAATCATGACAGCATGTCAGGTACTAATCGACAGCCATAAAATTTCGCCCTCTAAATTTCATCGTTTTTGACGTTTAAATAAACAGTAAGCTACCATAGAGCCCGAACTGTATATATTATCATGAAAAGTCAAATTTATGCTGCATGCCCTCTCCCGTTTGTTAACCGAAGCGCATGGGGATCATCAATTCTGAAACTCTTCAGGCGGCTCTTATTTGTTATCCTAGCGGCATAACAGACCTGAGTTTTCAAACACGTGCAAATAAAATTTGCGTGCCCTTCAGACCACACAAAGTCGGGCCTCTCATAAATGCCTTGGATTCAATTCGGAGCACAATAACCGTTTCATTTCACTTACCAAGGAGCGGCAGCTATAGACCTAAGTTACTTGATACCCTCTGCAAATTTACCATCCTACAAATATTCTTCAGAATTTCTTGTGGTCAGGCCCGAACATAAACTGCACGCTAAGTTTTCCAAAGTGATTGCAGCCTGCTAGTCGAACGCCCCATCATAGTTCACCTAGATGACAGGATCATCGTCTCCGTGGCTGTGTTCTGCACTACCTAGGTATGCAACTTACCTATGTGCAAATATCGGAGAAACCGCACTTATCTATGCGATTACTTACGCAGTTCGCGCTGCTCTTAATCGTCGTCAAAAATAGCAATCACGCTTTTGTGAATGCACACGACTGATAGTCATGTTCTGGCTATAGATCGTACTGTTGTCGTTCCAGCGGGGAAGACCGAAAATAGTTAAAACGTTTTACAAAGAACAACTTCTAACAATGTAGTTAGTTACACCAGCGTCCGGCTCTGCACTGCGTCTGTCAGAAAACACTGCAAAGTTGGGACACATTATGCGGTTCTCTTCCTCGCCTCAAGTCTTTCGTTTTTTTTTTTTTGTCGGGATCGCAAGCAGGTATCAGCGGAGGCTCTGCAACACCGATCACTAGAAGGTGACAACATCTCTTTTCCTCCGTTACCAGGATCAAGTAGATGCGTGCTATACGACATAGCTAATTATTCCCCTCGTGTGGCTCTTAGCAGTTCAAGCCTATTCCATAAGCCACTACCAAAAGCTAAGGCAGCAAGACATCTGGGAAGGATGGTCCGAAACATCTCTTTAGCGAGATACAAAATCTACGTTTCGGGACGAGACAATTTGTTTGCACCTTATTGACTTCTTTCGTCCTCAAAGAGAGTAGCCGGGCTAGTTGGTACATGATCACTAAAATAGAGCGCACTTTCGACAGGACACAGGGAGGACGACAACACGCAGCGCTTCACTAACAACTGAAGAAAAATTATGGCATGCTTGCAATAAACAGAAAAAAGGCCCTGAAAACGAAGCCATGGAACTATCCTCTTGTCACTCCTTATCGTCGTTGCTGGTCCAGATAGCTGATTTCGTTTTTTGTTAGCGTCAATGATGGGGTGCTTACACATTTATCACCGTTTTTTTTTTTTTTTAATCATGTAAGCCTCATAAATTTCACGCATGAGCTGTAGATTATAATGCTGCAATATCTTGCATCTTTTAAAACTAGGATTGCAATCCTTGAAGGCATTTATCCTTCTTTTCACGTCTACCGTTGCTCATTTGGGGTTGCTTGCTTTGAGTCTTTCTTCATTTTATTCTTTGTTTCTCCTTTTTTATGCTGCACAGAATTGTGTGTCGTAAGTATAAGTCTCGCCCTTTTTGCTGCCTATTGTTGTTGCTGTTGTTTTTTACACTGTTATTCTTCAAAGTACGTTTTCTCATATTATACGATTGGCTCCGCTTTATTTATTTTGAATTGGCTTAGGTTTGCTGACCTGGACTCCGCCTTTTCTTTTTTTACGTTTTTCAAAATTGTAGTGAGAAAACAAATAAAAGAGTATAATAGTGTTGTCTAGGCAACCTTCCTACCATGACTTTTCTTTTATCTCTCTTATCGGCTTCAACGTGCGCCCTGCGAAAATGCCACTAGAATTGCGCAATATTTGAATTTTACAGCATTATAAACCTCTACCTGCATTAGAGAAGTCCCACACTAGGTTAAGATAAATTATTTTTCAATCCGCTAGGAGTACGAATGAAAGCCGGCAAGCAAGAAATCTAGAGAATACTTGCATTATTTATGGCCGTGTCTGTGTGGCCAACATGTGTTCTAATTATCCAGCCCCAGAGTATCCCAAATCAACGCATTGCTTAAAACACTCCAGTAATAATAAACTGAAAGCATTGTATGATTGCATGCAGTACGAAATCAGTGTTCAAACGGTGGCACACAGGAGGCAATGGTGATATGCTGGTGCCGGGCGGGGTGTTTCAAAAGCACGACTACATTTACCTGAACTATAAAATATCATACAATTTTATCATTTTATGCCAGGATCCACCTATCCTCATCGGTAAATCAACACTAGCTGTGAATCGGTGTTTGTACTCGAAAATCTTTTGTTCCCTTGACTTTTCGCGCATATTCTACTATTTGCAATGCTTGCAGCTCACAACTATGAAGTTCCGCATCAAGTTGACGACATATTTTTAGACATTTAGGACTTAGGTTTTGCTGACGGCAGTGGTGGAAAAGATGCAGAGCATGAAATACGTTTCGTCAAAGGTGTTCACTTCATTGTGCATAGCGCAGATCTTATTGCAAATTATGATCTACGTTTACGGCTAAACAGCCCAGAAGAAATGTTTCATACAAGTTAACATTACGAACGTGTTGCTTAAGCAGTCATAGCACTTATAGTTTGGCATGTTGTATATTGCTTCGAACTTTTTTTATATATTAACGTTTTTTTTTTTCACAAGAATATTTTATGCAAATATGGTCCTCACGCCAACTTTAGTGCAAAAAAAGAATTCATCTTTCATTTAGATTTGCTAATTCAGCATGCACACGCAAGAAGCTTTGCTCATTCTGCCCCCTCCTCCCCCCCCCCCCCCCCCCCCCCCCCTATAAAAAAAAAGAAAAAGAAAGCTGCAAGGGGAGAATGAAAACGGAGAAAATATTTCAATTGAATAGGTTTCAGTTCTTTCGTATTTGATACTCTTTACGCCACTTTTAAATAATTGCATTCTTGTTAGATGTAGTGAAATAATCGTGTTATCCTTCTTATCATTCTGAAAACTTGTTCCTTTAGCTATGTCATCAAATTTTATGCTTCGGTCATCATCATCAGCCTGACTATACCCACTGCAGGGCGAAGGCCTCTCCCATATTTCTCCACTTAACCCGGTTCTGTGATAGTTGCATCCACTTGACACCTGCGAACTTCTTAATCTCATCTGCCCACCTAAATTTCTGCCACCCCCTGCTACGCTTTCCTTCCCTTGGAATCCAGTTTGTTGCCCTCAACGACCATTGGTTATCCTCTCTTCGTACTACATGTCCTGCCCATGTCCATTTCTCCTTAATTTCCACTAGAATGTCGGTAACATGAGTTATTTCTAAGACCCACTGTGCCCGCTTCCTATCTCTTAATGTTACCCCTACCATTCTTCGTTCCATAGCCCTCTGAGTTGTCCTCAACTTAAGTAGAACTCTCTTGGTTAGCCTCCACGTTTCAGCCCCATAGGTGAGTACAGGTAAGATGCAACTGTTGTATACTTTCCTCTTGAGCGATACCGGTAAGCTGCTAGTCATAATCTGCGAGTGCTTGCCAAATGCCCTCCACCCCAATCTCATTCTTCTTGTTATTTCTTTTTTATGGTCTGAATCTGCGGTTACTACCTGTCCTAAGTAGACATATTCGCCTACTACTTCCAGTACTTCGCTACCTAATGTAAACTGCTGTTCCTTCCCAAGGCTGTTGAACATTACCTTAGTCTTCTGCATATTGATTTTCAAGCCTACCTTTCTACTTTCCTTGTCTAGGTCATCAATCATTATTTGCAGTTCATCCCCCGAGTTGCTTAGCTAGGCAATGTCATCACCAAATCGCTGATTACTGAGGTATTCTCTTTTTACCCTTATCCCTAACTCCTCCCATTCCAAGTCTCTGAATACTTGCTCTAAGCAAGCTGTGGATAGTACTGGGGAGATTGTGTCTGCTTGCCTAACACCTTTCTTTATCGGAATTTTGTAACTTTTTTTATGCAGAACTATGGTTGCTGTGCAGTCCCTATATATATATATCTTCCAGCACTTTCACGTACGGCTCGTCTACCCCCTGATTTCGCAATGCCTGCATCACCGCCGAGATTTCAACTGAGTCAAATGCTTTTTCGTAATCAATGAATGCTATGTATAAGGGCTGGTTATATTCCGAGCATTTTTCTATCACCTGATTGGTATATGAATATGATCGATAGTAGAGTACCATTTCCGAAACCCTGCTTGATCCTTTGCTTGATTGCAGTCTAAGGTTGTCCTGATTCTATTACCGATTACCTTAGTAAATATCTTATACGTAACACACAGTAAGCTGATTGGTCTGTAATTTTTAAGGTCCTTAGAGTCCCCTTTCTTATGAATGAGGATAATGTTTGCATTCTTCCATGGTTCCGGTACCATCGATGACACCAGGCACTGCGTATACAGGGTGGCCAGTTTTTCTAGCACGATATCCCCCCCCCCCCCCCCCCCGTCCTTCAGCACATCTGTAGTTATCTGATCCTCTCCAGCTGATTTCCCCATTTTCATAGTTTCTAGTGCTTTCTTGGTCTCGTCCTTCGTCACTGATGGAACGTCTGACTGTTTTTCCCTACCGCCAATCTCCTTACGGTCCTGACTACTTTGGCTACTGTAGAGATCTGTATAGAACTCCTCGACTACTTTGACTATCTTGTTCATATTCGTGATGACGTTGCCCGCCTTGTCCCTTATCGCATACATCTAGTTTTTGCCTATGCCCAATTCCTTCTTCACCGCTTTAAGGCTTCCCCCGTTCTTTACAGCATGCCCAATTTTCTCTATGTTATACTTCCTTATATCGGCCACCTTGCGCTTATTGATTGATATCTCGGCCAATTCAATATGATCTGTTGGTTGGGAGCTTTCATACTCTGGCGTTCTTTAATCAAATCTTTCGTCTCCTTAGACATCTTACCGGTATCCTCTCTAATTATCCTACCGGCTATTTCTACCGCGCACTCAGTAATGATATCTCTGAAATTATTGTTCATTGCTTCTAGGATATTGTCGCCATCCTCGGTTAGAGCTGAATGCCTATTCTGTAACGAGATCCTGAACTCTTCTGCCCTCCCCCTCACCACTCATTCGTTGATGGGTTTCTTTCTTACTAATCTGTTGCGTTCCTTCTCCAGATTTAGGCTAATTCGGGACTTCACCATCCTGTGGTCACAGCATCGCACTTTCCCGATTACCTCTACTTTTTGCAGGGGTTGAACACATTATGAAGTCGATTTCATTTTAGTCTCCCCGTTAGGACTTTTCCATGTCCATTTCAGGTTCTTCCTTTTGCTGAAGAAGGTTTTCATGATTCGTAAGTTATTGCGCTCTGCAAACTCAACTAGTAACTCCCCCCTGCTATTCCTAGAACCAATGCCATAGTCACCTACTGCCTTGTCTCCTGCCTGCTCTTTCCCTACCTTGGCAATGAAGTCGCCAAGGTTAGTGCTTCGGCGCTTCGCGACAAAGAGCAGATGAGATTTTGGCATGCTTCCATGTTGTTTTTATCACTAACCCCCGTAATGAATGGTTTAGCATAGTTTATTTAGATTATGATTGGACGTAGCACAGCAGCGTGTTTAGCTTAGAAGAGGAGTCGAAAGTTAATTAACACTAAAAACCGTCGCTCTCATCACGGTCAGAAACGGCGGCTCGTGCCCCTGAATAATGAATGAAGAGGAATAGGCTAAGCTGTCAAAGGCGGCCGCGGCTAACGCAGCTTCTACAAGTAACGTCAAAGCTTGTTTCCTTTAGTTAACCAACCCCTAACGTCGTTAATTAGACAAGTATTTGGTGCTTGTGCCGTCTTAAACAATGTTCACTAATGCTCCAAAGTTAATAAAAGCAATGTTTGCGAAAATAAAGTTAATATCTCCACCACGACAGCATGCAGCTTTTAATTATTAATGGTGTCTGAAGACCAGAATAAAATAAGTATTTAATCAAAAAATCAAAAGCGATCTGCTCAAGATATTAAGAAGGAAAATTCTTCGTCGCCGTCGCGTTCCATAAAGCGTCGTGTGTGGGTGTACTGCTCAGAAAATATGCGGTACTGTTAACGGCGGGAACGCCATAAGCATACACAAGTGGGCGCCCCAAATATAACGTGCGTTCTTTACGCACATCGCTAATAAAGGAAGCCACTTACTTTCACAAGCTGCGTTGTTAACAACAAGATTGCACGCGATGTTTAGCTTTACCATGCAGATGTTTGCACCGATTGGAAATTTAGTTTCAAACGCACCGTAAGCGCTCCAGCAGACTTCTGGCGGCACTAAACTGATTGTCGCGACAAACATCATTTGTGGTTGCTGTGCAATTGAATGGACGTGACAGTACCGTAAATGTCAACGTTCGAGTTGACCGGGCACTGGCCACCACGACTGCGGAAATTTCAAGAGCGCCATTGCGGTGTGATTTCCCAGCTGAAGCCAGCAGCTCGGAACTGGCGAATGCCAAGTTGAAGATGTGTGAACTGCAAGCACCGTTATTGAAAGTAATATTTTAGCTCTTGCTATGCCAAGCCTGTCAGTGTAATTGAGAACATTTTTATGTTGGGCAGCCGTGAAAGTTCATCTTTCAGAAGATAGTATATGGTACCTTATGTAAAACTAATTCCTGGGCAAGTTGGTGCATTCCTCATAAAAGTTAAGATTCAAAGCGCTAACAAATATACGTAGACAGCGCCTGTCCTGTGTGTCTATTTGTGAGTGTCTATTGGTTAGCGCTAAGAATATTTCCTTTTATTAGTTATACATAACTGTTGCATAACAGACATTCAAACTCTTAGGAGGACCGAGAAGTTTGGGTCTACGTAATATGTACCCGTAGATTTAAAAAGCAACCCTTGTGCCTTTGGTTTACGTTGGAGAGACATTGCTTTTTTTTTTTTCTGAACGTGACCCGCAAAACTGTTTCCCGTTTAGAAAGCATGGCGACGTAAGTTTACATGAGGGCCGCTCCCTGGCCCTACAATGCGGTCCTGCTATTTCATTTATATTTGGTATGTATAACTCACGAAGCTATTAATTTGTTCATAGGTAAAGGCACACCGACGTTCTTGCGATAAAAAGCGGCAAATGTGTAAATTACTTCGCACTTCTGATAACTAACAGGCTTTGCCAGCACGATAGAGTGATTTGGCTTTCATGAAAATCCATGAGCTTTGAACAAGTTATTACTGCTGGTTCAAAACGTGGCCTAAACTCGGTACCAGTAAGAACTCTGCAGCAGTCAATAGCTATCCTGTTCTTTGCAGTCCAGAAATACCGCTTTCGTTGGCACATGCGTCTGAAATCAGCTGTACACCCGAAGCTGACGCGCGGCGCTGCTACTTCAGCACACTGGGGGATAGCAAACCTACGGGAACTTCGCGCCTGCGCTGACGGTTGACACGCCACCTGTATCCGAGATAAATAGTCGGAGGTTGTCTATTCGGCGGCAGTAAGCCTATTGTCACAGTCACGGACGTTCCTTAACGCTGCAGGTAAGCGGAAACGTCTTTTGCGCACGCTCCGTGCGTGGGTTTCTATTTTTGAGCTGCTGCCGAGCGGTCTGTCAACGAAAATCTTCGTTTATAGCTTGGAGTGTATTGGATGACTGATGACAACAGATGAAGCTATGGATTCGATAAAAAGGGAAGGTGGCAAAGAAATCTGTGAGAGTAGGCACTGGAAATTGGAGCTAAATTTCTTCCGAAAAGCAATCTACTTCAATTTAAATCACAAATTGTAGCATTACGTTTTTTTAACGACACTTGTGATGAAAGGGATACAGCAGACAGAGAAATAAAAGGTATAGAAAGAACTCAATACGTAAGAAGAAAGAAAAAAAGCCCTTGAAGATGAAAACCGCTAGCTACTTGAGCGTGTAGAACTTCTGTAGTAGTTCATCTCAAAAAATGATAGCTCAAGGGTACGTCATTTATTCTTGAAGCTTGCGATGTTATTGTTTAGCTAGCCGAAGCGGTCTACGAACTGATGTAGTGGACGAAATTGACACATTCCTCAGATAACGCGGGTATGACTGACTTGAAACAAATAATATTGTCAATACTGGCAAAGGTAAAAGATAATCCGGGTTGAAAGTACTACTATCAGACGCGAAAACCCCAGCACATTTCTCATAAATCAGCAGCTGACCTACGATAACAATCAGCTACTCGGGGCTACAGTCAACAAAAATAGAAAAAGGTGTGCATTGGTGGGAACTCGGAAAATATTGCGAAAAGAGCACGCTTCGTCGGTGGATGTATTGTACCCTGTGTAGCCTACATGTCATGACTGGCAGCGTTGGAACACGTTCAGTTCTGTTCAGTTCAGTCGTTCAGTCGTGTCCGACTCTTCGTGATCCTATGGACCATATCACGCCACGCTTTCCGGTCTCTATCTTTCTAACATCACATAACTTCATCTGCAGAGCCCGTTAGACGTGTCTAATTAACCATTGATTCTGCGTACGCAAGAACTCAAAATATGATGCCAGTGAAGCTATAGACTGCGTTAAAAGCGCGAAGTGTGAAGGCACTGTGTATATCTTCACCTAAATTTCTATTTGGTACAGAATAATTGCATCAAGAATGGACTTCCCGATTCCATAGATGCTATGTTTGATGCTACAATTACATTTGTAACTTGCTGACTTGAGCTTTCCTAACTTCAGTCATCAGGATTATGACTGCTTTGCTCCTTGTACTCTGCAAGGAAAGAGTAATGACTCGCTGCCCTTTTTAATATTTTGTTTAGCGGCATATTATTGTGGAATTATCCGCGTCCAATGATATTTAAGATCTAGTCACCCGTGGAGTATAGCCTATAGATTTTTTATAATGGTTTTTCTCCTATCCCACTCAAATATTAATGTTTTTCATATGATTTATTCAGCTACTTATGGACTTCGTACCTTCAAAAATATTGTTTTCTTGGTGGCAATTTTAACGTTGTCCTGGTTATCTGTTCAATCTATAGGACTGCTTCGCTATTGCTGTTGTTCTTACGGATGGGTGTGTCAGGAACCCTTTGTGGATCAGTGGGAGTGTTTGGTTTCCCCTTTAGCAGGGAGAGGTGGACGGTGAATCTTGTGCGATCCTGGTACGAATGTCGATAGAAAGGCTTCGACTCCTCCCAACACCCCGTCGGTCGTTCATCCGTCCAGCAATGCAGCCAGTTTCGTATGCCGGCATCAACAAACGTCCTAGATCCTCTCTTTCTCTTGGAGAGGGAGGAGACCTTCTCTCTGGCGCGTGATCTCTCCGTTTCCGCACTCCGTGAGCTGAGTGGGTTATGTTTATTCTGCTGAAGAATCAAAGCCTCAAATACCTGACTCAACCAAGAATCAGCGAGAATAGCTGGTTGACAGCGTTTTGAAGTGAATGGCAGCGCAACATGTTTATACTCCCACCGATTTCTCAAAACAAAAATTCAAGGGATGCGCCTAAGTCTTCTTATGTGCAGTGATGAGAAAGCACTCAGGAGCGTATTGCGTTCACTATCATTTGCTTGTTATGTGGATTCTGGTTTGCACTGTTGCCTATGACTGGGTTAGGGCTGCGACTAATATTGCTATAGCCATTATGCAATTTTCTTAAGGCATAATATCCAAAAAAACATGACTGTATTCGGTATTTGTTTGTTATGCGGATGCTTTATTGAATTTTTGGCTATGACTTAGATTTGGGCTATGACTAATTACTTAAATTTGGGCTATGACAAATGTGGTCAGTCATGGTCAAATGTCATTATTTCATTATGGCTAATTAATCATTATTCAATTTGGTGTTTCCTTGCTATGCGAATTCTGGATTTAATTGTTGGTATTAATTGGAATCGAGCTATGATTAACGTGGCTTGTCATTATGCAATGTCTTTAAAGCATTATAGCCAAGCAGTCGTGACTGGTTTAAGTATGTGGTCTTTTTTTGCTTGTTATGTAGATTGTGTTGGATTGGCTTTGTATAAGACTTTTGGTTACGCAGTCCGCCCACAATCACTTTATGCGCATGCCACTAGTGAAAAAAGAAAGGCTTTAGGATGGAGGCGAAGTTAAGAGGCGTCCGTGTGCAGTGCGATGTCAGCGCAGGTTAAGGATCCCCATATGGTCGAAATTACTTCGTAGCCCTGCACTACGGCTGCTCTTTCTCTCTATCCACTTTCATTCTCACCTTCCTGCCTTCCCTTATGACGTGGTAGAGGTGTCCACAGAAACAAGTGTGACAGATACTGCGCATTTCCCTTCCTGTGAACCAATTGTTATTATTATATTATTAAATATTATGTTCACGGACGAAATCCTTTGGTGAAATCGGCCTGCAATAATGCCGCATGTATTCTGCCTTGTGACCCTTTCTTTCTTATGAACGCTCAGTTTTCGTTAAAGGTATCGTTTATCAGTGGCATGCCTTAGTTATTCCATGCCGGCCACCTTCAATTTTCTCTGCCGTCTCTTTGATATTTTCCTCGTTAGTCGTCATTCTTCTGTGGTCAGTGAGCGCATGCCTGAAGCGTAGCGTAAGAAAAGCTTCTGTTTAAACGTTAGTTATATGCGTGTTTCAGCCGCTGAGATCCCATTCAAATGTTTGCTTTAATAATATTTTGACAAAAATAAACATCCGGTGACACATTTTCGGTGAACACCCCAACCTCAGAGTGGAGGAAGAGGTGACGGAGGCACAGGAAAAAGGCGGGGAAATGGGGAGGTACGACGCAGTAAAGGCCTGCAGATCATTTCAGAGCTCATCGGGCTTTGCAAGCCAAGCCAAAGTGATATCGAGCAGCGCAGTATTTTGTGCATTTCCGGTTTCTTAAAATGCTCACGCTGTTGCCGAGATTAGATGCAAGATAAGCAGCTTTACAACTTCGCGCAGTCCCCCTTCAACCATGACCTTAAAGACGTGTGAAGATTAGCCTCTGCAACGCTAAGAACCACAGAAAATGCGGCCGACACACACGTCAGTTAAAGGTTTGGGAGACTGCTTAGCGGTAATAGTACGACGGCCATGCTGGTCAGGCGAGAATTGTACGACGTTGTAAATGGTAGCATTGGCCACCGCGTAGCCTAGGCGGGAAAGCTCATAGCGGCATTGCGTACGCTTTCACAGGCATTTTATATGATGTGTTATATAGGTGTAACTGCTCATTCAGCTCCCTCTCCAAGCTGAATTAATATCTTGCGCATTCATACCTTTTTGTTTCGCCTTTGGAAGTGATCGCAACACATTTCACCCCTTCTAACAAGAGGATCGCAGTAAGAGAAGTGCTGCCTTCAAAGTATATCTCCTCTTTTTGTTCTAAGGCTTTATGTACACAAGGGGCATCACTATCCCACAATATTACTTTATTGAGTCTTGACATGCTATTATGCTATATAAACTGAAATGGTGAGGTGCGTTTGGAAGACTCGTTTCGTTTCACGTCATGAAAGCTTGATACATTTTCTAAAAGTTTCCCTCGGCATTTAGTAGAATATTACAATATACGGCAGTGATCGAGGTCGGCCGTTTGGAGTTCAGGTTTGGTCGGATTTGTTCAAGCTGCGAAGACTACCACAGTTTTCTCTCAAGGCCACCATGCTTATTATAAAAAAGATTAGCCCCCCCCCCCCCCCCCCCCCCCCTCTCTACCCTTTTCTTTCAATTATAAATGTGTATGGTTTCCAAAAAAAAAAACTTATCCGGTCTTGGTACCGTTAGCATGGCCCTATAGTGCGTTGCATCTTTCTAAACTGAGGTCGCTTCATCCATTTTGCGTGCAATGAGGTGTTTGTCCCTCCTACATGCGATCCTTGACCGTCGCCAATAACAAGCTGCCCCTGCGACCTTCGGGACTGACTGAATCGAACGGCTCCTGAATCTAAAGTTGCTAAATTATGA
Organism: Amblyomma maculatum; assembly: GCA_023969395.1. Taxonomy (NCBI): domain Eukaryota; kingdom Metazoa; phylum Arthropoda; class Arachnida; order Ixodida; family Ixodidae; genus Amblyomma; species Amblyomma maculatum. The sequence goes on along the minus strand of JAJIZL010019351.1, from coordinate 369,309 downwards.
TGATGAATGTTTAAAGCAAAAGGGGTTTGCCCGAATAGGTCATCGAACGCCATCAGGTGGTCGCATGCAGTAGCTCCCCAGACTGTTGTCATGCTCTGTTTAATAATTGCAACTTCACTTTTGCTTCTATAGCGTATTTTACCAATTATAAGCCCTACCTCTCCACCCTCTCTCATTTAGAAAATAAGAAAACCATTTGTATGCAAATCAAAGAACCTTTCCCTATTTTTCTTCTTTTTTTTATTTGCAAAGATGGGCGCACCGACAAGCTTGCCAGCGCACTTGCTAAAGCCGTAGCCGTGAGAGTTTTGGCATGACTAGGCGTCCGTGGTGGCATGTCAGGCTTCTAGTGTTACTGCGTTTTGACACAACACGACTGTGGCAGCACAGAATGCCAAAAGCCGGCCGAAAGGGACCCTGATAACTCTATCAGCATGTTGTCACGTGGACGGGAATCGGCGGCCATTCCTTGGAAACCAGCAGGTTTCCAAGGTGTCGCAGGCCCGCCTTGCTTTGTTTAGTTTCAGGACAGCTGCAACGGAAGTCGGAATCAGTTTTAAGATGGCTCCCAGAGGGTCAAGTTCAAATGAATTGTAAACGCATTTGGCGAAGATGTTCACCAAGTTTGTTGAAGGAAACGTTCTTTCTCGCTCCCATATCGGGAAAATATCGCCGTGAAGAGACGGCGAGAGAAGGGGCGTATTCTATATATTAGACTCCTTCCTCCTCAATCTTTCAGCATAGCGATATTGAAAACAGGGGGTGTTTAGATTTCAGCAAAAATTTGTTACAAAAGTGAGAGCAAAAAAAATGAAGAAAAAAAGGTTAGTGGAGTAGGAGGATGATGGATGGGAGCATTTGAGTCCTGGAATTATTTTTCGGCTGATATAGAGCCAAAGATAGCTTTTTTTATTCTTAAGCTCAGCATCTTTCTTTACTAAATCTGCACATTCTCATAAACCGATGAGTTTGAGAGTAGCCTCTAGCAACGTTTATATTCGGTGGTTGCCTCGGCAAACCAGCTTCTTTTGCATTATGCCTTTAGGATGCGCTGAAGTACGCTGATTTTATGCCCTTCAAAAGCTTCAACCCTGGAAAACGCTAGCTGCACCAATGCATCCTAAGTCCACCAACTTCCTCTTAAACGGTTCTCCACCAATTACATGCCTTTTGAAAGCACCCTCTCAGCATCTATCTTACTACATTGACAATAGCGGAGCCTTCAGAACATCAGCTCGCCCCCGAAATTGCTAAAGTGCTCAACAAATGAGCACAGTAAGGAGGAAGTGTACCATACTTGTGCAGCTTTTAGCTATACTTATAGATCAAAGTTTCAGACTTACCTGGTAATGTGCCCGCGGAAAACACAAAACCAATTCAATTTCAACTGCTTTTGTCTAGCCGGATATTTTATGTCTTGTAACGCATAGTAAAATGGCCGTGGTTGTGCTCAAAATTCTTGTTTTCTTGTTTCTTGGAAAGCCCGAAGCGGCTCGACGGGTTGCGAAGTGTAATGCACAGATGCTCGAGACTGCCGAATATAATGACAAGCTTTTCATATGTTCTCTCAGCGGCCATACAAATGTGAAGGGGAGTTGAAACAGGAAATCCTTAATTGAATTTTTTACTCGAGGCACAATACAAACTAGAGTAGTTCATCCACACTGTGAACAAGTCGCTGTCATTGTTTCTAAATTGTTTAACAACCAACATATCTGATTATTCGCGCTCGCGAATAGGTTGCTCCATTCGTGTTTTGTTGAAACACTTGAGGTTGATACAAAAGTAACTAATAATTTGTCATTGCTTTAATAGCTTAAGGAATGGTATTTTGAACAGTGTCCTAAATATTCAGTTTATGTGCTCTAATTGCCATAAAAAGATGGCAGCTCACCTGCCATATGCTGAAATGTCGAAGAATTGTTGCCCTCCAGCTACGTATATTCCCACAAATTACCATTTAAAAAACGCGTATTTATTGTTTGAAAGCCGCACCGACCACATGAAGAAGACTGCCACCGAATTTTTATCTGTTGTAGGCTGTCATTGCACCTGTCATCACTTAGGTGGTGGACGACGGCTGTTGTTGCGGCGCGCGTCTTTCTCTCCCTCTTCCTTTTCTTTCTTCTCTATTTTCTCTCCTGTCTGCACGAGGCAGCGGAGGTGGCAAGAGTACGTTACTGAAAACTGCGAAATAAATATGAAATTGTTGTAGTCGGTTTCGCCGAGTGTGCTAGAAAATTGAAAAAAAAAAATTAAAGATCACTTCAGAGCATGCATTGGAGTAATGCGAAAGCGCGGATGCTGCTGTTGGTTGCTTCTATTGCCTAATTCACTTCTTGTTTACCCATTTTAGTAGTTGTTACTTTCACGCAACCGGAAATAGAGCCGAAAAAGGGCACAGGAAGGGATTGGTGCGCAACTTGAAAGTAAAAATTGGTTCACAGGAAGGGAAAGGCGCAGTAACTGTCACACTTGCTCTGTGGACACCCTAACCGCGCCGCGAGGGAAGGGAGGAGGGTAGGAATGAAAGTGGAAAGAGAGAAAGAGGAGCCGTAGTGGAGGGCTACGGAG